>CM060947.1:31198423-31233423 GCA_030765055.1 Mantis religiosa
ACTAAAATTTTGTCTCTTTCTTACATTTTGCTATTCATACAGAATGAATGAATGAATGAATGAATGAATGAATGAACGAATGAATCTGCGGGCATTTCCAGAAAATTCAATATATAGTTTTCATTTGTCATAAAACAAAAATATCAAAATCATTATAGTCATTTAAAAATTAAAATTTTGAAAAAAAAAAAATGTTCTATGTAATACCTATTCCGAGTAGAACGATTTTATTGAAAATCTATGTTAAATCTTAGGAAGATAAATATCATGTACGGACTTATATTGTTCTCACACATACATATACCGTCGCCGTGCTTCCCTTATGTAGAAATGTCTTTTGTGTAATTTACGTCCTACAACGTTAAGCCATATCGGACGATGAATGAAATGATGTTCAAATGAGTACAGGGTACATAGAGCTTAGAGTTACCAGACATACATCTTTCAGGATAAGAGAAAACCTCCAACGTTAAGTCATATCGGACGATGAATGAAATGATGTTCAAAATAGTACAGGGTACATAGAGCTTAGAGTTACCAGACATTCATATTTCAGAATAAGGGAAAACAAATCGGGATCATTGTTTATTTTTGTAATTGTTGGTGGCTTGTTTCTTATAAAGAAGCTATGCATATGGCGATGAATTGCACTTTTAACAAATTCATCACATTCATCTCTTTCTTTTTGGATGTTTTCCTGGAGTGGAAAGCAACTTCACTTCGAGTATCATTGATACCTACTTGGCTGTTAACACCAGTTAATTCTGCTGACAAATGAACAACGTCCTCAATTGCTAAAGTCGGGTATTTTTCACTCAAGTTGCAGATCATATTCAATATAATTGGTTTTTCCCCCTTTTTAACAGCTTCTCTCATAGATTTTTATGGAACGGAAGCAGCCATGTTTAAAGTGATTTTGCAACGTCGTTTTGCATTTAAATTTTGCAGGCACAGCATGAACTCTGATTAATACATACAAATTACTCTTATATTTGCCAATTAAAATGCTAATTAAATACTGTTTGACTAATGCATGATGTCACACTTGAGTCCAGAGGTTCTACTCCCATTAGTCCTGGATCCGTAGGACCAAGACCCGGGTCTCTTTCACCAGGGAGTATCCGAGCTGTCCCAAAGGGCGCCCGGCGTTCTCCGTGGGGCTTTCTGTAGGCCAAGACCTGGGTTACTAACAAGCCCCCCTCCATCTGGTCCAAGGACACAAGAAGGGATGGAAGTGGATACGCCTGTTACGCGCGCCAACACCAAAATGGGAACGCTATCAACCTCGGTAGGGCCGCCTGGTAATCTAGCGCCCCTTCTACTAGCTATGCTGTCTAGTACCCGGGAATATATGGCTTCTTTCAACCCCGTCTGGAGACGTACCCGATCTCCCACGGGTATCGGGAACCATTGCCCCCTCGAGTCCAACCCAATCCGAACAACTCCTAATCAGGGAGGGGCCCCAATGTTCGGCCCGAGGTTCCTCTAGTAACGTCAGAGGTGCCACGAGTGATAAGGGTCCGCAGCGTCCGCACCACGGCAGCTGAAGAGGACCAATCCCCTCCCCTACGGAGACGCACACATACACATGCTTTTGTTTACATCGCTACATAAAATAAGGACGGCGCCGGTTTAGTTCTCTAACATTTACTTGCTGAGAAGTACTCGCGGCGAACTGCCCAAACCATCGGAGAGTGGCTCAGAACCTCATTCTTACAAAAAGACGTAAAAGTTCGATTTGTCAGTCTACTTATCACGCGTTAAAGGTATTATATGGTTTGATCCATATAAACCTGAACCACTTCAATAGACTATAACTTTTTAACCAATAATAGGACACATGTGCAACTTTGGGAGAATATAATACACAATTGGAAGATTACATTACACTATTTACATCTCAGAGAAAATTTTGGAAGTGTCTTCCACCAGCATCTATACATGTTTGTACTCGTCTCACCATATTCTCTCAAGTTTTACGGAGATGATAACGAATTCAGAGAAGATTATTTCCAGCAAGATGGAGCAACGTGTCCTACATCTAATGACACCATGGAACGTGTAACCAGTTTCTTTGATAATCGAATAATGTCAAAAGGCATGTGGCCCCCCAGATCTCCTGATCTAACCACAACAGATTTTTTCTTGTGGGGGTATCTAAAAACTAGAGTGTACAAGAATAGGCCACGGACAATTGATGTTCTCAAGGAATCCATTCGAACCGAAATAAGTAACATTAGCGAAGACACTCTCCGTAAACTTGAGAGAATATGGTGAGACGAGTACAAACATGTATAGATGCTGGTGGAGGACACTTGCAACATGAGATGTAAATAGAGCAGTGCCGTAGATAGTTCAAACATTTTAATCGATTAACCGTGTTACTTTAATCGATTAATCGACATATCGAGATTAATCGATTAATCAAGATATTATCTGTTCAAAAATTAGGTGTAAGTGTTATATAAAGTACTTTAATACTCTGTACATTTCCTTATTTATGCAACTTTTAAATATCTAGATTCAAAATTTGTGGTTGCATCAGCTGCACATGCTTTATATATGTATTGAATTAGATCTAGAATATTTTTGTAAGTAATTATTTAGTAACATATTATATCAATATTTACTAAGATATCTGAGACTGACATGCAGTTGTTTTTATAGCGTTTTTCCTTATTTTAACATTTTAACATAAAACTTCCACTCGCTGTCATGAACTCAGAAACGTTACTGACTTACTGCAGTTTACAGCAAAGTTACACCCCCACCAGCCCTGAGAAGAGGGATCAGCTATTGTTTCCATAGCTTCGTAAGCGAAGTGTTCTGTTCAAGGTTGTACAGCTCAGTTTATGCTAGCAAGCGATAAATAATCAGTTGTATACGATATGTTGTCACACATAAGCTGTAAGGAAACATTTCTCTCTGTCAGCATCTGTATGTAGCTATATACCTCTTAGAAGTTGTATTTAGACTCTCTCGGGGTTCAGAGTGATTTCTTTTAGCTATCAGGAGTTATATTCCAGGAGTTATAAAAGTTGAAAGAACATTACGTGTCTAGTGAAAGCTTGATGCGTTGGAATGACTGTTTAGGTTGGAAGCAATACATAAAAACAAAGAGGGCCAAATTTGGCTAAAAGAGTTTTGATTAATATCTATTGCAATCGATTAATTTTAATCAACTCGATTAATCGATTAAAATTTTTAATCTGAAATCTAAAATAAAGAAATAATCGATTAATCGTTTCGGTTAATCGATTGAATCACACAGCACTAAAGCAGTGTAATGTAATCTCCCAATTGTGTATTATTTTCTCCCAAAGTTGCACGTGTATCCTATTACACTGGGCAACAATGAATTAAAAATCACCATAAAAATGATAGACTAGCTCTTGTTTTGAAGATAAGGTGACATTACATTTTTTAGAGTGGAGATTTTAAATTTGGGGGAATCTTTTGGGAGTTGGCACACCTGTCAAATAACAAAACACAATCAGAGAGAAATTTTGGAAATTAAGTGATGTAAAAGTTAAGGAAGGCATTTTTGTTGGACCACAAATAAGAGAACTTGTAAAGGTTCCTGCATTTGACCAAATTTTGGAGGGGAAAGAAGAGGAAGCTTGGGAAGCCTTCAAGGATGTTGTTCATGGCAACAAAAGAGATGACAACTACAAGCACTTGGTGACAGTGCTCCTGCAAAAATACCGTAACCTTGTATGCAACATGTCCCTTAAGATCCATTTTCTCCACTCCCACCTAGACTTTTCCCTCCTAGTTGTGGAGCTGTTATTGATTAACATGGGGAGAGATTCCATCAGGATATTTATGTTATGGGACAGAGATATGGGGGCCGTTGGAATGAAGTAATTCTTGGTCTTTGAATAGGGATTCTGAGGAACTCCATCACAAGAGGCAAGCTAAAAGACGACGAAGTCATGATCTTCTTCAGACACGACTATCTGCGAAGTATTTTTGCAGCAATTTAGAACTCTTAGCATGCAATTACCAGTTTAAAAAAATCAAATGCACTTTCATTGTTGTTAGCATGTATGTAATTAAAATGTATCCTTTTCTCTCAATCCATTAATATGTAGTACTTCCACCTTGTGTATATAATAGAAACTAGAGCTAATAAAACTGTTTCATTGTCATATTTGTTTTTCTCAACCCAAAATTAGTAGCAATTGCCTCACGAAGTGCTCGAAACTTCAAAAATTATTTTTTTGTTGCCCAGTGTTATTGGTTCAAAAGTTATGGCCTATTGAAATGGTTCTGGTTTATTTGGATCGCACTGTAGTTGCGTAGCCCTCGCAAACTGACATCTTTAAAAAATATTGTTCCTTACTACAACACACACAAAGGGAAGCTGATACGTCGTATGTAAGAACCACGCAACAGGTTATCGGAGGATATAAAGATGGCGTTAACATCCGGACCCTGACATTCTTCATTTGTTCTCACGTCACCAGTGACTTGAGTTTGGGAACTTTCTCACGGGCCTGAGTCATAAACTCTGACATTTTGACTACCTCAATTAGGATTCCTAGTAAAAGAAAAACCTCTTCTGCCTATTTATCTGCTCATGCCGATTTCCTCTGCAGAGAGATTTAAAAACTTTCACTTCTAGGTCACTCTACGACATTGACAGTTTGGCTTCTTTACAAATCTAGCAGCCGTCGCTGGAGGTAACTGAAATCTGTTAAAGTTGTAAACTTCTTTTGATCATTATAGTTAATTAGGAACGTTGCTCACTTCTTACATTCACAGGTCTTTCTCTACTCGTTTATAGAGAAACTATACACAACGTACATATGGGAATACATAAACATTTTGTCCTCTTTACATGACTGGAGTAAAAATTCTGATTAACTTCATTTACCATTTATTTCCGAAGCTTTCTTTCACTTTGTATCACTAAAAACTGCTAAAACGAAATCAAAATTATAATAAAAAGAAATAATTAAAACAAACAAGGTGATAGACCAGGAAAATAGACCGGAAATACAAGCAAAAATAAAATTAAAAAATCTACTAACTACAAATTTTAATTCTCGTATAATTCTCAGTAATTTTATTTTCTCATATTTCCTTTTACAACAACAAATGTAAATACAAAATCAAGATTACAGTTATAAAATCCATACTGAAATATGCCATATATTCCTAAATCCTGAAAATCCTATCATGTTGCCCACCATTGAATAGTAATTCAGTCCCCATACACCTAACCCTAGGTTTTTGTGTATTCGAGGCCCTCTACTCCTTTTTACACTTTCTGCCATTTCACCTATCCCACTCTACATTTTTCTCTTAATTGTTCTTAGCCATCTCTCTTTAACTTTCCCTAAATAGCTTCCTATATTTCTCCTGTTCTTTTCCCCTTTTACTGACAACATTTTTTGAATAATTTTATCACTATTTTCCTCCTAGTTTCATCGAGTGCCCAAGCCTTCCAAAATTCTCCTGGTATACCATCAATACCATTAGCTTTGTTAGCTTTTAACCTCCTTATTTTTTCACAAAATTCAGCATCCGAGATATATCTATCTAATTCATTAATTATTTGCGGACCCCCTAACAAACTTCTTTCCACTTCTTTCTTGTCCTAACAGTGATTCAAAGTATGCACACCATTGATCTGCGCCTATATACGCATCTCTCCCCACATCTGTATATAGACCTCTTATTATTGACCAAATTTTCTTACTGTCATGTATTCTTGCTGCTTCATTTAGCATTCTGCCTATTTTCTCACCCCATTCCCTCTTTTTTTTTTTTTTTTTGTTCCATTAGACACCTGTATGCCCATCTCAAGATCAGGAAATTTTCCCTTTCCTCTTTTTCCCCTGATTGCCGCCAGTTCTTTAATTCCTGTGCTACTCTTGCCTTTGCCACCTGGCAATCCTTGTCAAACCACTGCCTACTGATGCCTTTAGAAACCCCCATTTTCATACCGGCCCCTGCCCTTTTAACAATATATTCCAGTGCCTCTAAGGCTTGCTCTCTTTTATTCTCAGTTAAGCTTTGTACTCTAACTTGTAAGGTTTTACTACTCTCTGAATTCAATTCATTAACAAATGTTTTATGCAACTCTTTTTTTCCACTTATACACTTCCACCACACTGAGACATTCTTCATCAAGCTTCTTCATACGCTTGTTGCCTTCCCCTAACTCTAATCTAATGGAATTCTCGTATATAGCACTCGCAACTGTTTGTCAGCTCCATCAAACTAAAACTACTCCCAAATTACAAAACTAAATTACTAATACCTAAAACTTATCTTATTTATACATAGTACTGTATTCAATGCAAAATAATTTATTTTATTGTTTACTTTTTCGTTCTTTCTACATATGATAAATAATTTTAATATCCTAATGAACCCTTATACAACTCTTATCTTTTATTTTACGTAAATAATATTATTAAAATCACATATCTTGTCTTTCTTACTTAAACAAAAGAAATTGTTTTATTTATTCTATCTTTTACCTCTATTTATCTAATGCCAATTTTTATCTTTATTTTATCATGCCCTGTACGTACAATCTTAGTAAATATATAAGAACAGCATTTATTTATTCTTAAATAATTTGTACTTTATTTTGAAAAAAAAAGTCCTCTTAATTACTAGTCCTAAACTTATTAATTCATTACTGTAATTATACTTTTATTACCATTACTCACAAGGGAATACAGTAGACCTAAGTGATAGTCAAATGTTTTAAACAACTGATCGCTATTTGATGTCTTTGAAATTACATTCATTTTGCATGGCCAGGAGATAAACAACTGAACAACGAGTTCCAATTAGAGAAAACTATACGTTTTAGAAAATTCAGAAAAATAGCAAAGAATAACTCGCAAATGGATAACTCGCAAATGGTACACTCCAAAACGAGTGCCATACATTTTTAGTTTAAACGAGATTTACACCTTTTGTGCAGTAATATTTGATCTATATCTTAGGTTTATACAAACGTCATTCAGAATGAAGAGGACTTCTGAAGATATACCTAGAAAATTCAACATATAGATTTAATTTGTCACAAAATCTGTTAAACATTTCGCATTTTAAATAGAAGAACATTTAGAAACACTTCCAACCCTATCCAGAATAAAAAATTTAAAGTGAAATAGTGAAAGTAGGACGAGGGCTGCCCAATAAAGAATGATCACAAACTTTCTTGACAACGTACCTTTACTCATCCTCATAATTGCGATGGTACTTCTCAAAATAGTCTCCCCTGAATGCGATGCACTTGTCCCAGCGTTTCTGCCAGTCTTCAAAGACATGCTGCAAATCATTTTGGAGAGATCCTTCAAAATCGCCCCCGCAGCCTTCACCACTACTTCTGATGATGGATAATGCCTCCCACGAAGGCGTTTCTTCAAGTTAGGGAATACAGAAAAGTCACATGGGTCTGAATCCGGACTATAGGGAGGGTGAGGGATGCACTTTACGTTGATTTTTGCAAGGTATTCAGCAACAACATCGACAATATGCGGCCGCGCATTATCGTGGTGCAGCATCCAGCCTGCTTTACGGAAATGTGGTCTTTTGCGCCTGATATGAGCTTCAAATGTTTTCAGGACATCCCTGTAGTATTTTCCAGTTACTGATGTGTGTGCAGGTACAACATGCTGATAAACCATTCCATGAATATCACAGAAAGAGATGACCACAACTTTCCCAGCAGAAGCAAACACTTTTGCTTTTTTGGGGGTTGGTGATGAAGGAGATTTCCACACTGAGCTTTGCTGTTTGCTCTCAGGATCAAAATGATGTAGCCAAGTTTCATCAGCAGTGATTACGTTTGTAAGAAACTCCGGATCTTCCTCTAACATGCGATTGTCCTTTTGATCGAGAATCAACAGTCTTGGAACCCATCGCACACAAACACGTCTCATGTGTAATGTTTCTGTCACCAACGTGCGGGTGGCATCCAATGAAATGTTCAGTATTTCAGAAAGTGATCTTAAGGTAATTCGTCGATCCTCTCAGACAATGGCAGCAGCAGTGTTGATGTTTTCTTCCGTAAGAGCAGTAATTGGAGCACCGGGTCCACCTTCCTTTGAAATTGATTGTCTCCCCTCTTGAAACATTTTAAACCACCTTCGAGCTGTGCTGTAGGGAAGAACAGACTCTCCATGGGCCTCCTGTAACATTGTATAGGCCTCAACTGAAGATTTGTTGAGACCAAAGCAGAATTTCAAAGACGCATATTATTCCTCACGTGTTACCTCCATTGCAGCGGTAGGCGATACTGAACATGTCTGAACTTGCGTGGTTCTCAAAGGCGGGAACCAGGAGTACCAACAATGAAACTACTACGGCGTGTTTGTTTCACATTAAGCTAACAGAATATAATAAGTTTGAATTTTAGTGGAAAAATTATGACCGTAAAAAAATTATGATCATTCTTTATTGAACAGCCCTCGTACGACTGGAACTCAATATACTTTCTAATGCATGGTTTGGTCAACAGATAGCACTGCAGAACATCCCTGGGACTCCCGGAGTGGACTACCCGGCGTATGCGAGAGTTCCCCGGACCAGGTTCTACTGTCAGCGGGAGGGTTACTTCGCCGATGTAGAGGCAGGATGTCAGGTGTTCCACGTGTGCCAGAGAGACGGCAGGATGTCGTCGTTCTTATGTCCCAACGGGACAGTGTTCTATCAGCCGTACTCGGTGTGTGTCTGGTGGTACGAGGCCGAGTGTTCGACTCCAGTAAGTCGCACTTCATCTATTATTGAAAAGTAATGGATATGTTGAAAGTCGAAAAAATTGAAACTAGACTTTTTCTTCTTAAGAGCTTTGCTTCTGTACTGTTTTTCTTTCCTTCTTTTAACAAAACCCATTATTCCCAAATATTTGTTCAAAATCTACTGAAAACAAAACACTACACACCTATATACTTGGTATCGAACTTTAGGCACATAATTCCATTCTGTGAATAAAAAACTTAAACGCATTATTAAATTTAACAAACAGGAACTATAAAACAAGTTCCTGAATTACATATGGTGGTTAGATACGCGTTCTTGAGCATCATTTGACATTTGTAGCATCTCCCAAGGTTTTATTAATTACATCCTTATACAAACGCGTTGCTCCACAGATTCCAAGGACAGATTACCATCGTTACGGCTCAGAGCAGCGGGGATGATGATACGCAAGATCGTGATGAGACAAGGCCTCCTTAAATCTTCACATTAAATTATATAGTCGGCCAACTTCACTCACGAAACTGAGGCAATATGTTCTCACGTCTTTACCCGATATTTACATGCGAACTTATTCAGTGCAAATTTACTCTACCGTTGCCTAGCAACACATAGAGAGATCTTACATAATCTAGCTATGTCTATGTAAAGTTTACAGTTAAATTTACGTACCAAATCGGCTGTAGATTTCCCTAACTCTAACTTATCACAATACACTTGATATAACATCACAGTAACAAAATGTACTCAACAAACACTTGACACGTGGCACACCTAGACTGTTAGGCATCCGATAAACGCTTCTTTGTAACACAATTCATGGTTTTGTCTCTTAGTTCGTGGTGGGTTATTGTATCTTTATATAAAGTTTACAGTTAAATGTACGTACCAAATCGGCAGTAGGTCTCCCTAACTCTAACTTATCACAATACACTTGATATAACATCACAGTAACAAAATGTACTCAAAAAACACTTGATACGTGGTACACCTAGGCTGTTAGGCATCCGATAAACGCTTCTTTGTAACACAATTCATGGTTTTGTCTCTTAGTTCGTGGGGGGGTTATTGTATCTTTATATAAAGTTTACAGTTAAATGTACGTACCAAATCGGCAGTAGGTCTCCCTAACTCTAACTTATCACAATACACTTGATATAACATCACAGTAACAAAATGTACTCAACAAACACTTGACACGCGGTACACCTAGGCTGTTAGACATCCGATAAACGCTTCTTTGTAACACAATTCATGGTTTTGTCTCTTAGTTCGTGGTGGGTTATTGTATCTTTATATAAAGTTTACAGTTAAATGTACGTACCAAATCGGCAGTAGGTCTCCCTAACTCTAACTTATCACAATACACTTGATATAACATCACAGTAACAAAATGTACTCAACAAACACTTGACAAGTGATCCACCTAGGCTGTTAGACATCCGATAAACGCTTCTTTGTAACACAATTCATGGTTTTGTCTCTTAGTTCGTGATGGGTTATTGTATCTTTATATAAAGTTTATAGTTAAATGTAAGTACCAAATCGGCAGTAGATCTCCCTAACTCTAACTTATCACAATACACTTGATATAACATCATAGTAACAAAATGTACTCAACAAACACTTGACACGCGGTACACCTAGACTGTTAGACATCCGATCAACGCTTCTTTGTAACACAATTCATGGTTTTGTCTCTTAGTTCGTGATGGGTTATTGTATCTTTATATAAAGTTTACAGTTAAATGTACGTACCAAATCGGCAGTAGGTCTCCCTAACTCTAACTTATCACAATACACTTGATATAACATCATAGTAACAAAATGTACTCAACAAACACTTGACACGCGGTACACCTAGACTGTTAGACATCCGATCAACGCTTCTTTGTAACACAATTCATGGTTTTGTCTCTTAGTTCGTGATGGGTTATTGTATCTTTATATAAAGTTTACAGTTAAATGTACGTACCAAATCGACAGTAGGTCTCCCTAACTCTAACTTATACAATTCACTTGATATAATATCGCAGTAACAAAATGTACTCAAAAAACACTTGATACGTGGTACACCTAGGCTGTTAGACATCCGATAAACGCTTCTTTGTAACACAATTCATGGTTTTGTCTCTTAGTTCGTGATGGGTTATTGTATCTTTATATAAAGTTTACAGTTAAATGTACGTACCAAATCGGCAGTAGGTCTCCCTAACTCTAACTTATCACAATACACTTGATATAACATCACAGTAACAAAATGTACTCAAAAAACATTTGATACGTGGTACACCTAGGCTGTTAGACATGCGATAAACGCTTCTTTGTAACACAATTCATGGTTTTGTCTCTTAGTTCGTGATGGGTTATTGTATCTTTATATAAAGTTTACAGTTAAATGTACGTACCAAATCGGCAGTAGGTTTCCCTAACTCTAACTTATCACAATACACTTGATATAACATCACAGTAACAAAATGTACTCCACAAACACTTGACACGTGGTACACCTAGACTGTTAGACATCCGATAAACGCTTCTTTGTAATACAATTCATGGTTTTGTCTCTTAGTTCGTGGTGGGTTATTGTATCTTTATATAAAGTTTACAGTTAAATGTACGTACCAAATCGGCAGTAGGTCTCCCTAACTCTAACTTATCACAATACACTTGATATAACATCACAGTAACAAAATGTACTCAACAAACACTTGACACGCGGTACACCTAGACTGTTAGACATCCGATCAACGCTTCTTTGTAACACAATTCATGGTTTTGTCTCTTAGTTCGTGATGGGTTATTGTATCTTTATATAAAGTTTACAGTTAAAAGTACGTACCAAATCGACAGTAGGTCTCCCTAACTCTAACTTATACAATACACTTGATATAATATCGCAGTAACAAAATGTACTCAAAAAACACTTGATACGTGGTACACCTAGGCTGTTAGACATCCGATAAACGCTTCTTTGTAACACAATTCATGGTTTTGTCTCTTAGTTCGTGATGGGTTATTGTATCTTTATATAAAGTTTACAGTTAAATGTACGTACCAAATCGGCAGTAGGTCTCCCTAACTCTAACTTATCACAATACACTTGATATAACATCACAGTAACAAAATGTACTCAAAAAACATTTGATACGTGGTACACCTAGGCTGTTAGACATGCGATAAACGCTTCTTTGTAACACAATTCATGGTTTTGTCTCTTAGTTCGTGATGGGTTATTGTATCTTTATATAAAGTTTACAGTTAAATGTACGTACCAAATCGGCAGTAGGTTTCCCTAACTCTAACTTATCACAATACACTTGATATAACATCACAGTAACAAAATGTACTCAACAAACACTTGACACGCGGTACACCTAGACTGTTAGACATCCGATAAACGCTTCTTTGTAACACAATTCATGGTTTTGTCTCTTAGTTCGTGGTGGGTTATTGTATCTTTATATAAAGTTTACAGTTAAATGTACGTACCAAATCGGCAGTAGGTCTCCCTAACTCTAACTTATCACAATACACTTGATATAACATCACAGTAACAAAATGTACTCAACAAACACTTGACACGTGGTACACCTAGACTGCTAGACATCCGATAAATGCTTCTTTGTAACACAATTCACGGTTTTGTCTCTTAGTTCGTGGTGGATTATTGTCTCTTTATATAAAGTTTACAGTTAAATGTACGTACCAAATCTACAGTAGGTCTCCCTAACTCTAACTTATCACAATACACTTGATATAACATCACAGTAACAAAATGTACTCAACAAACACTTGACACGCGGTACACCTAGGCTGTTAAACATCCGATAAACGCTTCTTTGTAACAATGGCGACATTGGGATTTGGCAATAGTAGAAGTAAACTTGTAAATGAAGCAATTCCCTATATATTGATGGCGATGCCTACTCGTAATTAAGCCGCCTCATATTTCAGAGCAATATTCCGTTTAATAACTACATTGTGAGGTAATGAATACACTAAGGAAACCCTATAATGGAGCACGTGCAGTCGATAATGCAGCTGCAGTTAGATCATAAAGCTTAATTAGTGCAGAGATGGTGATATAATCAAATCCACGTTACATAATGGGAGATGATGCCCTACAGCTACCACATTTGATCCGGGTGTGGTTTGTGTATACAGGGTGAGTGTTGAACGTCCTGTCAGGGCGTCAGAAACAATTCTGTGTACATAATAGGCGCAAAACTCGTGATTTCACTACCCAGCCGGGGAACCTTTGATGTTTCGCTTACTCACAGTAAGCTATATGATGTCTCTACTTACTAGCAGCCAGCAAAACATAGTCTGTGTCGAGGATTTTTCGTTTCTGGTTCTGTCATCAAAGAGAGCAGAGAAATAATTGTACATATCTTGGACTTTATGAAGTAATAGACAGAGAAAAGATGTGTTGCAGTTCACGTACCTTCCTGCATATAATCCAGCATGTTCACTTTTATACCCGTTATTAAGATTTTTCATATGTATATCTAGATCTGTTGTGTCAATTATACGTAATAAGGCACAGAACGTTTCAGATGTCGAAATATCAAGAAGCTTTATTTCTACAACGATCGTTTTACGCTGGGTGAGCGCGCGGCTTATCTTGTTTACTGCCATCTACCGACTTCACTGTTACCGTTACAGTATTATAACACTAATCATTCTATTTATATGAAATCATTATTCAACAATACTTGTTATTATTTTATTCATATTCTGCACTTTGAGAGACATACACATTTTTTACTCATTTTACATTTTCTGCTAATTGCACTAAAAGTTCAGTGTCAAAATTTAACCAGAGATATAGGTTTTGGATCCCCTAGAAAAAGTCTGTATGTGTCTCATTCTGCATAAATCAAAAATTAAAATCAAACTTGGTATTCAAGTTCAGTATCTCCCGGCATACATTGAAATCTCCCATTTTAAACTATCTTGAAGGTGGATTATTAGTCTAAAATGCAGATATTCTCGACTATGGGAGCAACAGTTTTTTTCAAAGTAGCATATAATTTTGCGTAACTTTCCTGGCAATATACTGTCTACCAACCACAGGAAGGCAAGCGGTGCCTGAAGAGGGACAGGAGCTTGAACCGTTTATCTGCTCTGTCAGTGGATCTGTTTACTACGAAACGAGTATATGAGAGTACACATGAGTCATCCATACTGCCAGATCTAATACTCGTTTCAGTAACTGTAGTGATAGGTATTATGTACTGTCTACCCACCACAAGAAGACAAGCGGGGCCTGAAGAGGGAGAGGGGTTTGCACTGTTTATCTGCTCTGTTAGTGGATCAGTTTACTACGAAATCAGTGTATGAGAGTACATATGAGTCACCCATGCTGTCAGATCTAATGCTCGTTTCAGTAACTGCAGTGATAGGTATTATGTACTGTCTACCCACTACAAGAAGACAAGCGAGGCCTGAAGAGGGAGAGGAGCTTGAACTGCTTATCTGCTCTGTTAATAGATCTGTTTACTACGAAATGAGTGTATGAGAGTACATATGAGTCACTCATGCTGTCAGATCTAATGCTTGTTTCAGTAACTGCAGTGATAGGTATTATGTACTGTCTACCCACCACAAGAAGACAAGCGCGGTCTGAAGAGGGAGAGGAGGTTGAACTGTTTATCTGCTCTGTTAGTGGATCTGTTTACTACGAAATGAGTGTATGAGAGTACATATGAGTCACTCATGCTGTCAGATCTAATGCTTGTTTCAGTAACTGCAGTGATAGGTATTATGTACTGTCTACCCACCACAAGAAGACAAGCGGGGCCTGAAGAGGGAGAGGAGCTTTAACTGTTTATCTGCTCTGTTAGTGGATCTGTTTACTACGAAATGAGTGTATGAGAGTACATATGAGTCACACATGCTGTCAGATCTAATGGTTGTTTCAGTAACTGCAGTGATAGGTATTATGTACTGTTTACCCACCACAAGAAGACAAACGGGGCCTGAAGAGGGGGAGGAGCTTGAACTGTTTATCTGCTCTGTTAGTGGATCTGTTTACTACGAAATGAGTGTATGAGAGTACATATGAGTTACCCATGCTGTCAGATCTAATGCTTGTTTCAGTAACTGCAGTGATAGGTATTATGTACTGTCTACCCACCACAAGAAGACAAGCGGGGACT
Source organism: Mantis religiosa (assembly GCA_030765055.1). Classification (NCBI taxonomy): domain Eukaryota; kingdom Metazoa; phylum Arthropoda; class Insecta; order Mantodea; family Mantidae; genus Mantis; species Mantis religiosa. The sequence goes on from CM060947.1 coordinate 31,213,318, forward strand.
GAAGAGGGAGAGGAGCTTGAACTGTTTATCTGCTCTGTTAGTGGATCTGTTTACTACGAAATGAGTGTATGAGAGTACATATGAGTTACCCATGCTGTCAGATCTAATGCTTGTTTCAGTAACTGCAGTGATAGGTATTATGTACTGTCTACCCACCACAAGAAGACAAACGGGGCCTGAAGAGGGAGAGGAGCTTGAACTGTTTATCTGCTCTGTTAGTGGATCTGTTTACTACGAAATGAGTGTATGAGAGTACATATGAGTCACCCATACTGTCAGATCTAATGCTCGTTTCAGTAACTGCAGTGATAGGTATTATGTACTGTCTACCCACCACAAGAAGACAAGCGGGGACTGAAGAGGGAGAGGAGTTTGAACTGTTTATCTGCTCTGTTAGTGGATCTGTTTACTATGAAATGAGTGTATGAGAGTACATATGACTCACCCATGCTGTCAGATCTAATGCTTGTTTCAGTAACTGCAGTGATAGATATTATGTACTGTCTACCCACCACAAGAAGGCAAGAGTGGCCTGAAGAGGGTGAGTTATGTGAGAAAAGTGTGTAATTTATATAAACCAAGCATCCTTATTATATCCGGAAGGCGAGCATAAATATCATGTGGAGGGCAAAAGTGATTACGCCTTGCCTTCTTGGAATGGGTGGACAGTATGTTTTGACTTTTCTGGGAATGTACTCTAAAGCTCTCTTTAGTCTGAATGACCTGTAGAACTTTTAAATCACAAAAAATGTAAAAACTATTACTACAAAAAAGGTAGGCATTTTTAAAGATACAATTTTGTACACCACTTTTGTGTATGTATGAAGTGATATATTTCCGACACATTTTCTGTTATTTGTGTAAATTTACCAATAATTTACCTTTCCTAAACAGGAAAGTGAGTTTCACCTTTTTAACACTTGGTCACACAAAGAGAATGTAATTATAGAGACATCACATAACGAAAAGTGTAGAAGAATAATACAAGACTTCAAAACTTGGATGCACTCTCATCTTTCTTGTCTGATTAAGTTGCCTTTCTCTTTGGCTTTCTCTAGACTTGCACAAACCACTTCAGTTGTTTTTCTTCTATAACTTCAGTTATTGATTTCTTTAATGTTAAACCTGTTCTTTCGCCCTTTTCACTTCCAATCCAATACTTTACAACTCGAGTCTCATTTGTGAGCTACCCAAATGCTTCTATTCACACTTACAACGCCTGATTTGTAATAGACCAAGTCCTAAGAGAACGAAAATTTAAACTAGTATCTTTCATATATGGGTTTTGTAACTAATTTATATGATTATTGGTAGAGTTATGATTGCTGTAACACACCAAATCATATAATTTAGAACTAGAGTCCTTTAGGGACATAGATACAACGAAATAAAATTATCAGAAATAAAATAATAGAATAGGCTACTTCCTTCAATTTCCTTGGCTGTGAAATACTTTAGAAACCTAATAACAGCGTGTACAAAATATCAAAAAGAATGGAACCTACAAATGGAACTGCTCTTGTACAAACACTTATTGCTCTACCTACTTCAAGATAAACATTATCTTATTGTGGTTACAAGGGAATACAGTAGACTTTAAGTGACAGTCAAACGTTTTGGTCTTTATGTGATGTATACATGACTTTCTCTACTCTTGTACAAACACTTATTGCTCTATCTACTTCAAGATAAACATTATCTTATTGTAGTTACAAGGGAATACAGTAGACTTTAAGTGATAGTCAAATGTTTTGGTCGTTATGTGATGTATACATGACTTTCTCTACTCTTGTACAAACACTTATTGCTCTATCTACTTCAAGATAAACATTATCTTATTGTAGTTACAAGGGAATGCAGTAGACTTTAAGTGATAGTCAAATGTTTTGGTCGTTATGTGATGTATACATGACTTTCTCTACTCTCGTACAAACACTTATTGCTCTATCTACTTCAAGATAAACATTATCTTATTGTAGTTATAAGGGAATACAGTAGACCTTAAGTGATAGTCAAATGTTTTGGTCGTTATGTGATGTATACATGACTTTCTCTACTCTTGTACAAACACTTATTGCTCTATCTACTTCAAGATAAACATTATCTTATTGTAGTTACAAGGGAATGCAGTAGACTTTAAGTGATAGTCAAATGTTTTGGTCGTTATGTGATGTATACATGACTTTCTCTACTCTTGTACAAACACTTATTGCTCTATCTACTTCAAGATAAACATTATCTTATTGTAGTTACAAGGGAATGCAGTAGACTTTAAGTGATAGTCAAATGTTTTGGTCGTTATGTGATGTATACATGACTTTCTCTACTCTTGTACAAACACTTATTGCTCTATCTACTTCAAGATAAACATTATCTTATTGTAGTTATAAGGGAATACAGTAGACCTTAAGTGATAGTCAAATGTTTTGGTCGTTATGTGATGTATACATGACTTTCTCTACTCTTGTACAAACACTTATTGCTCTATCTACTTCAAGATAAACATTATCTTATTGTAGTTACAAGGGAATACAGTAGACTTTAAGTGATAGTCAAATGTTTTGGTCGTTATGTGATGTATACATGACTTTCTCTACTCTTGTACAAACACTTATTGCTCTATCTACTTCAAGATAAACATTATCTTATTGTAGTTATAAGGGAATACAGTAGACCTTAAGTGATAGTCAAATGTTTTGGTCGTTATGTGATGTATACATGACTTTCTCTACTCTTGTACAAACACTTATTGCTCTATCTGCTTCAAGATAAACATTAATAATAATAATAATAATAATAATAATAATAATAATAATAATAATAATAGTAATAGTAATAGTAATAATAATAATAATAATAATAATAATAATAATAATAATAATAATAATAATAATAATAATAATAATAATAATAATAATAATAATAATAATAATAATAATAATAATAATAATAATAATAATAATAATAATAATAATAATAATAATAATAATAATAATAATAATAATAATAATAATAATAATAATAATAATAATAATAATAATAATAATAATAATAATAATAATAATAATAATAATAATAATAATAATAATAATAATAATAATAATAATAATAATAATAATAATAATAATAATAATAATAATAATAATAATAATAATAATAATAATAATAATAATAATAATAATAATAATAATAATAATAATAATAATAATAATAATAATAATAATAATAATAATAATAATAATAATAATAATAATAATAATAATAATAATAATAATAATAATAATAATAATAATAATAATAATAATGCCCCATCCGATCGAATTATTCTATAGGAACGTTTCCGTATAAGTAAAGAACGTAAAATAAACATTATAATTCCATTCATCTCCATTTGCTGTGGTGACTCATTAAGAGAACGTGCTCAGTTCCATCACATTTGCAGAGACAGAACTGCGACGTGCAGGGAGAGGGGATTCGCCATTACTCTCGTTATTTTATCAGAATAAAAGAGACTGCTGTTGGCAATACTGGTCAGTCAGCCGGACGGGCGCAAGTTAAAACTGGATTGCAGTGTTGATAAAGGAATTTTACATTGTTGATTTATACCTTCTTGTACTTCATTATTTGACTTGTGCTCAAATAGCAGCGTTAAATTGTATAAACAGAACTTCAGGTTTAAAGCAAGAATAAATAAAACGAGAGAATTAAGAGAAATAATCCACCGCCTGCTTAAAATGTAAAAATAACAGAGAATTAATTGCATTAAGTTCTCATAGCCTCAAATACGATGTAACTCGCTTCCAGAAAGACAGTTCTATTTCTGGATGTAATCTTTATTCTTTTCTACAAAAAGTTAATTACATTACATAGGTAAATTAATAGATACATAATATCTAGTTTCATGATTCTGGTAAGCATCTGGGAGGAGGACCGAAAAAGAAGTCCTTTTTATTGTATTTATGCTTGATTCCTTCATTTGAGCTTTTGATGTAGAAATATTCTAACAGTCGTGAATGCAGTAGCAAGGGCTGACTTTCAAACTGAGGGAAGCTCTAAACAATAATTTTCATTCAAATAAGAGAGAATAATGACTCAAGGAATTCCGTGCTCTTTTTATTGTACAGCCACGCATAGGTCCAGTGTCGGGGCGAGCCATTCAAAGCGAGGGAAGCTCCAAATAATAATCTTCAATAAAATAAGAGAGAATAATTACTCAAAAAACTAAGGCTACTCTTTAGTTCTCTTTGTATTGTACAGTCACACGTAGGTCCAGTATCGAGGTGTGACATTCAAAGTGAGGGAAGCTCCAAATAATAATCTTCATTAAAATAAGAGAGAATAATGACTCAAAGAACTAAGCCTACTCTTTTAGTACTCATTCTATTGTACAGTCACACGTAGGTCCAGTGTCGGGGCGAGCCATTCAAAGCGAGGGAAGCTCCAAATAATAATCTTCAATAAAATAAGAGAGAATAATTACTCAAAAAACTAAGGCTACTCTTTAGTTCTCTTTGTATTGTACAGTCACACGTAGGTCCAGTGTCGAGGCGTGACTTTCAAAGCGAGGGAAGCTCCAAATAATTTTCATTAAAATAAGAGAGAATAATGACACAAAGACCTAAAGCTACTCTTTAGTACTCTTTCTGTTGTACAGTAACACGTAGGTTCAGTGTCGAGGCGTGACTTTCAAAGTGAGGTAGCTCCAAATAATAAAGTTCATTAAAATAAGAGAGAATAATGACTCAAAGACCTAAGGCTACTCTTTAGTACTCTTTCTGTTGTACAGTAACACGTAGGTTCAGTGTCGAGGCGTGACTTTCAAAGTGAGGTAGCTCCAAATAATAAAGTTCATTAAAATAAGAGAGAATAATGACTCAACGACCTAAGGCTACTCTTTAGTACTCTTTCTGTTGTACAGTAACACGTAGGTTCAGTGTCGAGGCTTGACTTTCAAAGTGAGGTAGCTCCAAATAATAAAGTTCATTAAAATAAGAGAGAATAATGACTCAAAGAACTAAGACTACTCTTTAGTACTCTTTCTATTGCACAGTCCTCCAGTGATAGGTGAAATCAGACGATGAATGAAGTGATGTTCAAATGAGTACAGGGTACATAGAGCTTAGAGTTACCAGACATACATCTTTCAGGATAAGGGAGAACCTCCAACGTTAAGTCATATCGGACGATGAATGAAATGATGTTCAAATGAGTACAGGCTACATAGAGCTTAGAGTTACCAGTAATTCATATTTCAGGATAAGAGAAAACCTCCAACGTTAAGTCATATCGGACGATGAATGAAATGATGTTCAAATGAGTGCAGGGTACATAGAGCTTAGAGTTACCAGACATTCATCTTTCAGGATAAGAGAAAACCTCCAACGTTAAGTCATATCGGACGATGAATGAAATGATGTTTAAATAAGTACAGGGTACATAGAGTTTAGAGTTACCAGACATTCATCTTTCAGGCTAAGAGAAAACCTCCAACGTTAAGTCATATCGGACGATGAATGAAATGATGTTCAAATAAGTACAGGGTACATAGAGTTTAGAGTTACCAGACATTCATCTTTCAGGATAAGAGAAAACCTCCAACGTTAAGTCATATCGGACGATGAATGAAATGATGTTCAAATAAGTACAGGGTACATAGAGTTTAGAGTTACCAGACATTCATCTTTCAGGATAAGAGAAAACCTCCAACGTTAAGTCATATCGGACGATGAATGAAATGATGTTCAAATGAGTACAGGGTACATAGAGCTTAGAGTTACCAGACATTCATCTTTCAGAATAAGAGAAAACGTCCAACGTTAAGTCATATCGGACGATGAATGAAATGATGTTCAAATGAGTTCAGGGTACATAGAGCTTAGAGTTACCAGACATTCATCTTTCAGGATAAGAGAAAACCTCCAACGTTAAGTCATATCACACGATGAATGAAATGATGTTCAAATGAGTTCAGGGTACATAGAGCTTAGAGTTACCCGACATTCATCTTTCAGGATAAGAGAAAAGCTTGGAAAACCTTATCCAAGTAACTCAGTCTGACGGAAATTAGAAGTCGAGACCTCTTGAATGTGAGGCAGATAGACTACCACGTACGCTGCAGGGGCAAGCCTGATGATATCCTCTATGCACCTTTGTTTAGTAACCACGGAAAGTTTATGATTTAATTGTAAATTAAATTGTGTTGTTCACTTACTTTTTGAAGTATTTTTCTTGAAACGTCAGCGGAATTATTTTGGGAGTGAAAGGTACTCTAAAATATTACCAGTGTTCAAATCTGCATACTTTTATTTGTGTGAAATCTGACTTTATTTTACACACGATAAGTACACTGTTTCTTTTGTTTTCAGGATAACGTGTTCTCTAGAGTAGATGCAGCTCAGAGAGGTTCCAATTATGGACTGCGAATCAACTCTGTGGACGATTTCGCCTCAGAGAGAAGTCGATCAAAACCAGAATCTACTCAAGACATCAGAAGAAGTGAAAATATTAGGAAAAACTTTCTTGAAGATGAAGACAACGACTACGTGGACGAAGAACCTGGAGAAATCATGATAGCCCAAAGTCGTAAACACATCCCGCCTTATAAGTTGCAACAGTATTACTCCAACAGTATTGCTGGCAGGTCAAACAACAAAAGACGAGCGTCAACCAGGACTAAATACTGAAAACGTCCTTCTTTATACAGGGAGTTCTCTAATTAACTGGTCCTTTAAGTATTGTACAAGCATTTTTGACTTCATATTCTCATACAAGTAAGAAGTGGTGGCTCATGAGCATTTTTATTGTTGGAGAAAGATGTGAAGATGTTTTTAATAAAAGTATAATGGAGTTATACATTTTAAAACAGGTAGTACAGCAACACCAGAAATGTGTCAAAACACTGTACATATACACAATAGAACTCACCAAGTAGCAGCTTTACTTGTACAGTGTGATCCATATTACTCTGAACCATTTCAATAAGTCATAACTTTTGAACCAATAATAGGACACACGTAAAACTTTGGGAGAATATAATGCACAATTGAGAGATTATATCAGAGAAATTTCTGGAAGTCTCCTCCACCAGCATCTACACATGTTTGTACTCGTCTCATCATATTCTGTGAAGTTTTACGGAGAGTATCCTCGCCAATGTTACTTATTTCGGTTCGATTGGATTCCTTGAGAACATCAATTGTCCGTGGCCTATTCTTGTACACTCTATTTTTCGATATCCCCACAAGAAAAAATCCGGTGAGGTTAGGCCAGGGGATCTGGGGGCTACAGACCTTTTGAGATTATTCGATTATCAAAGAAACTGATTACAATTTCCATGGTGTCATTAGATGTATGGCACGTTGCTCCATCTTGCTGGAAATAACCTTCTCTCAATTCGATATCATCCAGCTGCTCCACAAATGTCTTGAAGATACACATATAAACTTCAGTGTCTACAGTCGTATCAAAGAAAATGGCACATTTAAGACTGTCAGCTGTCAACAATTGTGAGTGTTGTCGTTTTTCCCATAGCCACTGAGATCATTAAAACAGATTTATACATTCTACGAGCCTTCAAAGGGAAATTATGGCCAGTTGAAATGTTTCAGCGTTATATGGATCACACTATACAAGAGCTGAGCATGTCTATTCTACATTTTATCTAAAATATATCAAAGTTCTCGCCTTCTAAAGGAATTACATTCAGCCCATGTTAGATTTATAACGTATTTAAAACAGCCGTTTACTTAACGTATCAAATGACTCGTTTTAGGAACCATTTTGCTACCAGATCGACGAATTAGTTGCACTTTTGTACGCTAAAGTTCTGTTCGAAAATTCAATGAGCCGATTGTCTTTTCTTTTTAGTATTATAACAGTAATAGTAACGCCATTTAAACTAAATTTGAAATGCTGCCTTGGAATTCTTCCGTTGTTTTGCAAGAATCGATGCGGTGTTGTTTTTCGTCAGCAGTCATTTTATGTAGAATCCATCGACAATAAAGTTTCCTCTCGTCCGAATGTAGATGTATTTGACTCATACCAACGTCCTAGAAGCCCGTTAAGTATTGCTCTAATAGTGACAATATTTTTATAAGTGACAGCATTTCCTGGCCTTATATCTTCACGAAATTTCTAAGCAAAATCAATCTCTCTTGAATTGGCTTTACAAATTGTAAACTGTTACATTATATGGAGCTTCTTCACTAAGTGAGCTGCTCTTCCTTGATGCGTTTGAATCGCCGAGTCTCCTGCTTGTTTTTGAATAACTTACATGGTTATGTTCTATGTTCTAGCATTTAATTTTCATTTGTAAAAGTTCTCCAAGTTACATTTTGTAATGGAGCCGTCTATTGGCGCCCGTGCGTTGATAATGCAGCTAGCTTACTTCCCGACAACAGTCTGGCCGTTGTATCTCCGGCTCTGACGTTTTGCGACTGCAAGAGGTGGAGGGGGGAAGGTTCATAGTACCAACATATAGTAATGAACAATTGAAAACATATTCTCAAAATTATCTTTAGAATGAAAATATAGTACTATATTAGCTTTAAAACACTCAAATAAACTTACAATTTCATTATTATGCAAGATATTTATTACAACACTACTCTATTCGAATATTTCGTTCACACCTTTCACACTCACTAACTGCATCTGTTGGTAGTACTGGGAGTCTCTACATCCGGTGTCATGGTCAGGAAGTTAAAACTGTCTGCTAGCGCCAATCAACATTATCGGTGCTAGACGTGGCTCCCGAACCCAACACCGTGTTGCCAGATTAAATTTGCTTGAGCCACGTGGCTTTAGCTGCTTGCGCTGGTGAACTTTCTTTGGTATATTTTGCGTGCGTTAATTCCGATTTTTAGTGTTCGTAAGTCCTATTATTATCGCTATTATAATAATATGGCTACTGGTTCGTGTAATATGCAAGTATTGAAATATTTAAAATACGCATGTTCCTCTGCTTGAAATTCCCGCTGCAACAGCCTGCTTCCCCCTCTCGAGAAATGTCAGAGCCGGAGATAGAACGGCCGAACTGTAGTAATTCGTTATTAAATGGCTAAGGTGACTGTAACGCTTGCGGCGGGAGAGGAGAGGTTGGAGGGTCAGAATCCATGGCTGGTTACCATGGCTACGAATTCGATTCATAGAAGCCATATATTTCACACCAACTCGTGTTGCCAACATAATACTGGACTTTCTTCCTACTTTTCCTTTTATTTGAAAATAAATTTGTTGGTAGAAGTGGTAACCCGTTTGAAGCGAGCTCCGCGTGTCATGTGATACTGTTTATTATCAGTTTACATCCTGTGTAAAAACGTAATTTTTTGTGTTATCAGTGATTTTGTGAAGTATTTAATTTTTCATATTTAAGGAATTTGCAATGAATCCAACACACGACTTAGTGTGTCTCCAAACAACATTTTGTTTATGGAAAATTGATGACAAACTCGACGTGGTAAAGTCTATTTAGTTAACGCGTGTGCAAGTCAGCCTCTGCCTTTGACGAACCCTTATAATATCCGACGACAGCTCTTAACCCAGCGCTTTCTATTGCGAGTTTTCTCCGTGGACGCCGACCCAGTATTGCGGACGTTGCAGTATCTTGCTGCTAATTATCTCAACGCGGATTTTCCAGCTGTACGACGATTGCCCTTACTCTTACTGGGTTTTCGGTATCTATACCACACTTTTCCCTTAATTTTGAAAAATCCCTCTCTTCCGGGGTTTCAATATCCATATGACTTACACTTCTTGAATGTTTCGGTGCATTATCTTCCTGATCACATCCTTCGGAGCCCTGACGTGAACGCCAGCCTCTCTCATTTCTTGCAGATTACTTGGCCAGATTTCACCACGATCTACACCGACGGTTCTAAATCTGCTGATGGAGTAGGTTATGCATACGTCTGTCCTTCTACTAATGCCCTGGCTCGATACCGCCTACCTATGGAGGCTTCCAACTACACTGCGGAGGTTCTGACCATTCGCGACGCTTTGCAATATGGGATTTCTCAGGGCTTCCCCAAACTGCTGATCTTAACCGATGCACAGAGTGTGCTACAGAGACTCTCATCTCCCCTCTGGACGAGAGATATGCACTGTTATCTTTACGAGATACTGACGTTGGTGAACAACGCTACCATAGCTGGACATCAAATTCACTTCCTTTGGATCAGAGGGCATGTCGGAATTGGATACAATGAAGTCGCCGTTCGCCTGGCAAAAGAGGGACTCACCTAAGGCACCTTTCAAGGCATCCAACTGCCCTACACGGATTTCTTCCCGGTCCTTCATCGTGACGCCTATTGTCGCTGGAATGACGCCTGGATTCGTTCGCAGTCCATCAAAGGCAAACACTACGGCGCCGTTCAGACGCATCTATCCACGACCCCTTGGTTCTCCAGCTTCAGAATTGCACGTCGACATCTCACCTCCATCATTAGAATGCGACTTGGACATGGATGTTACCCTGCGCATCTACACCGACCACGTCTCATCGATTCCCCTGTATGTCCTGATGACCCAGGTGAAACCGCTGATCTCTATCATCTCCTGTTCAGTTGCTCTCGCTACCGAGCCCACCGTTCTTCCTTCCTCCGCCGCCTGCTTCAACAGTCTGTTCCTTTTCCCGTAAGCGTCAACACCATATTACAGTTATGCCACAAACCTGTATACCAAGCTCTTCTGCAATATCTTAAAGAAAGTGATCTACAGATCTAGTCTCCTCCCATCATCTTAATTTTCCTTACATTATTTTTCTTATTTTTCCCTACGATGGCCATATGGGATTTTACCGAAGGCAAAAAAAAAAAAAAAAAAAAAAAAAAAAAAAAAAAAAAAAAAAAAAAACTTATAATCGTTTTACAACAGAGACCCTCCTTCTCGCAGTTCTTTCTGCAAGGTTGCCACATTTCTCGATACGTCATGGGTGTCGTACGAGGTTTCGTCTAAATAATCTTATGTCCATTACTGCGAAACTTCCTTAGTTTTGACATATATATATATATATATATATTTGTCAAAACTAAGGAAGTATATATATCGCCAAGCTACAATTCTACTGTATTCCATAATAACCCTTATCTTATTCAAGTGCATGCGGTATTTGAAACCCAGCTCCTTTAGGCGACCGCGCAAAGTGCAATGCCCATAAGGAAAATCACAAATTTCTTGCAAATGTGCAACCAATTCATCTAAGGTGGACGCTCTCCCTTTTGCATGGAATCTATAAATTTCTCGACGAATTAAATCGCATGTGAAATTATCTACTTTAGAGAAACGTTTTCTTTTGTTTTCACACTTGATCGGCGTCTTTGGTATTCCTTTCGTCACAATATTTCTTACTATATTTCCGTGAATACCCAGAATTTATCATCAGGTTCATTGCACGACCCCTTACCAAGATTATTTGTCAGCACATATTTATATGTGTTCAAAACAAGTGCTTGAATTTGCTTAGAAACAGTTCCCGTTATAACTTTGTTTTTTGAGGCTTTTCCAGTAATATAACTCAGCCCAGTTATTCACACTATTGTCATCACTTTGATTATTTTCACTTGACTGAAAGTTATCTACTACTTCATTTGCATTTATCACTGCATTTCACTCCCACGGTCTCCACATCGTGACACACAACGAATTTCTGCACGTAATGAAACAGATCAACTGGAAGTTGGAACTTTGGCAACTGAGACTCCACGTGGAGTAAACATGTGACTGTCATTTCTAGAGTATCAGGGTTGCTATTAGTCCTCAACGACAGTGTTCCATTTCTGAAGTGTGGAGATAGATTTATGACGGTCATTAGTGGACAGTAGGCTCAGGTTCCTTTGACTCCGAACTGCACACGCGTTAACTAAACAGACTTTAAATGTCGGTAGGCCAACACCAGTGCTATGTTTAGAAAAACTTTGTTGTGGAGCATCTCCAAAATACACCAGGACTTTTAATACTCGTTGGAACATAATTGTGTCGGACTGAAGGAACTGCGGAAAAAACACTAACAGAACTGTAGACGCTCTTGGAAAAGCTCACGCCTATATATTGTAAAATACAATGAGAACGTTAAGCTTAACAGACATTTAATGCAATGTCCTATTAGGGAAGTAGACAAGAAATGACATTTCGTGGAGATTATGAAAGTGAGGTCTCTTTAAATAAAAGTAATTTTAAGGGTATGTATGACTGAAATTTTCAAATTCTGAACTAATAATGCTAGCTTTTTCAAATTTACACCATAGGTGTAGTATAATGTAAACATGTAACAACCTAAATTTAAACCATTTTTCTCCAGCAGTTTAGAAATTATGATAAATTTTGTATGTTTTTTGTCACGTCACTAAAAAAGTCCCTTGCGACAAAATATTTTGAATTTTGGTCTAATATTTTAACCTTATGTTGATAATACACACACCTTTTGAAATTGCTCTGGGTTTTTCTGTGTCTCCTTTAGTTTAGGTAACAAAAATTTTTTAATTTACAAATATTCTTTTTTTGTCTAAAAAACTGTAAGTTTTGTGTTTGAAAATTAAAAATATATCCTTATATACATTTCACAATAAAACCTAGGGCAATTTCCATTCCTCATGATATTCTGAACCTGTGTAGGAAATTTCATGAATAGTACAAAAACTGCATCGCAAGGAGCATTTTACAGGAAGAAAAATGCTGAAAATATGAACATTGAGAAAACAGCGATTAAAGATTTGATTGCATAACTCACATTAAAATCCACCAGGCTGATAGGTTGGACCCTCAGATTTCTTTTTCCTCTCCTCTGTTGCTGCTTTTTCCACCTTTTTCTTCTTTAGATGTTGCTTTTCTTCTGCACAACTTCGCTTCTTGCTTTGCAGGATACGAGTCTGATCTCGCTGCACTGAAGTTTTCCTTGCTGAGTCTACTACACCTTCACCTCTGATATTTTGCTGCAGCTCCAATGACTTAAGACTACCCATGTTAAACTCACTGATGCTTTTAATAGCAGCAAGATCCAATTTTTGTTTTGATATGAAAACTTCCTTTGGGCACTTATTCCATATGACATGATGCAAAGATTCATTGGCATTCTGTGTTTTTCCTGTTTTGCACCTCTCTAGTAATGTTGTAGAAGCCAGCCTCTGATATATTGGCAACATTTTAGGAACTATTTTGTCTGAAAGCCTTATTTTTCTTGAATTGAATTGAAAATTTAAGAACGGAAAACAGACAAAGAATGTGGATGTAGGCAAAAGAGGGCGTGACTCTGGCAGAGTTTAAAGGCCACCGACATTTAAATAAGCATTTAAAAATGGCGTCCGGAGGCAAATTATGCATTTTTCACATTCGGGAATGTCTAAATTATTTTATAGAATTAAAATAAAAAGGCCGTTATTTTCACGACTTTCATGAAATTTCAGTCATACATACCCTTAAGGAACTATTTGATTATATACAGAGGGAAGTCCCATGCAAATTCAAAACCACTATTCCCATATAAAATCCGTTTTTGCTATACTGATTTCGCGCATTTAGATTTGCTAATCAATTCGCCCAGAGCCGTGCCTGAGTTAAATTCATTTTATGACTACAAAATTTCAGAAGCTATTAACGAAAATCGAAAACATAACACGGCAATTATCTCGTAAAAACAATAAAAGGTAGCGGCCATGTATAAACACGTTTCATTTGTTTTAGAAACGAATTCGTTTCACGTACTACGTAAGAGAAAAGTTGAATCGTATTACAAGAGAAACGTCACATGTATAGCAGTCTATATTTAGATTTGTAATGAATGCTGTGCTCTCTTTTGAGATCAAGGAACGAATATGTTGTGCTTATTTGCACTCCTTGTTACGTGTTAAGGTGCGGAGTAAGGCCCACGCTTGTGACGTCACTTGCAGATGCTCACACCTAACGAGATGCTTCGACACAGAATCCACTGGCGCATTCCGCATTTGTCTATAAATAAACTATCACCACTTAAATGACAGATGAATCAACAATAACTACGAGACAAAAGAGTTTACGGGATGCCTAACGGCTTAGATCTTCCACGTGTTACTGTATGTTGAGTACATTTTGTTACTGATACACGATTTCACCAACATCTGTTAAAATCTACGTTAACAAATGTATCGTAACCATTGCTACAGTGCTAACACTTCTGTTAAATTTCTTGCATTTTACCAACCTGTTATCTGAAAATGTTAACAAACACGTGTTAACGCCAAGAGACTTGTAAATGTTACAGCAATAGAAGACTATGGATGAGTCATATTATTTTCTCAACGTATTGCGATGCGCTTTTGTTTTCATTTTCGTCTGCACTCAGCTGAAAAATTGCGGGTGAAAAAAATCGTAAACAAAAGCCGTGAGACAAATTTCTCATCGATGGAGAAAGAATTGTTAATTGAATTGGTGACGGATGGAAAATAAGAGGACGGATGTGGTGTATGTAAAAGAGAACGATGTCAGTTGAGAAAAAATTGGAAACTAATTCAAGTACATGTGTTACTACTAGAAGCACGAAACAAATTCGTCAGTATTATGTAAATTTAAAACGAGGAGCGAAGAAGAACAAGTGACGAGTGACTTGAACGTTTCAAGACGGCAGGTGGACAATGTATTATCTACATAATTTAGTGAATTATAAAATAGCAAAGTTATTAATACTTGAAGCAAAAGCGAGATCGTCATATTCCTTTCGATGCATGTTCTAACTCAGTATTATGTAAATTTAAAACGAGGAGCGAAGAAGGACAAGTGACAAGTGACTTGAACGTTTCAAGACGGGAGGTGGACAATGTATTATCCACATAATTCAGTGAATTATAAAATCGCAAAGTTATTAATACTTGAAGCAAAGGCGAGATCTGCATATTCCTTTCGATGCATGTTCTAACTCAGTATTACGTAAATTTAAAACGAGGAGCGAAGGACAAGTGACGAGAGACTTGAACGTTTCAAGACGAGACGTGGACAGTGTATTATCCACATAATTCAGTGAATTATAAAATCGCAAAGTTATTAATACTTGATGCAAAGGCGATATCGGCATATTCCTTTCGATGTATGTTCTAACCTCTCTTGTACTTCCGCAGTAACCTTCATAACAACTTGTTTCGACAGTCTATACCTCTGTAGAAAATTTTCTTCTGATAGTTCCTCAAAATCATTTCTCCTCATAGGTCGTACTCTATTACGAATGCCATTAAACGGTCTAAAATATAACAAATCGACATCAACAGCTGCGTTCACTTCCGCCATCTTCGACTATTTACAACTATTAAGGACTTAACAACAGAAATTTCGCTTATTAGTTTAACAAGAGATTTAACACGAGTATTAAGCTAACACTTGCAACTATTGCTAAACTCGTGTTAAGTCTTAATATCTGTTGATGAAATCGGGCATGAATATTCAAGTTGTGTCTAAGTAAGAGTATCCAGGAGTAGCCAAAAAAGCGCTTGTACAATACTTGAATGACCTAATTTTGAAACTTTATATACGTCTTTTCATTTTGTACCCACTCATGTACAAACCATGACACACTGATTTCTCTCAATCTAGGCCATAATTAGCAGATAACAATGCTGGCATTGGTCCATAAACATTCCATGGACAACTATTTGCTTATTTGTGGTCTAGATATCCTCAAAATATGAAACAAATGAATGGTAACAAATGTCACCTCTTCTTATTAGTTTAAAACTGTCTATAAAGTGCTTCAAATGTTTCCACAAATTTCTTAAGATGTTTTATACTTTTTTACTTTTGTACAGTAATTATAAGAACATACTATTAAATTTTGATACTTAAAAGTTCATGAGTGTAATTTATTTATCCTTTAAGGTAATGCTCGAGTGCCTGTGTAAATGAATTGTGTCTATAAAGATGCGTAATTTAAATCAGAAAAATTGTGCTGTTTAGCTTTATTGTGGTTTTATCAAAATGTATTTTTTGCCACACCGGGTTTAAATGTGGTTTCTACGTTACGAAAAACTAGAAGGAATATCAGCTAACGATAACAATAAGAATGAGGATGTTATCAAACTAAATTATTCTTTAACATTGCAATAATATTATAGTTTTCCATAAAACAAGATCTTAATCCAGAATATATTAGCGATATTGCAGATGATTTCCATTTCTCGTTGATTCCGATAAATAAACCAATAAGATATCAATAATAATTATAAATAAACACCATTCTTTTAATCTAGCTTATGTTTCTTCGTGTAATCTTTTAGGTTTTACGCAAACAATCCACTTACTCACAAAGCAGCCACTTTATAATTACATTTCTTCAAACTTTCCCATTTTGCGTTCAAATACGCCATATAAACAAAGCGTACAGACTTTCAGTTATTTCAAAGCCTCCTTATATCTTGTCAACACGACCTCGATGAAAATTTTTCCAGTAGAATTCAATAAAAATAAATGAAATGCTACCGTTTAGCTTCAATACACCATAGGATGAAAACATTCCTCTCGGCAGACTTGTACCCCTCGGGATACGTTCCTCGGGCTCCAGTTATTAACCTAAGGGAAAACCATGTGTTTCTCTCCCTTAAATTGTATTTACGTAGCTTCGAAAACACCAACACGATGGACTTTTGAAGCTCAGCTCCAATTACATTGTACTTTTCTCTTCACTAAAGTAAGATAAAATTAATATCTTAAAATTAGCCGAAATAAAACCAT
Source organism: Mantis religiosa (assembly GCA_030765055.1). Taxonomy (NCBI): domain Eukaryota; kingdom Metazoa; phylum Arthropoda; class Insecta; order Mantodea; family Mantidae; genus Mantis; species Mantis religiosa. Next base: position 31,230,001 of record CM060947.1, read on the forward strand.
TTTCATTTCCTATATTCTGCACCCTATATAAGTAGCGCATAGTATTTAGTAAAAACGTTAATTTATTTCTGTTAAGTTGGAAATGCTCTGGCATATTATATACTGTGCGTTACCTGAGTGACCGGACCATCCCGTGGCGACACCGTAAAGGGTGAAGACTGGCGCGCTCTTCGCCAGAATTACAGATGTATTTTTTTATCTTGAAAAATGCAGAGCGATGCGCAGTGGTAGCTGGACGAGTCCACTTCAGAAAGGTTACAACTGGAGGGGAGGGCAGGTCAGTTGCGTACCAGTTGCGAGGAAGTGAACACGTGTAGAGTTACTCGGTAACACTACAGCTTGTTTCAAAATGTGCTTGTCTCCTGGTTCCAAGAGAGCATTTATAAAGGACACCTCCTATCAGCATATTAGGAAATAAAGTGCTACATTTAAAAACACGAGAAGTAATAACCAATATCCATAGATTTATTAAAAAGGAACGGAGGTCTGGGTTAGCTATAAAAATCTGGGGAAGGTTTTCTGAGGCAACAGTTGTGTCTCTAAGCAGTTTAGGAGAATTATTAAGGAAAGACAAGGTGTTAGTGCAACAACGTCCTTCTCTATGCCCAGTAAACAAAGATTAAGAACATGCACAAAATCTAATTTGGATGTTTTAATTCAGAAGTAGTTAGGCGAATTATGAATAATTTTTAAAGCACAAAAAAACAAAGACCAACTTTGAAATAAATGCTTACGAAGCTAAAAATTCTACTGACTTCCAAGGCAGTGTCTGAACATTAAGAAGAGTTCTTTTGAAGCTAGGATTATTTGAAAAAAAAAAAACACTAAGCGTGACAGACAAATTTTAATCGAACATCGCACCATACGTGCAGAAAGGTTTAATTATTTACGAAATATTCGGAGATATCGAAGTGAAGTTTATATAGTTTATATGGATGAAACTTATATAAATACAGCACATACTGGACCATGCCTAGAGTGAAATACGTTACAGGGACTCTGCAGCGATATTGAAAGGCCGACAGTTGTTTATCATGCCTGCTGGAGGAGAACTGGGTTTTGTTCCCAATGCCTATGTACTATTTAAGATCCAACAAAAGCGTGGAGATTACTATCATAGTAAGAATTACAACTTAGTTTATAAGAGCTGCCTAACTGGCTTGGAGAATGAAATTTGTTTTTAGACACCTTATGCACCACCCTCTCCTCTCGTAATCTTACGCGTGTGACGCATTGTGGCGATAGGTGCACTATCCCCACCACAGTTGCTGCTCATCCCTACCGCGCAGGATTCCTGTTAAGATAAAATAATACATCTGTACGCCTTAAGTACCGGCAGTTAACGTGTACGGAACTCTAACTACTGTAATAACTTACTTTGGGCTAACTTGAAATCACAATAGATGTTGAAAATTATGACCTTCAACGCAAATACACTCCCTAAATCTCCAAAAACAGTTCTGGTTCACTCGAAGAAGTTCATCTTGCCTGATTTACTGTATTTCTCTCGTGACGTTGTCCTTCAATTCTTGTAACGTGCGTAGGATGGATGCGTACACTTTATTCTTTAACGTTCCCCATAAATGAAAATCACATGAAGATAGGTCAGGGAAACGAGATGGCCACAATCCTCAACTAATTATTTTGTCACCATACACACTTCGCAGTTAGTGCATAGAATTCGCATCAATGTGCGCTGTAGCTGAGTCCTGCTGAAAACCCCCACGCTATCGTTCATCTCTTGTTAGTTGCTGAAAAGAATTATTTAAAATGCAATTTGAATAAACGTGTGAATCAACTGTTGTGTCGAAAAATATGTTACCGATAATTCTACATGCACTTACTACACATCAAACCCCAACTTTTGCAGTATTTCGAAATGGCACACAAACTCTTTCCGTCACAACAATTGACACTGCAGTAGTACAGTGCTATGCTCTGTCGGCAAGCGCGCCACTCGTCACCCAGCCGAACGCCGCCGTGAAGCGGTCCGGTCGCTCAGGCAACGCCCGGTATCTGACCAAATAACAAACGCAATGCAACCAAATGTAACATATACACTGGCACAAGCCTTCAGTGAGAAGGTAAACATTTATTATTATTATTATTATTATTATTATTATTATTATTATTATTATTATTATTATTATTATTATTATTATTATTATTATTATTATTATTATTATTATTATTATTATTATTATTATTATTATTATTATTATTATTATTATTATTATTATTATTATTATTATTATTATTATTATTATTATTATTATTATTATTATTATTATTATTATTATTATTATTATTATTATTATTATTATTATTATTATTATTATTATTATTATTATTATTATTATTATTATTATTATTATTATTATTATTATTATTATTATTATTATTATTATTATTATTATTATTATTATTATTATTATTATTATTATTATTATTATTATTATTATTATTATTATTATTATTATTATTATTATTATTATTATTATTATTATTATTATTATTATTATTATTATTATTATTATTATTATTATTATTATTATTATTATTATTATTATTATTATTATTATTATTATTATTATTATTATTATTATTATTATTATTATTATTATTATTATTATTATTATTATTATTATTATTATTATTATTATTATTATTATTATTATTATTATTATTATTATTATTATTATTATTATTATTATTATTATTATTATTATTATTATTATTATTATTATTATTATTATTATTATTGATACAACCTCTGTTCTATCAATAGACAAATGATGTAGCATCAACTCTTAGGCAAAAATGCTTGCACGTCAATGTTGTTAAATAGGAATTGTAAGGAAACAGGTCATAATAAAGTCTGACAGTCAGGCTACCGTTGGAGCCTTCAACTTCCATCACTTTAAATATGTCAGTCACAAAAATGTATTCACTCTATCTTCGTTTAATACCGTAGAAGTGTGCTGGGTACCTGGACATAATGCCTGAAATGTCAAAGGTCATCAAAGTTATAGACTGAAATAAATACAAAAAGATTAGAGTAGTTAGTTAGTTTTACAGAATGTAATGTATCAATACATTACACCGAGAGGCATGGCTCAGGTGGTTTCGTCTGTGGCCTGCAATCAGGAGGTCCCGGTTCGATTCTCGTGGCAGACCTGTCTGATCCATGAATTTTTTCAGGGATTTTCCCGGGTGGCCAGGACAATGCTAGGTAAAGATGTATTATTTAATCTTGACAGGAATCCTGCGCGGTAGGGATGAATAGCAACTGTGGTGGGGATAGTGCACCTATCGACACAATGCGTCACACGCGTAAGATTACGAGAGGGGAGGGCGGAGCATAAGGTGTCTAAAAACAAATTTCATTCTCGAAGCCAGTTTTGCAGCTCTTATAAACTAAGT
>CM060947.1:31238423-31790923 GCA_030765055.1 Mantis religiosa
GGTTCCTGGTGTGTTCGCTGTGCCGTGCGTGTGATCATTGCTTGTACAGCCCTCTCGCAGTGTCCGGAGCAAGTATGGTGGGTCTGACCCACCGGCGTCAATGTGTTCTTATTTCCATTTCCAGGGGTGTATAAGTTTCATCCATATAAACTATAAAAACTTCACTTCGATATCTCCGAATATTTCGTAAATACTTAAGCCTTTTTGCACGTATGGTGTGATGTTCGATTAAAATTTGTCTGTCACGCTTAGTGTTTTTGTTTTGTTTCCAAATAATCCTAGCTTCAAAAGAACTCATCTTAATGTTCAGACACTGCCCTGGAAGCAAGTAGAATTTTTAGCTTTATAAGCACTTTCTTCAAAGTTGGTCTTTGTTTTTCTGTGCTTTAAAAATTATTCATAGTTCACCTAACTACTTCTGAATTAAAACATCCAAATTAGATTTTGTGCATGTTCTTAATCTTTGTTTACTGGGCATAGAGAAGGACGTTGTTGCACTAGCACCAATGGCTTTTCTTTCCTTAATAACTCTCCTAAACTGCTTTCAGACACAACTGTTGCCTCAGATACACTTCCCCAGATTTTTATAGCTGACCCAGACCATTGTTGCTTTTTTATAAATCTATGGATATTGGTTACTACTTCTCGTGTTTTTAAATGTATCACTGTATTTCCTAATGTGCTGCTAGGAGGCGTCATTTATAAATGCTCTCTTGGAACCAGGAGACAAGCACATTTTGAAACAAGCTGTAGTGTTACCGAGTAGCTTTGCACATGTTTAGTTTCTCGCAACTGACCTGCCCTCCCCTCCAGTTATAACCGTTCTGAAGTGGACTCGTTCAGATTCCACTGCGAATCGCTCTGCCCTTTTCAAGATAAAAAAAATACATCTGTAGCTTAATTAAATTTCCCGAATTTCCTGTCCCTCACATCACCTCTCATCTGGTGGTCTCTTTCAGGGTAGAAGTGTCGGAGGGAGTCTTGGCGTTGCATGACAGGATGATAAGCCGCTGGTAATATCGGTAGGACGGTCCCAGGTCTATGGGCCGACCTATTGGGCCATTTCAGGAGCAGTGGGTGGGATGCCGACTTTACTGAGCTGCCTGTCCTCTACACTGTTGTGCCTCATGCTTCCTCCCGGGAGTGCCCCACTTGGGGAAATGGGTACAACAGACCAAGACTCGAACTCCTTGCCGAATCCCCTCCGTAGCATAATCCAATTCAAAAGAAGTGAATACATTATAATTGTTATACTTCCGAACTTCTGCAGTGCTCTTTAGACCATATTGTCACCCAATTATTGGAAGGCACGACCAACTGGAGCTGGGTAGGGGGCAGGAGGCATTCAGGCCACGTCTACCCATTTATCTTGTAGCGCTAACATAGGGGATGGTTAGGAAAATGTCATTAGGCACTGTATCGTCTCTTTTCCCTCCCCCTGACGTCTGGAACAGTCGGGATGATGTTCCGGGCCGCGAAGCTTCCAGAAACAGCGATCTTTCTATATAAGGGCTGCAGTGGACGAGTCAGTTCAGTCTTCCAGCTACCGATCCATCAGCCTCCTTTCTACCCTCTCGAAGGTATTCGAGAGGTTAATCCTAACCCGAATGACTCCCATCTTGGGAGACATACAAGCTATTCCTGACCACCAGTTTGGATTTCGTCCTGGGCACTCGACTACCCAACAGCTGCTACGTGTGTTGGAGACAGCGGCCCTGGGTTTCCAGGAACGCGCCTTCACGGCAGTGGTGTCTTTGGACGTCAAAAAGGCCTTCTCCACGACATGGCATGCCGGTCTGATCTTCAAACTTATTCAACTGGGGCTACCTACACAGCTAATCAACATCCTATACAGCTTTCTCCGGCATAGATCATTTAAAGTCACAGTAGCGGGGAAAACATCTACACTGAGACCTGCGAGAGGCGGAGTCCCCGAAGGCTCTGTACTATCCCCCACACTATCTAGTGTTTTCATGGCAGATTTTCCAACACAACCACAGGTCGAAATGGCACAATACGCTGACGACGTGTTGTTGTTCTGCAAAAACAGACATATACTCAGAGCCTTCAACCCAATTCAGAGACACCTCCGTCTCACACAAGAGTAGTGTAGGCGTTGGCGGATGTCCGTAAACCCGGACAAAAGCCACGCCATTCTTTTTACAAAGCGCCACACCCCCGCTGACTGCCCCAACTTCCACTTTAGAGTCCGTAGGACAGAGTGGACTAATTCCATCAAGTACCTGGGCGTTCAACTTGATAGAGGCCTAACTTTCCGCGGACACATCAGGGAACTATCGGCACGGGTACAGGGAGCTATTGCCTCTCTGTACCCAATGCTGGGTTCGAGCTCGATGCCAGTCCGCTTAAAGCTACACCTCTTTCCAGCGCTGACAGTCCCACTTATGTTGTACGCCTGTGAAATCTGGGGCATGGCTGCAGATAGCTGGTTAGCATACCTTCAGCGTGCACAGAATAGAGGACTCCGATCCATCTATTCTGTGGGCCGTTCTTTTCCCGTGAGGTTGCTTCACGAAGATTCTCTTCTCCCATACGTGGAGGACGAAATTAGGCGCCAAGCGACAAAATTTAACGCTCAATTTCCAGTTCACAGAAGCGCCCTGGAGAAGATTACGACGCTACAAGACGCCGCTTCAGGCTTTACCGGGTACCCCGTATGGCATGCGGGCACCCAAGGTAACAAAGAAGTTAATCCAAACAGCAGCACAAGCTAAATTTCAAAATCTCCAAATGAGCTGTTTGGCTACAAAATTTACCCCACTTTAGAAAAAAAACACCAGGGTGTAAACAAAAAAAGCGGTTTGGCATCCTGTACAAAATTAAAGAGGAGCAAAAAGCTACCTCAACAATTTTTCTCATCAAAAAAAAAAAAAAATCCCACATCATCCTGTAACCATCAAAATTATCAACCTGCGGTCAAACCCAAAACCTGGGTGGGTACGCAGCAAAAACCTTCTGGCTGTTAACAGCCTGTCAGTATACGACTTGGACTTGGAGTCAGTTCAGTTCTTGGCGAGCAGCCGTGAAGAGCGCAGTGCTAGCGAACGGACTGGAAGACTGCGTACGTGTATCAGAGGAGTTCTTAGTCAGCTCTAGAGAGAGTTGTACGTAATGGTGAGTGTGGAGTGGGCCTATGACAGACGAACTGGTGGATTGAAAGTGTGTGCGCTACGTAATTTTATGTAATCGGCAAGTGTTCCAACTGTAATTCGGTCGAAATAAATAACATTTTTGAGTTTGTGTAATTGGACTTCTAATTTCACAAACCCACAAAGTCACAATATTTTGAAGGCGTAAATGTTAACTAATCTGGGTAGAAGGAACTCTGATGCCACTGTGAAAATTTGCTGTGATGGATTAAATTGAGTGGAAGTGTGTATGTAGAAGTAAACTATTTTACTTGCAATACACACATGAGAACGCTTACGAAATTTGCCTACAAAAATTGTATAATTCACATCTGTATGTATTTCTGTTCGCTGTAAGTTCAAGAAAATGCAATATCGTGCAGAGGGACCAAAGTAGACGAACACATGTCAGGCAAAGCACTTTTAGGTTTCTTTCATTGATAATTAAATATTTATTTCACACTGGAAATGGGAAACAAACATCAAATGTGTGTTAGTTTACACTTCTAAGACAAGAGAAGTAGACTACGTGACAGAAGTTGAGCATCAACACGTAATTATGGAAACTGTTAACACGACGTTTGGCGTACATTAAGAAAGCCATCCATCACCGAACAAAAGACGAACGTTCTCACGCGATGAGTAGCGCCCAAAGCTATGTTCCGATTCTCATCTCTACAATGTTTTCACCGTTTCAAAATATTTCTAATTTCCAAGATCAGACTGCCACTTTAGGATGTGCTACACTCACATGACTTTCTGTCCTCAGTCTTCTAAAAATTATTCATACAAAAGATAAACATTTCTAGAAATTCCTTTATATTCCCTAATTTGTACAACGGCGATAAAGAAAGCAGTAGACCTATGTGACAAAAGTTTTAAGAGATGTTTGTATTGTAAGATATTGTAAGGCCTTTGCCTTTCAAGAAGCATTTAGTCCTCCAAATTATAAATGTCTAGTAAATGCATACAGACATTTACTCTACCATTCTTCCAGACTCTAAGAATCATGGAGAGCAATCTTGGTTATAAAAAAGTTCTCATCTTCGAGTTGGGATTTGAACACGGGATCTCTGAATCTAGAATGATTATTTTGAAATTCCGTTCTCTTTGCCTAGAAAGGATATAAAAGAGCAAATAAAGAATTTCTGTAAGTACTTCAAAGCTCAAACCGATAACTAAGAATACTTCGAAATTTGTTATTTCTACACGAAAACGAAAATTGTGCTTTTAAGAGATCTTCATTGTTTGTACATTGTTAACCAGCTATAAAATGCACTATGAAGATCACTTCTGAGGACACTCCCATAAAATCAATCTGCACATTTAATTTATCATAAAAGTATCTTAAACACAGTATTTCAAGAAAAACAGATGGAGTCATTTTTGAAAAACAAAAAAGGTGTTCCAGTCATGAATTGATTAGCTTCGTTTACTTCCATCCCTAATAAAATTATTTTTGTAAAGTGATCTACTATACAGGAGTTTTTAAGTAGCTCCTCACCATTACCTTTTATAACTGTAATTTTGCCATTCCCAATTATTCCAGATAAAAAAACTCCTGCTCTTCATACGAAATAGCGTGAAACTTCTGCGGGATTTCCTTAACCCCACCCCTGAGCTTCCAAAGATCTAGAAATATTGCGTTCTTCTCTTGGTGGTTAAGAATTTTAAGTCAGAATGTTGGAGAAATATTTAAATAATTATAGTAGACTAAATTATAAACTATCATATATTCCCTTTAGTGCCATAGTGACGTAATAACATAAAAGCTACATAATTTTCATATAATTCAAAAACGTTTCACATATACAATACACATAGTCTGTAATCATTGAGAACAATTCTGCTAAGTTAAAATATAGGTTAGGTTAGCAGTTTCCTGTCCTTTAACAGTAATTGAAGCGGTCAGAAGCAGAAGTTGCTAAGTCACTGTTTCAAAATTGTGCAGGAGGCTGCTCAGTCTCCAAAAGAAATTTTAAATACCAAAATAGTAATACAAATGAAAGAATTTTATGTGATGGGTACGTTTGAAGGTACAAAGTCCTGTGTTGAAGTGTTTCTCACGGTTGGACATATATGGTATGTGTGATAGGATATTTTATTATTAGGACTTAGCAACTTTTAATTTAAAATGGATGAAAAGTTGTTAAGTTACTTGACTTAACAGCTTCTGATTCTTAATGTTAGAGTTTTTCCATTATACAATATTATACGTAGCCATGGATAAACTATTACTTTATTTTTCACCAATACATCTCTACTATGGACTAATCCAGTATGTCACTTCAAGGACTGACATACAACATTGTCATCAAAACATCACTCCATCTCTACTACATCATCTTCTACATCACTTCCATATGTCATTGTGTCAAATGTGGTAGCTTCTGGCCGAGTGACGTGTTCCAGTAGTGACGAACATCGTAATATTTTGCCTTCTTAATCTTCCGAAGTCTATCTGGTGTGTTTTTCCCACTATCACATGGCTTGTGTAAGACTTACAACCTCACTACTCTCCTCAAAAGAGACTGGGGACGATTAAGTGAGGAAGATGTCGTGTGGCGAACTTCTGGTACACATCGTCTTTGGAAATGTTCACACCGAATTAAAGTGAATTCAGGAATACTTCTTATAAGGACATGGCCGAGGGCATCTTTGAAGTCAAAAATTTCAACAACTGGAGTGCCATTATGTTACCCGTTATCGGTCAGTGGACATTTGACATGGACAACTCAGAGGCGTACTTCTGTAGTGAATCTTTGATCAGTTTCACCCATGTGGAAGGGACTAAGACTTTATCCATTGATCGTTTCTTCTCAATATTGCCAAACATTCTGTCAATAGCCATGAAAGAGTGCCCTGGTATTGGGAAGTACAGATAAACTTTCTGAAAGGGCACTTGAGGAATGTATAAAAATTTCTAATGTGTAAATGTCTATATCAACAGTTGATATCAAAGAGCTTGGGTGGCACAGTGTAGTTGCACCACCAAGCGGCTAATGCGGCAACTACTTGACTTAACAACATCTAACTCGAAAAGGCTGACTTAACAACTTTTATTTCTGAAATTAATGCCCATTCAAGCATCATACCTTATACCATTCATAAGTTATTAAATTTCAAACCTATTGAGATAAAAAAATAAATTTGGATAATAACAGTTTGTGCAAGATTTTATACAGGATGTCTCAACATGATACCGAACATATAGACCTACTTGCTCAGCTTCTATGTGACACACATAGATAGCTTTTACTGCCAATAAAGCCGCATAAAATACTCAGAATGAGTGTGGATTAGGCAGTGGCAGGAACAACGACGCGTGTCTCACGCTGTCGGAGTTGGCAGGTATAGGTCACACGCCGTGCCGCGTGCTGTAACTGTAAACATACCTACATTCTCCGCAGTAGCTTGCTACTATTAATAATTTCTTTGGCTTATGAAACCACAATAAAGAAGCTATTGGTTAATTATTGCTTATGAGTGTTTAACGTGTTCCAAAATTCCGTTATAGCAGTCCATGATGACAAATAAGCTGGTGGACATATGCAACTTATACCTTTTAGAGGGAACTTAATGTTAGTGAGGTTGAGGATGGAAGCATTAAATGATAAACAGAACACAAAGCAACATCAAACTATTGTAGATAAATTAACCAAAACTAAATGGCTTATACAATGAGACGAGCGTTTTATTTCACGTGTTTGATAATACTAAATAAAGCACTTTTAACTGAAAAGGAAGCTGTTGATATTTACAGTAAGTGGTTGAAAGTATTGCACAATTAAGATCATAGCAAAATGCTCTGAAGTTAAACAAATAAATATTATCATTGATGTAACTATTTCTACAATTCATATTTTTAATGAAACGAAATTAATCGTGCGTTCGTTGAAATCCCTTCAGCTCTTCCACCCATCAAAACCATATCCGTCATTTCGACGTTCGTATAGCGCTCCATATTGCTTGGATTTGTTATCTAAGTACACGCAAAATCCTCTCTGTTAGGACGGAATGTGTAGAGCAACCTTCAACTGTCCGAATTATTAGTCGAGCTTTTCACAAGTAACTGTCATTTGTCTCATTACCTGAAAGGTAGGCTAGGGTCACTGATAAAGAGCAAGGAGTAATGTTTCTGTTTACGTGGCTGGTGTGTGATACAGTAATATATAATATTTAAAGTTCCATATATATATATATATATATATATATATATATATATAAACTTCATAATGCATGGAATTATCTTCGGCCTTGTGACAGATATATAAATTTAATTTGAAATACCTTCCAGATAGAGCAAATTTAAGTGAGAGTCGAGAATAAAAATAAAATCTCGCTTTTAGAACCCACAGGAATAGAATTCGCAGAAGCACCAAAGCAGTACCATTAATTCCCCAAACCCCAGGCAGGTGGTTCCAGGAAGAGGCATTGTTAATACTCCGCTGCAAGCGATGAAAACGATTGTTCTTGGTTATGGAACATTTCACTTGGGTCGATGGCTCTTAGGGATCGTAAAACTGGAGAGGGGGGGGGTCATTGTTAAATGTCAGTGATACATATGGCCTAACTACGAACTCCATAAAACCATCTCGTGGAAGTATAAGGGAAATTCAAATGCCGGCTGTAACAATAGTGTCTCTCTAGAAATGGCTACACATTTTCATATTATAAAGACGAAAATCTGATATCTGCACTCACATCACTTTTTCTGTCGGTTTTTGCCAAACTAATAACTTTTTAAATTACTGAAAGTTTAGAAATGATTTACGAAAACCTGGTGTTTGAATACGAAATCATTCGAGCCATAAAAATGTGCTGACAATGAACGGTCCAGTATACCATGGAGTTGAATAGTTATTTGTGATACAAGGGTTTCAGAGTTTAAGTCCACAAAATAAGATCCTTTTATCCCGTGCGTCGTACACTACTTTTAGAAATTTCTGAATATACATTATGACCCACACACAAGCAGTAACAAACATAGAGAAATTGATGTTTTATTTCGAGAGTCAAGACAAATGAAGTTCTAATGTTAAAGCGGATCTGAAACAAGTGATACACTAAACTCAGACAGCTGAAGCTCGTTGCTGTTATGACCCACACACAAGCAGTAACAAACATAAGGAAATTGATGTTTTATTTCGAGAGTCAAGACAAATGAAGTTCTAATGTTAAAGCGGATGTGAGATAAGTGATACACTAAACTGAGACAGCAGAAGCTCGCTGCCTTTTTACTACCAACTAGTTTGTAGTACAGTACAAATACATAGACTATTACAGTACATACAGTGTATGTGTTTTTAGGCGAAAGTGTGCCGATAGTTATTTATAAACTTCATTTAAAATATTTTAATGTTTTTTATCGTTATTCCGACATTCTCTGCATAACTCGGATTTTCTTTAACACGGATCGGATCCCGTCCAAGTTGACCCGGATAAACGAGGTTCTACTGTACTTTCTACATAGAACTAAGTATGTGGAAGAACAAATAAGTGAAAAGAGTAACATAATTATAAATATAAAAATATGGCTTTATTATTATAATTATTATTATTGTTATTATTATTATTATTATTATTATTATTATTATTATTATTATTATTATTATTATTATTATTATTATTATTATTATTATTATTATTATTATTATTATTATTATTATTATTATTATTATTATTATTATTATTATTATTATTATTATTATTATTATTATTATTATTATTATTATTATTATTATTATTATTATTATTATTATTATTATTATTATTATTATTATTATTATTATTATTATTATTATTATTATTATTATTATTATTATTATTATTATTATTATTATTATTATTATTATTATTATTATTATTATTATTATTATTATTATTATTATTATTATTATTATTATTATTATTATTATTATTATTATTATTATTATTATTATTATTATTATTATTATTATTATTATTATCATCATCATTATCAGCACCACCACCACCATCACCAGCACCACCACCATCACCATCACCACCACCACCATCACCACCATCACCAACACCACCACCATCACCATCACCACCACCACCATCACCATCACCATCACCACCACCATCATCATCATCATCACCATCACCAGCACCACCACCACCATCACCACCACCATCACCACCACCACCATCACCATCACCATCATCATCATCATCATCATCATCATCATCATCATCATCATCATCATCATCATCATCATCATCATCATCATCATTATTATTATTATTATTATTATTATTATTATTATTATTATTATTATTATTATTATTATTATTATTATTATTATTATTATTATTATTATTATTATTATTATTATTATTATTATTATTATTATTATTATTATTATTATTATTATTATTATTATTATTATTATTATTATTATTATTATTATTATTATTATTATTATTATTATTATTATTATTATTATTATTATTATTATTATTATTATTATTATTATTATTTAAAAGTAAATCTTTTAAATAATTGTTCATGGATTGTTGCTGAAACTCAGATTTTAACCGAGCAAATATTTTTACACGCGGAAGCATTTTAAGTAACGAAAAATACGAAACAAGTTTTGAGTAAAACGACATTTAAAATCACAATTTGCATTGCGTAATGTGTTCAGCAGTGTTTTAAATGTCAAACAGATGTGTTGCACGAAGGTAGGGAGTAAAAACAGAAGTATTTGATTCTAAAAATTCTTTTGACTTCATCCAATTTTACAGGCAAGTAGCCAAAAGCCGTAATGTAATTCAGTATCACTAATTGACGATTGATAAATGCAGATTCCATTATTAAACATTTTGAGAGAGCTAACTGATGCTTCAAATGAGCTGGAACATTATTAAACGCCTTCTGTGTTTTATTTTATTCAACCGCACTGGCAACATTGGTATTTGTTTGTTTTTTACCGTGAGTCACTTAACGCAATTTTTTTCTGTCGATCCGTTTTCATTGATAAATATAATTAACTGATGTTCATTATAATTTCCGCACTAATCAGGACATTTCGTGATAACAGTAAACGCTTCAAACGTTCCCTTTTGTGCTGAGTGAAATTATTGATGCTGTTTTGTTATTTAGAACTGCAATACACTGTATAGCGCTTTATACCTGGCGCCTAGGCAATGAATTCTCAGTACTTATTAGGGACTTCCTCGCATCTCTATGCCCTTGTGACCCCTGTGGTGCCTTCCTTCTAGTGATTTTAAACACAGTGTATCTGTGTGTAGATCGTAGTGCACGATTAGTTATATGAAAGTAAAACATTTAAATTATATTATTTGTAATTTTTTCTTGCATTTTTATGTAACATTAGAAATGAATAACACAGAATCCACTCTGATGACAAATTTAATGAGTTGTGTTTTTGGAGTCTTCAAACTTCAGACGCTTTACGTGGAACGCTTTGTAAAATGGCATGTGGTGAAAAAGGTTGTTGCAAAAATAGTTTTTATTGTACCAATACTTCCTGAGCTCCACAGAGTGTAAAAACAAAAGCGGGTCGCGTTTTATTGCAATGAATGTAAAATAGCCACATAGAGGTGTCGTTCAGGAGTTATCCTCGTCGGAGGAGGAGTCTTCAATTTTTTCCCATATCGGGACTCTGTCCCTTACTGGCGTTATGATGGATTTATAATAATAGACGGTGGGTAGATGGTGTTTTTTTTAATAAAATGTCAGAAGCTGTAGAATGGAAGAGAGGATATGTTGTTGAATATAGGAGACTTTTGAGGTTATGATGGGCCTAAGCTGAGTCTGGGACACTTGTAGGTTTCCCCGGGGTCAATTTTATATTCCGCGAAGCCTCGTATAAGTTGATTGAAGCAGTAGGGAAGACAGGAGTCCAATTTATGAGAGGGGCTGAGGATATAGTCATTTAATTTGGGAAATAATAGATCTGAATGAATGTTGTCATTAAGAATGTACTATTCCGCAGCTGTTCCTACTCGAAGGTATCGGTTCTGAAGTATTTGAAGTTTGTAGAGGTGCGCCCCAGACCTGACAGACGAAGGTGAAGGTGGGTCTTATTACTTGTTTGTATAGAATGAGCTTATTCCTCAGAGCCATATGTGATTTTCAATGAATATACATGATGTAATACTTCCATAAACAATAGACAATAGTTTAAAAATTGAAAATCGATTCTGTGTGATACGGTTTTTTCATTTATAAGGCATTTGCCAAATATTACAGGTCTGTACGTATTGAAACAGTGTCTAAAAGTCTGAATAACATTTATTCTAAATGTATTGAACTGAAGTTCGTAAACGCTGAAAAGTTCCAATGACCCTAATGCGGGAAACGTTTGCTTCATTTTGCATGCTAAATAATTGTATAAAGAGAAAAAAATTATAATATTAAAACTAATGAACCAATGTTTTATCTGTCGTGGTGAGGTTAACGAAACAGACGTACCACACGTATTGCTCGAATAACAGAGGGCTTTTCATCTGTTATTTGGAATAGCCAGGTCTATATAAAATTAAAACTATCCGAAATGGTCACTGAAAGCAGGTTTAATATCTCTTTCATCTAGAGATATCATTTGTATGTATAATTAATTGATGAATTATAAGTTAATAAATAATAAATTAATTACACTTAAACTTAAATTAATAAAATTGAATGGGCAGCGCCAACAACACACAAACTATATGTAACATCACTACTTATATTACAAGGGTATATCAAATATAAACCGGAATTATCTTTTTTAAATTTAATTTATGAACAAACTAAAATGCTCATATACAGATTACTTTTCTGCATAGTGTCCTTCATTCTCTATTAGAGTGGTAAGTTTTTGATGCCATCCTTATAGAAAGAAGGAAGAAGCGTGCGCAGCCAGTTGTGCAAGAACTCTTCTCCACTTGCGTCTTCATCAAAGCGATGTCCTCCTAGGTCTTGTTTGAGTGGTCCAAACAGATGGTACTCGCTGGGTGATAAATCCAGTGGCGGCTGGTGGGTTAAATTATTGGTGGTGCACAAATGAAAAATAAAATACGGAGTAGTAATGACTCACCTATTTATACAGATTCTCTGCTCTACTCTCCTTAGACCTGGCGAATCTATCGATAACTTTTGCGTTGAAGTCGCTGATCTTCATAACAAAATCTCTCTCAATTGAAAGCATTGCTAATGCTGACAATCGGTCCTGTGACATTGTGTTCCTAAGGAAAGTTTTTATTCTTTTTAAGGTTGAGAAACAGCATTCTGCTTCAGCGGTAGACATTGGCATAGTTAACAGTACGCGGAGGAGTTTGACATATTCGCTGAATGTAGCACATAAATTGTTTTCCTTATTGAAGTCCATCAAGCACAAAGTGCCGGACATTGCACGAAATTCCTCTTGACTGTAAATTACAGTCAGTTCTCTACGAATTTTTGTTTCAATGATAAAAGGATAGAATCTTATTGTTTCTCTAAGGGAATCCTCTAGAAATGTCTTAGAAATTTTCTTGATGAAACAAAGTTGAGGCTACCAGATGTTCCGTGAAGCTAAATCTGTCCTTTGCTTCTCTAAGAATGTCACAGACTTCAAGAGCTTCTCTTCTTTTCACATCATGATCTTCTATTCTTCTCCTCTTAATTGCAGTTTCTTCGTGTTCCTCGATGACCACGCCATTTCTTACCTTTTGCACTTCTCTTTCAAATGCGTTTAGCTGGGCGATGGCAAACGTTGCATTGTAGTCTCGTTTCTGCAGCTGATTGTACAAAATGTCCACATGTTGCATGATCTTGTAGAAGAAAGACAGCCAGAATACAAAATTATAATCTTTCAAAGTGGCCATAAACCCAGAAGCCTGAATAAGTGTGGCGTTGTTGTTTAACAGAGCTCTCTTCTGAATAACCTCCAGGCATTTAATTAAATTCTCCCTGTGTTCGAAAAGCAGAGAACACAGAATCTAAGCCTGAAGGTCACGCTATAGCCGTTGCTAAGAGTAGGAGGAGCTAGGTTTATAAACCTCCATTTAAGCAATGTATAAGAAGCCACTCCCCTCTCTTCACCTTCCCGCAACCCCCTCAGAGAACCCACATTTGGGCGAAATCTTAGGTTAACTCTTCGGTGCAAACCTGCGGCTCCTACAGCTAATCACTGTTTATTTCGACTTCTGCGGTCATGGGCAGCTACAGACGATAAGCGTAATTGAAACATGTTTGTATATAAAACAATGCAAACAAGTACAGCTTTAATGTGCAAAATGCACCTGTTGTATATTCAGAATCAGTGGGTGTGGGGCAAACCTGCAACCTTATGGAGGAACCGCCCCTGGATAAATCTGGACTGTAAGGAGTGTGTTACAGAGATTCCAATGCATTTTCTCCAGAATTTCCAGCGTTAAATTAGCAGTATGTGGCCTCGCATTTTCATGGAGAAGAATGGCGTTTCGGATCGGTTGTCGGTGTCGCTTGTTGAGAAATGCAGCTTTTGCTGAATCCAAAATGTGACAGTAATAGGCTGCATTGATTTTCGTTTGTTCGTGAAGAAAATCCACTAGCAAAACGCCTGCGGAGTCACAGAAAACGGTTGTAAGCACTCTTTCGTGTTCTGACCTTAACCGGACCCGGTTGAGAGACGAGGAACCTACCTGGCAGACAATTTTCTGTAATGGTGTTCATCTCGGATGATTGTTTGAACACTTCGTAACTTATTCCTAGGGGAAAAACTATTTCGGATAATTTTTTGCGCCGATGTTCTTCAATAATGTCACAAAAGGCAACAATGTTATCTGCAGAAATACTTGTCCGCGATCTCCTACTATGAGATTCATTTTCTACAGTTTCTCTTCCCGCCACAAAAATTTTAGCCCACTCATACACTCCAGTCTTCGAAACTCAAACTGTGTTCGCGGAGCTGTCTGAAATTTTCCAAAGGTTATGTGCCCTTTTTTTGCAAGAAATCTGGAGATGATGTGTTGCGCAACAGACGTGCGCGCCTGTTCCTCACTCATGGCGTACTGACGTAGTCCCGTTCTTCACGGTGCGTGCGCGCCCAATACCTCCTCTCGTGATACCCCCACCAACTAACTGACAAAGTCTCTCCTCAAAATTATTAGAGATAGACTACTTCCGTAAAAACCCTGGCATAATGCATTGCTTACCTTAGGAACGACACCGATGGGCGTGGCTTAGGCGTGTGGTGATTGGGGAAGTTCCTCGATGCCGTCCAGCATGTCGTCTGCACATCTCTCTCGGTTCTGCTGCTGCACACATATTCAGACGTTGCTGAGTAATTACTTTCCGAATCACTGCTGCTACTGTCGTCATTGACAGTGATCGTTAGCTTTTACACATCTGTTTCTAGGAGACCCTCAGTTTTTATATATTTCTCTTCCACTTGGTGAACATGCCGGCAAACTGGACCCCATTCTGCTTCTCCTATTTCACCAAATCGCTGTTCGCACAAACGCCACACGTCTCCCATGTTGAAGTTCACATTGCAAAGCGTAACCCATTCTTTTACGTTTGCCCAAATTTTTTCTATGGCATTCAGGTCGGGATGGTACGGTGGTAAGCGGAGAACTACGTGCCCATCTTCTTCTAAAATTGCATCCACAATATATTTCTTATGTTTTGGCTTGTGCAACTTTATAAGATCATACAGTTCCGCTTTCAGCATATGGCTTCCGAACGGAATCCTTTGCTTAACCAACCAGTCTTGCATATCCTGCTTTTTTGTGTTCGCTGTAGGGCATTTTTCTCTGGTCACATTTTGAAATGAGGCGTTGTCTATCACAAGAACAGACTTTTCTGGAAGATTGGGCTTTAGTTTTTCTTTAACTGCATTCTAAATGATAAGTTTCACAGATTTAGTGTTCCCAAAAAAGCACGTGATAACCAAGTTCACTCGTCTAGATGAGGATACACACTGATCTTTGCGCATACAGGCTGACGCATACGGCTGGCTGGGAGGGAGAGAGGGAGGAACTGGCATACATGAGGTGCCAAGCGGATAATGAAAACAGGCTTACCCGCTGAACACCCAAGGCTTTTATGGGAATACGGCTACTCTACCAAATACGGACTACAACTGATATGGCAGCACCTGACAAAAAGACACTTGGAGACTATAGAGAAAGTGAAGACAACATATATGAAGAAAATTTTGTGTGTATCCAAGTACACAGCTTCAAGACTAACATACGAAATGTGCAGAGAGATAATATGGATAGAAGATCTTAGACCACAAATGCTACTTCCGGTAACGGAGGCGTACAATGAAATTGTAAAGGAATATCGAATGAAGAAAAACTCACGTTCAAATCTCGGTTAGGGTGAGTTACCTGGACAAGGTTTTCCGGGGTTTTCATTTATCCTTCAAGACGAATGTCGGGTAACTCTAAGCTCTATGGACCCTGGACACATTTGAGCACCATTTCACCCATTGCATTCACCGTCTGATACGACTTAACGTTGGAGGACGTAAAATTTAAAAAAATGAAGAAAACAGAAATCTGGCATGATTTCTACAGCACAGACACAATGACCAAGGAAGACTGGAAGGGCCCAAAATACGGACTAAGATATTTTGTAACAAGATACGCAGCACATGGTTCCCATTATTTGATTTGTAAAGAGAAGACACCATGACTCGGGCGAGGAGTGCGTGTGCGCGTTGTGTGGGAAGCTGTGCAACAGATACCACTTGGAGGTGTGCGAGAGGACAACTGTGTCATTGAAAAACTTTTGTTGTGGTGATAATAAACAGTGATAGTGAACTGAAACATCAAAAGTCGAACATTGAACTAAAGAAGAACAAAAAGACAAGGTTATATGTATAAGTATAATTATTCAAATACTATTCAAATATTATTACCAACCGAAGCGTTATATTAAAATTTCCGTTCATATTTGATCTGCCCTGGTAATAGAAAACATAAATAAACTCCTGGAAATTGAAATAAGAACACCGTGAATTCATTTTCCCAGGAAGGGGAAACTTTATTGACACATTCCTGGGGTCAGATACATCACATGATCACACTGACAGAACCATAGGCACATATACACAGGCAACAGAGCATGCACAATGTCGGCACTAGTACCGTGTATATACACCTTTCGCAGCAATGCAGCCTGCTATTCTCCCATGGAGACGATCGTAGAGATGCTGGATGTAGTCCTGTGGAACGGCTTGCCATGCCATTTCCAGCTGGCGCCTCAGTTGGACCAGCGTTCGTGCTGGACGTGCAGACCACGTGAGACGACGTTTCATCCAGTCCCAAACATGCTCAATGGGGGACAGATCCGGAGACCTTGCTGGCCAGGGTAGTTCACTTACACCTTCTAGAGCACGTTGGGTGGCACGGGATACTTGCGGACGTGCATTGTCCTGTTGGAACAGCAAGTTCCCTTGCCGGTCTAGGAATGGTAGAAGGATGGGTTCGATGACGGTTTGGATGTACCGTGCACTATTCAGTGTCACCTCGACGATCACCAGAGGTGTACGGCCAGTGTAGGAGATCGCTCCCCATACCATGATGCCGGGTGTTGGCCCTGTGTGCCTCGGTCGTATGCAGTCCTGATTGTGGCGCTCACCTGCACGGCGCCAAACACGCATACGACCATCATTGGCACCAAGGCAGAAGCGACTCTCATCGCTGAAGACGACACGTCTCCATTCGCACCTCCATTCACGCCTGTCGCGACACCACTGGAGGCGGGCTGCACGATGTTGGGGCGTGAGCGCAAGACGGCCTAACGGTGCGCGGGACCGTACCCCAGCTTCATGGAGACGGTTGCGAATGGTCCTCGCCGATACCCCAGGAGCAACAGTGTCCCTAATTTGCTGGGAAGTGGCAGTGCGGTCCCCTACGGCAATGCGTAGGATCCGACGGTCTTGGCGTGCATCCTTGCATGGCTGCGGTCCGGTCCCAGGTCGACGGTCACGTGCACCTTCCGCCGACCACTGGCGACAACATCGATGTACTGTGGTGACCGCACGCCCCACGTGTTGAGCAATTCGGCGGTACGTCCACCCGGCCTCCCGCATGCCCACTATACGCCCTCACTCAAAGTCCGTCAAATGCACATACGGTTCACGTCCACGCTGTCGCGGCATGCTACCAGTGTTAAAGACTGCGATGGAGCTCCGTATGCCACGCAAACTGGCTGACACTGACGGCGGTGGTGCCCAAACGGTGCGCAGCTAGTGCCATTCGACGGCCAACACCGCGGTTCCTGGTGTGTCCGCTGTGCCGTGCGTGTGATACAGCCCTCTCGCAGTGTCCGGAGCAAGTATGGTGGGTCTGACACACCGACGTCAATGTGTTCTTATTTCCATTTCCAGGAGTATAGTTTATCATATAAAATACAATACGTAAGCCAGCAAGTCCGTAAATGAAAAACAAATCGCATTTTCGGATCAAAACGACATAACTGGTTACTATGAAGCCACTAACTGAATTCAAAAAGAGAGCCGCCACTGCATGGATTTTCTAGGGAAGCTGGGTTCGTGCTTATGGTCATTTGGCAGACACAAACTTTGTAGTAAGAGAAGTTCGCAGACAACAAAACAGCGCCCCTGGTGTTTAAATTAGGCACCTTTAGCGATCGTCGTATTTCCAAGTGTGTTAAATCAAACTTCATCGTTAACTGTGTTATTCGATTGTTCTTGGAACGAAACTGAACAGCTGAAAGCATCTGCAAGACAAAGCTTTGTAACAGACGTTGTGGAATTTCGGATGAGAAAAGAGTTTAACGCTCCCTGTTCTATTGAGAAGTTGTTTAATTTACCGGAAAGGTATCAAGATTACAACGAAAATACCTGTTTTGAAACCCTCTGTACTTAAAAACGTATTTTTTTTAGAAATAGGACTGCGTGTGTGATTTATATAATGTCCTCCAACGTTAGGTCATATCCGACGATGAATGAAATGATGTTCAAATGAGTACAGGGTACATAGAGCTTAGAGTTACCAGACATTCATCTTTCAGGATAAGAGAAAACCTCCAACGTTAAGTCATATTGGACGATGAACGAAATTATGTTAAATGAGTACAGGATAGATAGAGCTTAGAGTTACCAGACATTCATATTTCAGGATAAGGGAAAATCTCCAACGTTAAATCATATCGGACGATGAATGAAATGATGTTCAAATGAGTACAGAGTACATAGAGCTTAGAGTTACCAGACATTCGTCTTTCAGGATAAGAGAAAACCTCCAACGTTAAGTCATATTGGACGATGAATGAAATGATGTTCAAATGAGTACAGGGTACATAGAGCTTAGTTACCAGACATTCCTCTTTCAGGATAGGAGAAGACCTCCAACGTTAAGTCATATCGGACTATGAATGAAATGATGTTCAAATAAGTACAGGGTACATAGAGCTTAGAGTTATAAGACATTCATCTTTCAGGATAAGAGAAAACGTCCAACGTTAAGTCATATCGGACGATGAATGAAATGTTCAAATGAGTACAGGTTACTTAGAGCTTAGAGTTACCAGACATTCATCTTTCAGGATAGGAGAAAACCTCTAACGTTAAGTCATATCGAACGATGAATGAAAATGATGTTCAAATAAGTACAGGGTACATAGAGCTTAGAGTTATCAGACATTCATCTTTCAGGATAAGAGAAAACCTCCAACGTTAAGTCATATCGGACGATGAATGAAATGTTCAAATGAGTACAGGTTACTTAGAGCTTAGAGTTACCACACATTCATATTTCAGGATAAGGGAAAGCCCAGAAAAAGTTATACAGGTGGTTAAACGTGACTGGGATTTAAACTCGCGATCTCTTCAACGTGAGGCAGGCACGCTACCGCACCCCACAGCGGCGGGCAAAGTGCATTGCAAAATGACAAATATTTCAATTTTAACCCAGTAAGAACGTATATTCCTTAAAAGCTTTGCCATAAAATAGATATTTACTTTAAGCACATATAGGTTTTCGTTGTTGTATAATTTTGTCTTTTTTGACGATAGACTTGTGTAAATTATAGAAGCGTTGTTTCCTAATGAACATTTACCGAAATATTTGTGAAGTAAATATCTTAAAGAGTGCTATTTTTTATTAAAGTAAAACTATTTTGATAGAAATAGAATATTCAGGATATCCTTCCAAGTAAAAGATGGGTTCAGGGCGTCGAAATTTCTTTGAAATCTTCCTATCGAAACCTTAAAACACGGCAGTCGACATTTATTGAACATTAGAGGTAAGGAAACGGATTTTTTAAAAATACGGTTGATTCTATGTTTGATTCTTGATTCAGAGTACCGCAAAATTATATTTCTGGCAAAATTTCGTCAGCAAATATTTCGTTGCTTGCTTTAAGTACAAAGTAACAAAAATACTGTAAATATTACAAAACGATTTGATAACATAAAATTACTTAATTAGCAAATTACTATTTTTTCGCCAAGAAGGTTATAGCAGGTCGTGAAACAAGAGACTGCCTAATGACACGTACATGATTCATTCAGAGAGAGTCGATTATAAACATCCTTGTTGCAAGGTTACTCTACCACAAACACAGCGTAACATCATTCAGGATTACCTGAATGTGTTTTAAACAAAACACGCACGTTTAATATTGTAAACTGAAATTTTTGGAAAAACGAAGTGGAAATTGTGTTATTAAAAGGAAACGAAGCTTAAAATAAATCAAAAGATTGTGCATAAATGTGTAAAAGTCATACCAGATATTGATGTGTACACTCAAATGACCATCTCTACTCTCGCACAAACAGTTACTGCTCTATCTACTTCAAGATAAACATTATCTTATTGTAGTTACAAGGGAATACGGCAGACTTTAAGTGATAGTCAAATGTTTTGGTCGTTATGTGATGTATACATGACTTTCTCTACTCTTGTACAAACACTTATTGCTCTACCTACTTCAAGATAAACATTATCTTATTGTAGTTACAAGGGAATACAGTAGACTTTAAGTGATAGTCAAATGTTTTGGTCGTTATGTGATTTATACATGACTTTCTCTACTCTTGTACAAACACTTATTGCTCTATCTACTTCAAGATAAACATTATCTTATTGTAGTTACAACGGAATACAGTAGACTTTAAGTGATAGTCAAATGTTTTGGTCGTGATGTGATGTATACATGACTTTCTCTACTCTTGTACAAACACTTATTGCTCAATCTACTTCAAGATAAACATTATCTTATTGTAGTTACAAGGGAATACAGTAGACTTTAAGTGATAGTCAAATGTTTTGGTCGTTATGTGATGTACACATGACTTTCTCTACTCTTGTACAAACACTTATTGCTCTATCTACTTCAAGATAAATATTATCTTATTGTAGTTACAAGGGAATACAGTAGACTTTAAGTGATAGTCAAATGTTTTGGTCGTTATGTGATGTACACATGACTTTCTCTACTCTTGTACAAACACTTATTGCTGTATCTACTTCAAGATAAACATTATCTTATTGTAGTTACAAGGGAATACAGTAGACGCTAAGTGATAGTCAAATGTTTTGGTCGTTATGTGATGTATACATGACTTTCTCTACTCTTGTACAAACACGTATTGCTCTATCTACTTCAAGATTAACATTATCTTATTGTAGTTACAAGGGAATACAGTAGACTTTAAGTGATAGTCAAATGTTTTTGTCGTTATGTGATGTATACATGACTTTCTCTACTCTTGTACAAACACGTATTCCTCTATCTACTTCAAGATTAACATTATCTTATTGTAGTTACAAGAGAATACAGTAGACTTTAAGTGATAGTCAAATGTTTTGGTCGTTATGTGATGTATACATGACTTTCTCTACTCTTGTACAAACACTTATTGCTCTATCTACTTCAAGATAAACATTATCTTATTGTAGTTACAACGGAATACAGTAGACTTTAAGTGATAGTCAAATGTTTTGGTCGTTATGTGATGTATACATGACTTTCTCTACTCTTGTACAAACACGTATTGCTCTATCTACTTCAAGATAAACATTATCTCATTATAGTTACAAGGTAATACAGTAGACTTTAAGTGATAGTCAAACGTTTTGTACATTATGTGATGTATACATGACTTTCTCTACTCTTGTACAAACACTTGTTGCTCTATCTACTTTAAGGTAAACATTATCTTATTGTAGTTACAACGGAATACAGTAGACTTTAAGTGATAGTCAAATGTTTTGGTCGTGATGTGATGTATACATGACTTTCTCTACTCTTGTACAAACACTTATTGCTCAATCTACTTCAAGATAAACATTATCTTATTGTAGTTACAAGGGAATACAGTAGACTTTAAGTGATAGTCAAATGTTTTGGTCGTTATGTGATGTACACATGACTTTCTCTACTCTTGTACAAACACTTATTGCTCTATCTACTTCAAGATAAATATTATCTTATTGTAGTTACAAGGGAATACAGTAGACTTTAAGTGATAGTCAAATGTTTTGGTCGTTATGTGATGTACACATGACTTTCTCTACTCTTGTACAAACACTTATTGCTGTATCTACTTCAAGATAAACATTATCTTATTGTAGTTACAAGGGAATACAGTAGACGCTAAGTGATAGTCAAATGTTTTGGTCGTTATGTGATGAATACATGACTTTCTCTACTCTTGTACAAACACGTATTGCTCTATCTACTTCAAGATTAACATTATCTTATTGTAGTTACAAGGGAATACAGTAGACTTTAAGTGATAGTCAAATGTTTTGGTCGTTATGTGATGTACACATGACTTTCTCTACTCTTGTACAAACACTTATTGCTGTATCTACTTCAAGATAAACATTATCTTATTGTAGTTACAAGGGAATACAGTAGACGCTAAGTGATAGTCAAATGTTTTGGTCGTTATGTGATGAATACATGACTTTCTCTACTCTTGTACAAACACGTATTGCTCTATCTACTTCAAGATTAACATTATCTTATTGTAGTTACAAGGGAATACAGTAGACTTTAAGTGATAGTCAAATGTTTTGGTCGTTATGTGATGTATACATGACTTTCTCTACTCTTGTACAAACACGTATTGCTCTATCTACTTCAAGATAAACATTATCTTATTGTAGTTACAAGAGAATACAGTAGAATTTAAGTGATAGTCAAATGTTTTGGTCGTTATGTGATGTATACATGACTTTCTCTACTCTTGTACAAACACGTATTGCTCTATCTACTTCAAGATAAACATTATCTCATTGTAGTTACAACGGAATACAGTAGACTTTAAGTGATAGTCAAACGTTTTGTACATTATGTGATGTATACATGACTTTCTCTACTCTTGTACAAACACTTGTTGCTCTATCTACTTCAAGGTAAACTTTATCTTATTGTAGTTACAAGGGAATACAGTAGACTTTAAGTGATAGTCAAATGTTTTGGTCGTTATGTGATGTATACATGACTTTCTCTACTCTTGTACTAACACTTATTGCTCTATCTACTTCAAGATAAACATTATCTTATTGTAGTTACAAGGGAATACAGTAGACTTTAAGTGATAGTCAAATGTTTTGGTCGTTATGTGATGTATACATGACTTTCTCTACTCTGGTACAAGCACTTATTGCTCTATCTACTTCAAGATAAACATTATCTTATTTTGGTTACAAAATTATTTTACGCTAATTATGCATTTTAAGAAGATTTTTAACGTTTTGTTCTAACATTTAGTTTATTTCTTAGACTCTTCCAGTTACACGAATGTTATTTAGAATGAAAGGCATCTCAGAGGGTATTCCTAGAAAAAATGTTATAAAATTTAAATTGCAATGAAAATAACTTAAAATGTATTTCATTCAAAATAATTGTTGCCATTTTTGAACATTTTGGTAGTCTGGGGAGCGGGTGGTTTTAAAAAGCTTCGTCTCTAAGCCTTGTAAATTATATAATTTGATTTTTAACCCAGATTTCATTTTTATTTATGATGTTCACAAACGGACGTACACAAAATAAATATAAAATATTTTGGGGGGGATAGTTTATCGTTTTAAAGACTGTTTGCTATATATGTGGATGAAGCAATAAAAACATTAGTAGAATGTGCAAAGATAGGAAATTTCTATCGATATAATGTTGCTCCGTAGGTAACCCGGGACATGTATCGATATATATATAGTTACAGTTGTCGATACTCGTAACTATTTCATTAAGGAACTTGCCTCATCGATAGTTGTGTGTTTAGTAATCATCACGAACCGTAATTACTGCCACGCACATATGGTGCAACGCTCGTTTACTTAATCAAATAATTATATCGGAGGTATCACGAACACGTGCAAATGGAAGGGATGTGTTAAAATGATATATAAGGTGCTGGAATATGCTCCAATAGCATCACAAGCCTCTTGCACCGTTCCACATACAGGTAAGCCCATTGTATTTACACGTAAAGTACATCACGTTGGTTACCGTAGTGACCCAGATACGCCACATCGTACAGTTCAAAACCAATTATGTCAGATTATCACAGAGAGAAGAGACAATAGTAACGAATCTGATGTGTTACATTGAAATGGCATTCTCTGTTCTTGTATAAACACTCACTCCTCTATTTGCTTCCATATAGACATCCTACTGCATGTGAAAGAGAATGTGAGAACACAGTAGAATAAGTGATAGTCAAATGTTTTGAACAGTTGGTTGCTATAGTGATTGGCTAGGACATAGAAAGAACTGCGTGTTTTTAAGAAAAACCATATGTATTGACAGTTAAAATTAAAATAAGGACTTTATTTGGGACTGGTAATTCCAAAAATAAAAATGTATTCGATATAAATTGTGTATTTAAGGGAGGTCTGTGTTTTTGCGGTGTAAGATTTTGTCTATATCTAACAATTTACTAAATACGAAAGTATTGCAGAATAAAGAGGATTTTTAGGGTATTCCAAGAAATTGAGATGCACATTTAATTTTTCTTAAAAATATCTTAAACATATGATATATTAAACAAAATGGATATACCAATTTCTGAGAAAATCGGAGTATTTTGATAGATGCTTACTTGCAATTTTGCCTTATAATTGAACACTTGTTTTGGAGTTATTTACTCATAGCCAGTAATCCGGACTGGCACATACCATAGAATAATATACAAGGGGCGTCCAGAAAGTAAGTTCTGTTTCAATTTATCTCCGCTGCAGCGCTGCGATCGCAGTTCTGCACATGCGCGGTAGACGCTCTGTATCAAGGAGAAGAATCCTGTGCCATTGTGAGATCGCTGTCAGCCACGTACGCTTTGTTGTGCTTGTTTACAATGTCGGTGTGGATTGAAAATCCCGCCGCTTGTGAAATCAGATCTGTGATTCGTTTTCTGAATGCTAGGAAAGTGAAACCAATTGAAATTTACCGGCTAATTTGCAATTTCAAAAGATGTTGTGTTGCTTCACGACAACGCACGAGCACACACTGCAAATGCGACTAAAAACATCCTACAAAGATTTCGCTGGGACGTGTTTGAACACTCCGCGTACAGCCCTGACCTCCCCCCTAGCGACTTTTATCTGTTTTTGTATCTCAAATCTTTCCTTGGCGGTCAGCACTTCAATAATGACGAAGAGCTGAAAGAAAATGCTTCCAACTGGTTGAAGACACAGGCGGCAAACTTCTATGAAGAAGGTACACAAAAACTTGTACCTCGCTATGACAAATGCCTGCAAAATTTCAGCAGTTATGTGGAAATGTAGTTTTAGAGTTGTAGCATTTTGTGTAATAAATAATTTTTCTGTATCTAAACACAAATTAATTTTATTACCAAACAGAACTTACTTTCAGGATGTACCTCTTATTATAGCCTTTTTTAATAAAAATGTTAAACGTTCAACTGCTTCTTTTATTTTTGTCCAGGCATTGTTAGTAGAGGTACGCGATTGTTGTAGAGCACAAGCGCCTGGCGTGGCAGCAACTACTTCGACACTGGTGTACGGCGTGTGGTATCTCAGCTCGAGACAGGGGTAGAGGGAGATTGTGCATGTGTAAACAACTGTACTGACTTTTTTATTTACTTTGTAGCTAGTCAAATGTACTGTGTATTGTTCCAGGTACAGAATGGTGCTCGCTAGGAGTCTTCTGTTGCTTTTCAGTACAGCTCTAGCAAATGTAAGTGTTGAATCAAACTTTAACAAAACAGAACTAATATTTCTTGAGTATTTCTCATCAGTGTGATAAAAACTACATTTTAATTTTTATTTAAAAAAAAAAAAAAAACATCATTTACTTCTATATTTAAATGTGAAAGAAATACTTTCGCAATTTTATTCACTCGTTTTAGCATTAATTTTAACAGTTTATTTTATCATCCAGTTGTAACAGGATTTCTATTCTGCTATGACCCCCACGTTGTGGCGACATATGTAGCAGGTTCCTCCCTTGAAGATGGGATACACGTTGACTGTTTCAAAGCCCCAGGTTGGGAAGCTATGTGGAACGAGATTTTTTTCATTGTAGTTTGAACTGGTTCTTGAATATTGTGTCTGCTTAAATAAGAGTCATAACATCTCCTGTTTTGTTATTCATCCTCTGAACAAGTTCTTTCCATTGATTTCTATTTATTTCAATAGTATGGTTTATTTCTTCTGCTTTTAGTTCTGTCCTAACATCCTGACTACGTTTTTTTTATCAATTTTGGTATATCTAGCTATTGCTCTTATGAATTTCATTTTTGATGACTGTATTCTCGTACTATTTCTTTTTGTCAGTGTCCATGTTTCTCATCCATAGATCAGAGGTGGTATTGTTTTGTATAGCTTTATTATAGAGTCCTTTCTTGCTTTATTTATTTATTTTCTCTATTATATCAGGTTCTCCTTGGTACGAGACATTACATCCTAAATACTTAAAGTGTGATTTCTGCTCAATTATTATGTTATCTAACACTATTTTTGATCTTACTGTATTAATTCCTTTAAATGCCATGGTTTCGGATTTATTTGCTGATATTTTCATTCCATACTCTGTAGCAATTTTATCTAGACTATACAGCATTTTCTGCAGGTCATCTTAATTTGTGGCCATTATTATTTGATCATCTGCATACAACATACTTTTCAATTTAGCTCCTCGTCCGCGTCTTATTGATTTCTCTGTCTCCATAGCAACCGTTCATTTCTTTATACTGACCTCACTTGTACCACCCAATATACATATATTGTTTATTTAGTTTTTAGAATTTCACATTCACATACTTAATGTAAACACTATAATATTTTTAAACATTTTTTTTAAAAAATTCTAAATAACACTACCAAGTAAATAAACAAAACACAATTTAGTGCCAAACAAAATCAACTGTTACGCAGTTTAGTGGGATTTTATCATTTTAAACAAGTCTTCTACTGCACTAATGTAATATATGTGTTATTTTTTCAGAATTAACTGACATTTTATAACTAAATGAATAACATCTGTGATCAAAACTAAACTTTGAGATTTAACTACACATGCTTCACTCAAAAATCACCCTTTACCACTTTTAAGCTATGAATTACAGCTGCGTACAAAATGGGTGTTCATATAAATCAGAGTAAGAGAGATAGTGGCGGTGTGACGTCAGCTCCGTCAGCTCTAACCGCCAATATGCCCCCGAATGTAAGGAAGTTTAGCGTGTGACGTCATCGCGCTGATTGCTGCCCAAGAGGAAGGAAACAATTTGATATGTTGGGGTTCCGACAGCGTAGTTAAGACAGGAATCGTATCGGGTATTAATAATATGTACAACTTACATCTTGGGTGTTGTAATTATAATGCTGACTGCTTTAACTACACAATTGGTCACAGTTTATAAACAATTACATTTTGGCTCTGTGCTATCAGAAAATATATAAAACATCATCTTGCCCGCCTCGGTAGCGCACATGGTAGCGTGTCTGCCTCACGTTCAAGAGGTTTCGAGTTCGAATTTCGGTCAGGGTGAGTTACCTGGATAAGGTTTTTTCCGGGATTTTCCCTTATCCTTAGAAGAATGTCAGGTAGCCCTAAGCTCCATGTACCCCGGATTCATTTTAACATCATTTCACCGACTTAATTCGTCATCCGATATGACTTAACGTTGGAGGGCGTAAATTAAAAAAAAATTTAAAAAAGACATTCATCTCGTAGTTTATCTGAAGGTTAGGCATGTTATAAGGTAAATAAAATAAAACATAAAGTAATTTTCTCTAAAAATTAGAGGAGACCCATTCAGAAGAAAATTACGTGGACGAACTTCCTGTTTCGTTTTTCAATGTCAGGACGTAATGTCTGCGAAATTTGTAATCGAAGGCTGAATGTTAGACTGTGAACCGACAAGCTACTTCAGAGTTTGGACTTAGCTAATTTCATAACAGAAAACAAATTGTTCACACATATGTCGAGACAAACAAACACAATGTCCGTGCGGCAAGTGATACAACCTCGGAAATCTGGTTTGGGGGACATTCTTGTAAAAATCAGCCAAGTCTTTCTTGTGTGTATATTTGTCCTTCAATAAATCCTCACATTGTAAATTTAACAGTTCCATTTGGTACGTGGCAGCTACATTGTTGTCATGAGTATGCTACACCTGACTGAACCCTTAGATCATATATTCACAGCGCCAATTTGGTACTACACGGCTCTTGCTTGACGTCACACGCACTGCAGGCCTCGCTCCCGGACGAAATACGTGACAACTCTCGAAGCTGTCTTCCTTTGATATAAATCTTCATGGTTTGGAGGGAAAAAATGTATTTTATTCATATTTAACAATTTATAATTTATGGATGTACTTTTTTGTATTTTTGTAGAAAATGTATAGATTTTCAAAAATAGTACGTAATTTATTTTCGCGGAAATTTATGCTTAAAACTGAATTTTGAAAAGAGTGACACCAAACCTTTCATAAATTCTAAATTACTTAATAATAAAATTAAAAAATTCTTAAAAATATAAGTATCATAACAGTCCTGTGCTTTCAAGGTCCGAGCGAGTAATTCTGGAGTCAGCATCACGCATCCCCCAGCCGAGATGTCTCTATTGCTACCTATCGCAGTTCCTAGAGATGCTGAGTGGGCACTGGTCTTAAAACACCACATCATCAGAGATGGCATCAATTCTGAGTGTATTTCCTGCCCGAGAACCAAAACTTCACGCTCCAGGGCATTAATAACTTTATAAATGTTGTATTTAACATTTATTTTTAAAATAAATTCATTTTTAAACATTAATACTTATAATAATATATTAATCCTTATTCTAGGTAAAGTATACGAGTAGCCGAGATGGTTAGGGCACAGACTTCCAAATTTCCTGTCATTTCAATTCGTAATCTTTATGTGCTAAGAACGAAGATTAAAACAAAAACTAAAATATTGCTAACAAAGTTGTGTTTTTCCAGGCTCAAGATGCCTATCCGACAGACGGTCCAGGCTACGATTCCTACTACAGAGGTGAAGGAGGGGCACTGAACCCTGACGAAGCTCTCAATGACGTGGTGTATGGAGACGAGATACCTGGTGAACCTGGTATAGACTACCCGGTGTTGACGGAGGTACCTCGCACAGGGTTCAACTGTGGACTGCAGGCTTTCCCCGGGTACTACGCAGATCCAGCCACCGGCTGTCAGGTACGTCATCATCATCTGGTTGCTGGTGGAAGAGTGTTCCGCTCTAATAAACTTAGAACTGTCAAAGAACTCCCGATTCCCTGGGTAACCTGCCGTTCTTCTCGTCGGGAGGAAGTCAGCCTGGCTCGTTTAAGGATTAGTTGTTAAGTGCAGATGTTCTACTTCCATTAGTCCTGGACCCTACCCGGGTCTCCTTATACCCGGGAGCGATTGATACTCCGGGGCTCTTTCTATAGCGCAATACCTCGAGTCTAAAAAGCCAACCCGCTTAGCACAACATCAAGACGGGATGGAAGTGAATACGCCACTTACGCGCGTCAACCTGGCAGGGAAGACTACCGAAAACCACTGTAGGGCCGCCTGGTGATCTAGCACACCTTCTACTAGATCTGCAGGCTAGTACGCGGGACTTTGTTAAAAAGCGACCCTGCTCCAGTGTTCCCGCTCTATGGCGGAGCTTTGTCGGTCCGCCATGTGTTTTTAGAGCGTTTTAACCTAGCCGCTGTTCGCCAATCCCTCCAGCTGCCGGCCAGCTTGGCAGAGATTCTGGCGGACGATGAACAAGCGGTGGCCAAAGTCTGCTGCTTTTAACTGTTGAGTTTACAATTTAGTTCTCAATTTTACCTTTTTAAGGGGGAACGTATGCAAACATTCAGGGTCTTACAAAAATAGCCATAACATCCAAAGTTTTCAAGTTAGAGAAGTGAAACTTAGTATACTCATTTAAGATAATACAGTTATTATGTACATTTTGTTTCATAATTTTGCATTGTTTATAACTAATGCTACATATTTTTCTATATGTAGAGATATTTACAAACTTAAGCCCATGTTTTTCAAAATTCACATATGCTATCTTTCTAAAATTTGGTATGTTATTTTAAAACACACTAAAATGAATTTGTTGGATTTAAATTTCTTATTGAAGCTGTATAGAATTTTAAAAAAATATTAATCATATGCATCCTTTAAAAATTAAAATAATTTCATATATTTTGTATCATCACATTCCATGTAGAGCTTAATCTTAAATTCTAGAACCAACAAAATGTTCATTGTGACATAAGAAAGCTGTGTGCTAAATTGCATCACTGTAGATGAAGTGGTTTGAGAGAAAAATGGGAAAATGCAAGTTACGGGGAAAGGCAATTAAAAATACAATAAGTATTATTCAGTTTGCCTTTTAATTTTAAGTCAGAACTTCCCATATCCATAGACTGTATCCTCATTGTGGTCTTCTTCAGCCTTTCTTTTTAAATTCCTCTTCTGTCTTGCTTCTTTCTGCATTAATTTCATAGCTCTTTCTGCACCAGAATGTTGTCGATACTCTGCAAAATTGTTTCCATAAACACATCAGGTTGATACCCTTACTGATGCATAAATTTCTTTCTGCCAACATTCTCATCATTAAACACTATTGCAGCATCAAATGCAGCAATTTTCACCACTATGGAGGACACAAATGATGTTTTGGGACACCTTTTCCATACCAGATTGTTGAGGCTTTCATTTGGGTTTTGTGTGTCTCCATAGAGACATTTGTTTAGCAAGTCTGGGTGTGCTAAGAATTGGTAGGTGAGCTTTATAGATTCCAAGACAGCTGAATGAAGACTATGTGTTGCTACTATGCAACACTAGGACATTTAATTTTTTAAAGGTACATAAAGACAACGTACAGTCATAATATTTTGGTGTTTGATAGCTAATACTATATACTATTTTACAAAACAATAAAAAAATTATATTTTTTGAACATTTTCTCGTACGTCGCCCCCTAAACCTTCTCATCGCGTGATGGTTTTAAGTATATTTTAGTTTTTCTAACGTGTGTGTGTTTTATCTTATTTTATTTAGGCTGGATCTATTTTAGCTCTTTTACTTTCTATTTTAGCACGTTTTGCTTGTTAAAAGGCGCTGATGACCGTGCCGTTGAGCGCCCATAAACATTCATTCATCGTCTGGTCGTACAAACCTCAAACAGATGACAGTGAAGTAAATAAGTGTGACCTGACCTTCCCTGGTTTGTTGACTTTAACCGTTGCTCCTAGACACGACATATCTAGATATAATGTACTAACACTAGGACGTTATGTGCAGGCATTCTACGTGTGCACCGGGAGCGGCCGAGGCACGGGTTTCCTCTGTCCCAATGGAACCATCTTCAACCAGGAGACGCTGGTGTGTGACTGGTGGTACAACTTCGACTGCAATACAGCTGTGTCTTTCTACGGAGTGAACGCCGACACCACCCGGGCTATGATTGCTGCTACGGCTGCAGCTAAAGCACGAGGTCTGGGAGTCCTACCGCCCGGGAGCTTATTGCCTGGACGCCTTGCTGTGAGTAGAAACACGAATTTGTACTCTAGATAGCTCAACTTACCAATACGTAAAGTAACACTGAAGAAAGTGTGTCTCGCACAGATTTAAATTAAATATTTGTCATGTATAATAGTGTTTTCTTGTCTCATTTACTCCTCCAATGTTTAATTCATATCGGACGATGAATGTAATTGGTATTGTGACTTTGTGGGTTCGTGAAATAAAAAGTCGAGGTTACAAACACAAAAAACTGCACTTTATTTTCGTAGCAATACACTGTTCACAATTACAATTTACCAGTTCGTCTTTACACGTTCGCTCGACGCTACTTACACAACGCACGCCATCGCAACACTACTCACAAATGACTGTCGCTTCCGGTATCGATCGGCCCCCGAAGTTTCCCGATTCTGCTTTTATGGAAGGGGAGAACATTCTCGAACCTTCGTGTCACTTCGAGCGGCAGGAGGAGGGGTAAACGAAGACTCAACTACCTCTCCTGTCTCCCCTCTCTCCACCGGCCATCATTTATTGATCGGCATCGCGAGTCTGCCGTTTGGGTAACAGTATAATGATGCTAAAATGAGCCCAGGCTCCATGGAGCTTAGAGTTACCTAACATTCGTATTTAAGGATAAGGGAAAGCCCCGGAAAAACCTTATCCAGGTAACTCACCCTGAGATGCGAACTCGGAACCTCTTGAACGTGA
This sequence comes from Mantis religiosa, assembly GCA_030765055.1. Classification (NCBI taxonomy): domain Eukaryota; kingdom Metazoa; phylum Arthropoda; class Insecta; order Mantodea; family Mantidae; genus Mantis; species Mantis religiosa. The sequence continues at coordinate 31,270,207 of CM060947.1, forward strand.
GGCAGACACGCTACCATCGACGATATAGAGACGGGCGTTATGGTGTTAAGGAAAGAAAGCTTCCCTTATCTTAAGAACAAACAAAAACAATTGAGTGTCACCAGGGCGGCACGGAGGAGTGCCTCCTTGGAGCGGAAGTACCATTTTTAATTATTTGTGTGTTTCTAATGTAGTGAAATGTCTTGCCTATCAACAGAAAAACGTTGCTGGCACGCCTATACTAGTCAGTAGTACCAATTCCTTTTATTTAACAATAACAGGGGGTAGTCTGAGGGAAATAGTGGAAAGGGAAAGTGGGCGGCTTTATCTCAGCCTAAGGAGGTTTCGCTTAATGCACCCTCGTTATTCAAGATGATTATGTTACTGCCGTCTATAGCGGAGTTGTGCAAGATAAGACGTCCGCCCGATGAACATGGCGGGGGACCCTGAACATGGCGTGGAGGAGAGGCTATTGTGGGTTGTTCTCTTTATCGCAACTTTCGAGGCGGGTCAGGCCTTGGCGTTGAGTACATTCTTGTTCAACGCCTTTGGTATTCTGTGCGGAGCGCCCTTATCTCCTGTAGTTGGAGTTGTGATCTAGCTCCTTGTTGAGCATGGAGTTTAGGTTCTGAACTGCGGTCGGCATCCGGCTTATCCGGCCCATATCTGTATTAAGTATCTCGTGGTATTCCTCTAATCGAGCCAGCTTACTGGCGCAGGAGGCAGTGAGTTCCAGGTGCTCGTCCAGGCGCTGCATGAGATTGGTGGTTCCTGTGGTGTATAGCGTGGACATTGAGGTCAGTTGGTCCTGGATAGTGTGGTGATTGTCAGCTGTTGTGGTCTTCATAGCTTCGCCGAGTGCTGTGATGCGCGGTGTTATGCTGAGAACTGCGTGAAGGTCTTGTATGTAGTCTGCGGAGCCGGATGCTGCGATCTTGTCTTCGATCGTGACTAGGCGGGCGCTGATGCTCTGTACCTCCTGGTGGAGGTTCTGCAGGATGGCCCTCAGGTCCTCGCTGATGATGGCGGTAACTGTAGCCACGGGTGTAGGCCGCCATAAAATTGGAGCAGTTGTACGGGTTAAAGGGGTACTGCGCATGGCCCGTGAAGTGGCAGAAGTCATCTCACGTGGCGCAGTACCGGCGTCGGAAGCGGAAGTCGTGTCTTGTGCATTGCGAATTGAGACACGGTGCCAGTAGTGGCACCTGGGTGGTTCATCGCAGTACCGGCGTCGGAAGCGGAAGTCGTGTCTTGTGCATTGCGAATTGAGACACGGTACGCTGCAGTAGTGGCACCTGAGTGATTCACCGCAGTGGCGCTGTCGTGTCCGTAACCACAGCAGCGCCGACAGGTTGTGTGTCGTGGCGCTCTGCTACTCATAAAGACTAATTTCCTATATTGAGAAACGACAGATAAGTATGGTAAGTATAAAAGTTAACGGAATGCCGCGTCGTGGCCGAGCGGTTAGACTCCTTGACTCTCACCCAGGCGGCCTGGGTTCGATCCCGGGCGACCGCACGTGAGATTTGTGGACAACATGGCGTAGGGCGGGTTTTCCCCGAGATCTTCGGTTCTCCCCCGCCCTCATTCGCCTTCATTCTGCCATTTACTTCTCTCATTGTCATAACAGACTTTGGGCTGATTACCCATCCTGGGTTCTCTATCTGATTGAGAGTTTATGTTCTCAACCCGACACCTAAAGGCATAAGGGATGGAGGAAGAAGAAGACCCTAATACCACGATAGTGATTACACTAGAGAAGTTTGCCCACCTCGGTAGCGTAGATGGTAGCGTGTCTGCCTCAGGTTCCGAGTTCGGATTTTGGTTAGAGTGAGTTACCTGGATAGCGTTTTTTCCGGGGTATTCCCTTATCCTGATAGGCAAATGTCGGGTAACTCTATAATGTGTTTCAAATGGGATGATGTTTGTCCTTGAGTGTTATGAGGTGAGCAACCAATCAGAGTCCTGCGGTGTTGTCGTATTGTATTCCCCCTAAGTGGTGTGTGACGAGCGGCAAACTAACCAATCTCTATTAAATACTATTCGCACTAAGACAAATTCAGATTTTGTAAAAACTGATCCATGGAGGAGAGAGTAATGTATTTAACATAACCTTAAAAAACCCCATACTTTTATCTCAAATAATTTTCCTAATACAAATAAATAAAGTAGATGCCATTATATTATAACAATGCATTGCGACGTAAGCACTGTAATGAATATCATTATTGGTTGGCATGTATGTGTGAACGTATATCTGAAATTACTCAGAACTGAAACGTAAACATTTGACATGACGTGATAAAAGAAATGTGTACTTTGAATAAGCCAAGGAGTTTGTTAAATTTGATGAGAGGAAACGATACACTTACTGTTAGTCTGACAGAACGTGTCTGGTCACATATCTTTGTTTATGAATGGTTCGTAATCTCTATTTACTCTAAACAGTTGAAAGCAGCATTAGTCAGTTGTTCTTATATGAACAAGTGTATCACCTGGATCAATGAGACGCGATCCACCTTCTCCCTTACTACTGCTAGAACAATCCAATAGAGTTAATGTGGGCTCAAATTATGTTGCAAACAGAAATAATATTTTTAAACTGACTGACGTTGAACGACTTATTCACGAAGAAATTGACAAGGAACACAACAAGACTAGGAAAACTACATGAGGCATCAGATAGACTACAAGAAGACGACTTTTGGAAAGAAATATCACGTAACGAGATTTTGGAACCTATCATCATAAATTTATAGTACTCAGACGTTGAAGACAATGACAATGACGAATTATCTCTTAACGTAACATTCACAGCTATACGGATGTACCGCTGGTATTTTCGTTGGATTAGAAAAATAAGTGATTCATAAACTATAATTAATTTTAAACTAAATATTTAAACCATTGCGTAATATACGAATATTCATGTTGCAGTTGTAATTTGAACAACTGCATTATTATAAAAGTATGGAAAATTCAGTTTGCATTATCGCCAAGAACACTTGCAAGTGTTTGAGTGACGGAGAGGGAAATATTAAAAGAGTGGGGGATAACGAGGTGGCAAGGCTGAAGGCTCTAACGCATCTGATTCGCTACAAGCCAGATCTCTTCCCATTTTAAACACATAATAAGCTCCATGGACGCCGGACTCATTTAAGTATCACTTCACCCATTTTATTCATCATCCGATATGACTTTTACATGCGGCATTTCTCCTTGCTCTTACTTAAATTAATGTTTTCTTATGTTGCCTGCATTGTACAGCAGACTATCAGACTGATAGTTTACTTATTTAACTGACACTAATAAAGTCAAATTTTACTAAGGTATCCCATTTTCTACATTAATCGTTAGTATACAAGTTAAAACTGAAATACATGAAAGGCCTGCTCCTGATCTACACTTAAATATGTAACAAAGAATGGAACAGGTACAAGTAGAAAAACAGATGGTATTGTCGATGGCAAAAACGCTTTATTCTGTTCTCCATGCATTTTGTTTACTTCACGGATGTGGAAACATTAATGAGAGTTCATTTTCTTCTCGGGAAGCCAGCCAGGTGAAAAGAACATTTGATATCTTTAAATTAATGCAACTTTTACTTATATTTTCGTTTAATGTAACCTGAGAAGTCTAGGCTGGCAGAACATTGTTTTGATAACGACCATAGACCCAATTTGCGGGAGACGACCATCTTGGCAAAATGCAACTGTTACTGGAAGCGAAGAATTAAGGAGGCTTTGGCGAATTCCTCTGAAAGGAGCACGCTTAGTCGTGATGCTGGATTTCAGTTCAGCTCCTCTTGGAAACCGGCCTTAACAATGAAAATCCATCGAATTAAGAAGCAAAGATCCATACAGCTTGATAATCAAGTTAAGTAGTTACGTAGATTATGGCTTCACGGGTGATCAGCCGCGTCAAATTGATGAAGATTCAGCTTTCGGCCATTGTGAACCCTATGGCCTTCATCAGGAACTGAGTGATGGCAGAACCAGCAGAAGAATCGAGTCGTCCAGGTTCACCTGGACGGAGTGTTTGCTGCCCAGCACCTAGCCGCTTATTGCGGCTTTATCTGGGCAGTATAATAGAGTCATCTTTGTCTCAGGTGGGGAAGGTAGCCCTATCCAAGTCCAAGTCGTGTACTGACAGGCTGTTAACAGCCAGAAGGTTTTTGCTGCGTACCCACCCAGGTTTTGGGTCTGACCGCAGGTTGTTAATTTTGATGTTTGTAGGATGGTGTGATATTTTTTGTTGAAGAAAATTTTGTTGAGGTAGCTTTTTGCTCCCCTTTAATTTTGTACAGGATGCCAAACCGCTTTTTTGTTTACACCCTGGTGTTTTTTTTTTCTAAAATGGGGTAAATTTAGTAGCCAAACAGCTCTTTTGGAGATTTGTAATTTAGCTTATGCTGCTGTAAGGATTAACTCCTTTGTTACCTCGGATGCCCGCAAGCCATACGGGGTACCCGGTAAAGCCTGAATCGGCGGCTCGCAGCGTCGTAGTCTCCTAGAGACCGAACCAGGGCGCTTCTATGAGCTGGAATTTTATCGTAAAATTTTGTTGCCCGGCGTCTAATTTCGTCCTCCACGTATGGGAGAAGGGAAGCTTCGTGAAGTAACCTCACGGGAAAAGAACGGCCCACAGAATAGATGGATCGGAGTCCTCTATTCTGTGCACGCTGAAGGTATGCTATCCAGCTATCGGCAGCCATGCCCCAGATTTCACAGGCGTACAACATGAGTGGGATTATCAGCGCTCGAAAGAGGTGTAGCTTTAAGCGGACTGGCATCGAGCGAGAACCCAGCATTGGGTACAGAGAGTAGCCCCCTGCACCCGTGCCGATAGTTCCCTGATGTGTCCGCGGAAAGTTAGGCCTCTATCAAGTTGAACGCCCAGGTACTTGATGGAATTAGTCCACTCTATCCTTCGGCCCCTGAAGTGGAAGTTGGGGCAGTCAGCGGGGGTGTGGCGCCTCGTAAAAAGAATGGCGTGGCTTTTGTCCGGATTTACGGACATCCGCCAACGCCTGCACCACTATTGTGTGAGGCGGAGGTGTCTCTGAATTGGGTTGAAGGCTCTGAGTATATGTCTGTTTTTGCAGAACAACAACACGTCGTCAGCATATTGTGCCATTTCGACCTGTGGTTGAGTTGGAAAATCTGCCATGAAAACACTAAATAGTGTGGGGGATAGTACAGAGCCTTCGGGGAAGGTAGCCCTATTTACCCAAAGCACACTATTTATACTTCAATCGGTAGGCGGAGCTCGCCCTTCCCTGGCCAATGACCGGGTGATCAACATCGATTGGCTCGGCTGGCGCTGGGCCACGATGCCATCTGCTTTAGCGTTCTCCGCACGGTCCGTCCCTTGATGGCCGGTGTCCAGGCTGAGCTAAGTTGAAGTCCGGAGTCCCTATTGAAATTGTGTGGATGTGATTTTATCTGGATAGCCTCCTTAATGATCCTGTCAAAGTAATTGTCGGTGCGTTCCAGGACTGTTGTGTTCTTGAAATCAATTCTATGGACCTGCTCAATGCAATGTTGGTCGACTGCTGATTTTTCCGGTTGTAGGAGCCTGATGTTGCGCTGGTTTTTCTTGCATCCTTCCTCGATCGTCCGTCCTGTTTGTCCTACATAAACCTATCCACATTCGCATGGGATTTTGTAAACTCCTGGGACCTTAAGCGAAAGTGCACCTTTCACCTGCCTCAGGTACTGTTGCGTTTTCTTGGGAGCGGCGAAGTAGGTGCGGATGTTGAATCTGGAGATGATTCGAGCAATTTTGTTCGAAAGGGAACCATAAAACGGGATGACGGCTTTGCTGAGGTATTTATCAATGATGCTGGTGTGTGACGGGTCCGAGCAATTGGTCCTGTTGCGAAACACTCTTCTCTGGGTCTCGCTGATGTCCCGGCCATTCTGTAGGAGGGCACTCCAGAGATATTGTATCTCCCGGTAAATGTTGTCTGCATCTGATATGTCCAGTGTCCGGTGGAACAGGGTGGAGATGACTGTCTTCTTCTGCGTCGGATGATGGTGACTGGAGGCATCTAAGTATCGGTTTCTGTGGGTGGGCTTCCTGTATACTTTATGGCCCAAGCTGCCATCCGGTTTCCTGTAGACCAGCACATCCAGGAAGGGAAGGGAACCATTATGCTCGACTTCCATGGTGAATCTGATGTTCGTGTGTAAATTGTTGAGATGGTCTAAGTAGTTACGTTTCTTTGACACAATTTTCTATACTCACGCCATCTCCTGGCCTGGCATTTAATTTACTGAAAACAGTCTTTTGTTCAGTAATGCCAATTTTGATAGTGTTTTGTTTTTGTTTATAGTTGTGTTATATCCAGTTTTTCATTTGTGGTTATAACATTTTATAAATAACCTGATGATGGGAGAGATGTACACTCCCGAAACGTTATCTTTTCAACTGGCTGGCTGCTCGAGAAGAAAGTGAGCACATTCGACGCCAGGGAACCTTCAGGTCTTATTTTTTATTAATGAAAGTATATTAAATTGATATTTTGTTCCCCAATTTAATGCAAGCTTCACATTTGCTTAAGGAAAGAGTCGGCTAAGCCACGTTATTAACGCCCTTTTTTAAGAAAACTGGTCATGGCAAAAGCCAGAAATAAATTTCTCTAAAAAAAAACATTAATGTGTAAATAGACTTACAAATAATAAATGCACATAAAAAACTACACAAACAAAAGAAATATATATCTAAAATTACATAAATTCTCTTCGCTAAATCCTAAAGTCTAGTCTAGAAAAGAATCTCAAAACTTTCTCCACTACTGCGTTATCGTCCGCTAGCGTTTCTGCAAAGCTGACCGGCAGCTGCAGAGACGTCCTAAGGTCTGCTAGGGTAAAACACTCTGGCAGCACGTGTCGTACAGACAACGCATCATTGCAAAATGGACACAGTGGAGCAGGTTCCTTTTTAAAAAGAAAACTATGAGGAAAAAAGCAGTGCCCAATACGTAACCGAGCCAAACTCACCTCCTCGCGACGAGATGAACGACAGAAGGTAACCCAGGGATTTGGAAGTTCTTTGACAGATCTAAGTTTATTATTGTGGAGAGCGGACCACTCTTCCCGCCAGCAGGTTTGCAGAGCTCTCCGCAATACGGCTCTAAAATCTTCCGATGTCACTGAAGGTACTTGAATCCTGGGCTTCATGGTAGCCGTCTTGCCTGCCGAATCCGCCATTTCATTCCCCCGCAAGCCTACGTGACCAGGGATTCATGCACACACCACGCTAACGCCAGAAGCGTGTAAAACGTGGAGGGCATCCTGTATACCTGCACAATAGGGCGGCAGTTGTACAGCTGCCGTGGACTTTGAAGTGCACTGAGGGAATCACTCAGAATTAAGCAGTCCTTAACTTTCGTCGACGTACGCGTAAAATGGCCCGGTATATTGCACAAAGCTCTGCAGTATAAATAGAAGTGCTAGTGTGGAATCCGAATGTATACGGTTTGGTTCCACATACGTAAGCACAACCAACACCATTTGAGTTCTTGGAGAAATCAGTATAAATTATAAAGTGGTCCTCATATCGCGATAAAAATTAAAAAAAAAAAAACATGTGCGGACACTAGACATAGACATAGTCATATTTAGTCGTGCCCAGATCAACATGGGACGCTCTGTACAACCAAGGAGGGTATGTCCTCTCCCCCCTAGGATACATCTAGGACATTTCAATATCAAGATGTCTAAGGAGCTCCCGGAAACGAAAACCAGGTGGCTTTCGCTAAGCCGAGTCAGATCCGTGATGCAGGTAGGGAGCGCTGCTTTAGCCGCCACTGCGTATTACATCAGAAATGATATTACTGAAACCACGCCCGAGGCTGTTTCTGTTAACTCTCTTTATCTTCATCTCCTCCGAGAAAATATCGTACAAAAACACTTTAACCAACCACAATGATGATTTCTTGTTAATACAGCTGACTGACTCACGTTAAGTCGTGTCTATTTATAAACGGCTCAGTGGGAAGAAATAATAGCAGCTTAACGAACGTCAATATAAGCTCTGTTAACCTCAGTAAACAACCTACACAAGGCAACTAGGAAGACACAACATTTTGCTGTGTAATTTTACTGCCATTAATTTCAGAGAGGGTAAGAAGTAATGTTCTGTGAACTCGATGTTCTTTTGTCATTCTGTGAGGCCGTGAAAACTTACGCGGGGGTATGGTAAAGATTTAATTAAAAGTGTGATAGAGAGTTTGTGTTCATATGTGCATGTTAGTTCTTCTCTAAGAAACCACCATCGAGATTTAAGCCCGCCTTGGTTGCGTAGATGGTAGCGCTTCTGCCTCACGTTCAAGAGGTCCCTAGATCGAATCTCGGTCAGGGCGAGTTACCTGGATAATGTTTTCTCCGGGGTTTCCCTTATTCTTCAAGACGAATGTCGCGTAACTCTTCATGGACCCTTGACTCATTTGAGCATCATTTCACCCAGTTCATTCACCATCCGAGATAACTTAACGTTGGAGGACGTAAATTACAAAAAAAGTATCCATATTTAAACATTTTCCCAGGGTTTCTAGAACTTCCAAAAATCTTGATTCTACAAGTAGGCATTTTTGGACTAAAACCATTATTCTGCTTAATCAATGACGTCATATGTGTTATCAAATTGGTGACCACGTAACGGATTTTTCATTTCTGGGAACAAAAAAGTCACGTGGTGCGAGATCGGCCGAATAAGGCGGATGTTGTAAGATCTCAAAGCCACATTCACTTGTTTTGTCAACTGCAACTTGAGATGAATGAGCTGGTACATTGTCAGACAGAAGACGAACAACTTTGGAGAGCATACCGCGTCGTTTCTTAATCAGAGCTGCTCGTAACTTGTCCAGAAGATTGCAGTAGTATCTGTCAGTGATGGTTTGACCCTTGACAAGATAATCTGTAAGGATGACTCTACGACAGTCCCAGAAAACTAAAAGAATGACCTTCGCAGGTAACTTTTGTACCTCTACATTTTGGGAGGTGGGAATCAGCATGCTTTCATGCCATGCTCTTTTGCCTCTGAATCATGGTGATAAATCGGCGATTCATTCATGGTAACCACACGATTAAAAGTTCATCTTCACCTTGTTTCAAGAGTATCAACATGTCTTGCAAGGTCACGCCGTGTTTGCTTTTGGAAAGAAGCAGGAAACGTGTAACTCGCCATGCAGACATGTGCAGTTTGACTGAATAATTTTCCAACACTGCCACAACTAAGATGTGTCTCATTCACGATCATTTGGATGGTTGCTCGTCTGTCTTCCAGTATTAAACACTCCACTTTCTTCACTGTGACAGCTGACGGTCAACCAAATCTTGGCTCATCTGTCGGACATGTGACCAGTTTGAAAATTCCTTTTCCACTTCACAATGGAGTCATACGATGGGTAATCATTTCCACAAACAGCCGTCACCTCATAATGGATTTCCTGGGAAATTTTTCCCTTCATATGCAGGAAGTTGATCACACCAAGGGCTTCAATTTCCCCATCTTACACCTTGGTCCCTTCTAGCACTAACTGATAGAAAACAAAAGGACACAATTGACTGAAGCTTTCAACATAATGTCCCAAGAGAGATCAGTGATGGCACTGAAAAAATTTCCTTGTTCTACCATAAAAAATACTATGTGATAATTAAAACTTTACTTTATATTGAAAAAATGCCTGCTACCTCATTTATATTTAGCAAAGATATATATGGATTTGGAAGATTTTGTATACATTATATAACACTAAATAATTAACTGTGTGGACTTCAGTGGAATTTAAATTCTAAGATAGTAATTTTCACCTTGTGTCAAAGTTATATACAAACAAATAAATAAGCAAAGTCCATACACAATGTTTTAGAATGTAGATCAAAAATGTAGTTGTTAATGTTTTCTGCAGGCAGTTGCAGGGCGTGCCCTAGCGCCCCTCGGCTTTGGAGCTCCTGGTGCACGTCGACCTCTAGCAACTCCAGGACGACTTTCGTCCCCGAGACCGGTGTATGGTCCTCCTACACCTGGCGGATACAGGTTTGTATACCAACATAACCACTATGTCACTATTGTTTAGAAATATTTTCTAGCAAGTACGCTCATTGTTCGGTGATACACACCTAATACCTCGTAATGCTGCACAACTGACTTTCCATACATTCAATTTTCAAATAACGTCCTCCAACGTTAAGTCATATCGGACGATAAATGAAATGATGTTCAAATGAGTACAGGGTACATAGAGCTTAGAGTTACCAGACATTCATCTTTCAGGATAAGAAAAAACCTCCAACGTTAAGTCATATCGGACGATGAATGAAATGATGTTCAAATGAGTACAGGGTACATAGAGCTTAGAGTTACCAGACATTCATCTTTCAGGATAAGAGAAAACCTCCAACGTTAAGTCATATCGGACGATAAATGAAATGATGTTCAAATGAGTACAGGGTACGTAGAGCTTAGAGTTACCAGACATTCATCTTTCAGGATAAGGGAAAACCTCCAAAGTTAAGTCATATCGGACGATGAATGAAATGATGTTCAGATGAGTACAGGCTACATAGAGCTTAGAGTTACCAAACATTCATCTTTCAGGATAAGAGAAAACCTCCAACGTTAAGTCATATCGGACGATGAATGAAATGATGTTCAAATAAGTACAGGGTACATAGAGCTTAGAGTTACCAGACATTCATCTTTCAGGATAAGAGAAAACCTCCAACGTTAAGTCATATCGGACGATAAATGAAATGATGTTCAAATGAGTACAGGGTACGTAGAGCTTAGAGTTACCAGACATTCATCTTTCAGGATAAGGGAAAACCTCCAACGTTAAGTCATATCGGACGATAAATGAAATGATGTTCAAATGAGTACAGGGTACATAGAGCTTAGAGATACCAGACATTCATCTTTCAGGATAAGGGAAAAGCTCCAAAGTTAAGTCATATCGACGATGAATGAAATGATGTTCAAATGAGTACAGAGTACATAGAGCTTAGAGTTACCAGACATTCATCTTTCAGGATAAGAGAAAACCTGCAAACGTTAAGTCATATCGGACGATGAATGAAATGATGTTCAAATGAGTATAGAGTACATAGAGCTTAGAGTTACCAGACATTCATCTTTCAGTATAAGGGAAAACCTCCAACGTTAAGTCATATCGGACGATGAATGAAATGATGTGTAAATAAGTACAGGGTACATAGAGCTTAGAGTTATCAGACATTCATCTTTCAGGATAAGGGAAAACCTCCAACGTTAAGTCATATCGGACGATAAATGAAATGATGTTCAAATGAGTACAGAGTACATAGAGCTTAGAGTTACCCGACATTCATCTTTCAGTATAAGGGAAAACCTCCAACGTTAAGTCATATCGGACGATAAATGAAATGATGTTCAAATGAGTACAGAGTACATAGAGCTTAGAGTTACCCGACATTCATCTTTCAGGATAAGGGAAAACCTCCAAAGTTAAGTCATATCGGACGATGAATGAAATGATGTTCAAATGAGTACAGAGTACATAGAGCTTAGAGTTACCAGACATTCATCTTTCAGTATAAGGGAAAACCTCCAACGTTAAGTCATATCCGACGATAAATGAAATGATGTTCAAATGAGTATAGAGTACATAGAGCTTAGAGTTACCAGACATTCATCTTTCAGTATAAGGGAAAACCTCCAACGTTAAGTCATATCGGACGATAAATGAAATGATGTTCAAATGAGTACAGAGTACATAGAGCTTAGAGTTACCCGACATTCATCTTTCAGGATAAGGGAAAACCTCCAAAGTTAATTCATATCGGACGATGAATGAAATGATGTTCAAATGAGTACAGAGTACATAGAATTTAGAGTTACCAGACATTCATCTTTCAGTATAAGGGAAAACCTCCAACGTTAAGTCATATCGGACGATGAATGAAATGATGTTCAAATGAGTATAGAGTACATAGAGCTTAGAGTTACCAGACATTCATCTTTCAGTATAAGGGAAAACCTCCAACGTTAAGTCATATCGGACGATGAATGAAATGATGTTCAAATAAGTATAGAGTACATAGAGCTTAGAGTTACCAGACATTCATCTTTCAGTATAAGGGAAAACCTCGAACGTTAAGTCATATCGGACGATGAATGAAATGATGTTCAAATGAGTATAGAGTACATAGAGCTTAGAGTTACCAGACATTCATCTTTCAGTATAAGAGAAAACCTCCAACGTTAAGTCATATCGGACGATGAATGAAACGATGTTCAAATGAGTACAGAGTACATAGAGCTTAGAGTTACCAGACATTCATCTTTCAGTATAAGGGAAAACCTCCAACGTTAAGTCATATCGGACGATGAATGAAACGATGTTCAAATGAGTACAGAGTACATAGAGCTTAGAGTTACCAGACATTCATCTTTCAGTATAAGGGAAAACCTCCAAAGTTAAGTCATATCGGACGATGAATGAAATGATGTTCAAATGAGTACAGGGTACATAGAGCTTAGAGTTAGCAGACATTCATCTTTCAGGATAAGAGAAAACCTCCAACGTTAAGTCATATCGGACGATAAATGAAATGATGTTCAAATGAGTACAGGGTACATAGAGCTTAGAGATACCAGACATTCATCTTTCAGGATAAGGGAAAAGCTCCAAAGTTAAGTCATATCGGACGATGAATGAAATAATGTTCAAATGAGTACAGAGTACATAGAGCTTAGAGTTACCAGACATTCATCTTTCAGGATAAGAGAAAACCTGCAAACGTTAAGTCATATCGGACGATGAATGAAATGATGTTCAAATCAGTATAGAGTACATAGAGCTTAGAGTTACCAGACATTCATCTTTCAGTATAAGGGAAAACCTCCAACGTTAAGTCATATCGGACGATGAATGAAATTATGTTCAAATAAGTACAGGATACATAGAGCTTAGAGTTATCAGACATTCATCTTTCAGGATAAGGGAAAACCTCCAACGTTAAGTCATATCGGACGATAAATGAAATGATGTTCAAATGAGTACAGAGTACATAGAGCTTAGAGTTACCCGACATTCATCTTTCAGGATAAGGGAAAACCTCCAAAGTTAAGTCATATCGGACGATGAATGAAATGATGTTCAAATGAGTACAGAGTACACAGAGCTTAGAGTTACCAGACATTCATCTTTCAGTATAAGGGAAAACCTCCAACGTTAAGTCATATCGGACGATGAATGAAATGATGTTCAAATGAGTATAGAGTACATAGAGCTTAGAGTTACCAGACATTCATCTTTCAGGATAAGGGAAAACCTCCAACGTTAAGTCATATCGGACGATGAATGAAATGATGTTCAAATGAGTATAGAGTACATAGAGCTTAGAGTTACCAGACATTCATCTTTCAGTATAAGGGAAAACCCCCAACGTTAAGTCATATCGGACGATGAATGAAATGATGTTCAAATGAGTACAGGGTACATAGAGCTTAGAGTTACCAGACATTCATCTTTCAGGATAAGGGAAAACCTCCAACGTTAAGTCATATCGGACGATGAATGAAATGATGTTCAAATGGGTATAGAGTACATAGAGCTTAGAGTTACCAGACATTCATCTTTCAGTATAAGAGAAAACCTCCAACGTTAAGTCATATCGGACGATGAATGAAACGATGTTCAAATGAGTACAGAGTACATAGAGCTTAGAGTTACCAGACATTCATCTTTCAGGATAAGAGAAAACCTGCAAACGTTAAGTCATATCGGACGATGAATGAAATGATCTTCAAATCAGTATAGAGTACATAGAGCTTAGAGTTACCAGACATTCATCTTTCAGTATAAGAGAAAACCTCCAACGTTAAGTCATATCGGACGATGAATGAAATGATGTTCAAATGAGTACAGAGTACATAGAGCTTAGAGTTACCAGACATTCATCTTTCAGTATAAGGGAAAACCTCCAAAGTTAAGTCATATCGGACGATGAATGAAATGATGTTCAAATGAGTATAGAGTACATAGAGCTTAGAGTTACCAGACATTCATCTTTCAGTATAAGGGAAAACCTCCAACGTTAAGTCATATCGGACGATGAATGAAATGATGTTCAAATGAGTACAGGGTACATAGAGCTTAGAGTTACCAGACATTCATCTTTCAGGATAAGGGAAAACCTCCAACGTTAAGTCATATCGGACGATGAATGAAATGATGTTCAAATGAGTATAGAGTACATAGAGCTTAGAGTTACCAGACATTCATCTTTCAGTATAAGAGAAAACCTCCAACGTTAAGTCATATCGGACGATGAATGAAACGATGTTCAAATGAGTACAGAGTACATAGAGCTTAGAGTTATCAGACATTCATCTTTCAGTATAAGAGAAAACCTCCAACGTTAAGTCATATCGGACGATGAATGAAACGATGTTCAAATGAGTACAGAGTACATAGAGCTTAGAGTTACCAGACATTCATATTTCAGTATAAGAGAAAACCTCCAACGTTAAGTCATATCGGACGATGAATGAAACGATGTTCAAATGAGTACAGAGTACATAGAGCTTAGAGTTACCAGACATTCATCTTTCAGTATAAGGGAAAACCTCCAAAGTTAAGTCATATCGGACGATGAATGAAATGATGTTCAAATGAGTACAGGGTACATAGAGCTTAGAGTTAGCAGACATTCATCTTTCAGGATAAGAGAAAACCTCCAACGTTAAGTCATATCGGACGATGAGTGAAATGATATTGTGTCCTGAGGTGCTACTTGACATTTATCTTTTAGGATAAGGGAAAACCCACGAAAAAAGCTTCTGTAGATAACTCTACCTGTCCGAGATTAAAACTCTGAGATCTCTTGAACGCGAGGTAAACACACTGACACCTATGCTACAGAGGAATACGTATCTTCATTGATCTTCTGCCAATCACACAACAGTTTCAAGACTTTCCTCTATCTTTCTTGCTTTTTATTCTGGTGTTCTCGAGCTTGACTTCCGCATTTATACCTTAATCTCCTTACAGAGGTCGCAAGCCCTGAGCTTTCCAACCGCGTCTCTTATCGTGCTCTAAAACCGACTTATAGTGACAAAGCTGATTAAACCAGCTGATCCAACAGCTTTATTGGAGAAAAGCTATAACAGAACGCTGCTACAACTACAAGAAGAAAAGCGTTTTAATGACAGCATTTTGTTTATATTGTTATTACGCCTCCTCAAGCTCTGAACTTCCAGTTAAATACAGAAGACGATCATACAGTTCAAAAATTACGATGCGCGCCTCGGTAGCGTGGTGGTCGCATGTCTGCCTCATGTTCAAGAGGTCCCTAGTTCGAATCTCGGTCAGTGTGAGTTACCTAGATAAGTTTTTCCTGGGGTTTTCCCTTATCGTGAAAGATGAATGTCGGGTAACTCTAAGCTCTATGGACCCTGTACTCATTTGAGCATCATTTCATTCATCGTCCGATATGACTTAACGTTGGAGGACGTAAATTACAAAAAAAAATTACGATTCGCAATTCTGTGGACAGTGGGGAATTAAAATAAACCTAAATAAGTCGAAAGTTATGGTCTTCAGGAAGGGAGTTGAATTAAAAATGATGAAACATGGGTACTAAATTTCGAAAGGGCAGATTGACCAATGGATTTGAATACTTAGGACTGAGGTTGAATAACAATGGAAAGTGGGGAGCACACAGGAGAAAAATTTAAGCAAAAGGAAGGGCGACAATGAATGAGATAAGAATATGCAAATATAAGCGACAAATGACAACCAAGTGATTAGAAAGATGTATGAAGCACTAGTTGAATCCAAAATGTTTTATGCAGTGCAGATCTGGGGGTGGGGAGCAAAGAGGTAAACAAAACGTTGGACCAAAACTACAGAAGGTTTTGTAAAGAGCTACTAGGCTTACCAAGATCAGCCACTAGGGAAGTAGCTTTAGTAGAATTAGAAAAGACAAGAAGGAATGGAATAATAATGGAAAGAATAATAACAATCTGGTATATGTGTTTGGCAAAGAAGAGAGGGAAATTACGAAATTATGCATGAGACAGCAAAAAAAAATTAGAGAACTCAAATAGTTGTTGGGCAGAGATAGGAGAAATTATGGAAAAATAGTAATGTGAGATATGTGGAGATTAGAGGAAAGGAATACAAGCGATGTGGGTAAATTGGTAAAATGCAGAATAGAAGATATAGAAAGACAGGAAATAAGGGGAAGTGTAGAAAATATGAAATCATTACAATTTTACAAGCAAATACAAAGAAATTGGGGACGAGAAGCATATGTAGATTACTGCAATAGGCAAGAGAGAGAAGGGTTAGCTTGGATGAGAACAGGTACAATATTCTTATGACGGATAAGAGGTACCGAGACGGGGAATTTGTGAATTCTATGGGGGAAAAGAAAGCATAGAACACTCCGTAACAAAATGCGAGGAGGTTGCAATATGGAGAAAAAAGGATTGGGAGAAAAAAATGGGAGAAAGTAGAGAATGAGGAGCGTAGCTTTAAAACAGGAAAAGAGCAAAAAAGTAAGAAGTATTGGTGAGCTCTTACAGAAAGTAAAACAAAAATGGGAAATTAATGCAAAGAATATAAGAAAGGAAGATGAGGGGGAAGAAAGGGGCTACTTAAGTAACAAGAAGACATGCTGGTTAAGAACTACCTGACAGAGTAGAAGACCAGGGTGTCATGTAAGACAAAGTAGCAACAAGGTAAAGACAAATAAATGTAAAGAATATAAGAAAGGAAGATTAGGGGAAGAAAGGGGCTAATTAAGTAACAAGAAGACATGGAGGTTAAGAGCTAACTGGCAGAGCAGAAGACCAGGGTGTTATGTAAGCCAAGGTAGCTACAAGGTAAAGACAAATAAATGTAAAAATATTAGAAAGGAAGATGAGGGGGAAGAAAGGGGCTAATTAAGTAACAGGGAGACATGGAGGTTAAGAGCTAACTGGCAGAGCAGAAGACCAGGGTGTTATGTTAGCCGAGGTAGCTACAAGGTAAAGACAAATAAATATAAGGAATATAACAAAGGAAGATGAGGGGGAAGAAAGGGGCTAATTAAGTAACAAGGAGGTATGGAGGTTAAGAGCTACCTGGCAGAGCAGAAGACCAGGGTGTCATGTAAGCCAAGGTAGCAACAAGGTAAAGACAAATAAATGTAATTTTCAATAATGCAAGAACTTAAACAATCACATGACCTCTATTCACTCGTCTACATTTCTTATAACCACTTTTTGTTCTGTTTACTTTACATAAATCTAGATATACATTATCTTATTGTTAATTTTTTCTGTAGGTGCAAGGGGATATGGGAATTAATAGGCCTTAAGCGATGACGTTGATGATGATGATAATAATAATAAATAATAACAACAACAACAACAACAACAACAACAACAATAATAATAATAATAATAATAATAATAATAATAATAATAATAATAATAATAATAATAATAATAATAATAATAATAATAATAATAATAATAATAATAATAATAATAATAATAATAATAATAATAATAATAATAATAATAATAATAATAATAATAATAATAATAATAATAATAATAATAATAATAATAATAATAATAATAATAATAATAATAATAATAATAATAATAATAATAATAATAATAATAATAATAATAATAATAATAATAATAATAATAATAATAATAATAATAATAATAATAATAATAATAATAATAATAATAATAAATAACTAAAATTCGTAGTGCAGCGTCCCCCATCTCTTACCACAAAGGGCGTCATAATAGGGGTGCGTAATGGAGCATGTGACGTGGTTGATTGTTTTCCTAATCAACTGTTCTGAAGAAAGAGAACCCCAAGTCCTCCACCGCACTAAGAAGACAAGCCCATGTTACTTAAGAGTAGGATTAAATATACAATAAATACTCTAAGCCTTTTTATTTTTATATTATGTTTTTAGTTCTTTATAATGTACAGTTTTTTGCCAATATTTTGAATGAATATATTTAATGTTTAAATTGCATGTCTTGTTTGTTCCAGGAACAACGTCGGAGCTGGAGGTGGACGCAATGACTTTGGAAGAGGTTACAACAATGCCCCCTCTCCTGTATCAGGAGGCAACTACAACAATCAGAACAGACCCTCCAACAACAATGACGGCTACAACAGACCTTCCAACTACAACAATCAGAACAGACCCTCCAACAATGACGGTTACAACAGACCTTCCAACTACAACAATCAGAACAGACCCTCCAACAATGACGGTTACAACAGACCTTCCAACTACAACGACGGCTACAACAGACCTTCCAACTTTGACAACTCGTACAGCGCAGGCGGCCCAGGTTCGTCGTATCGCCCTTCTTCTGGTGGAGATCAACCGGGTGCCTCCTCGCCCGATAGGCAGTACCTGCCGCCATACTAGCCTCGCGGAACTTTCCACAACTAGATGTTAATATATATTCTCTTTATTTATGTACATCACTGTAAATATTATTGGAATTAAACATTTTTAAGTGAAAAATAATCAATGTTTTTTTTAACACCTTCAAACTCATGGTATTATGCTTAATCGAAAAATTTCGTTTTAGTACCGATAGGAGCATGTTATTAAGAGTCATAACATGCACTGTTCACCCAGCAAAAGAAGGCAAGATAAAGGCACGTGCAAGGTTATCACTTTTTCTGTCCACATGATGTTTAGGCTTGCCGTCCAGACATGATAAGGATGCTAGATTATGCAAACTACAAACTGTTATCAAGCAACTCACCTATGTATCACTGCAGTTACTGAAACGAGTATTAAATCTGACAGCATGAGTGACTCATATGTACTCTCATACACTGATTTCGTAGTGAACAGATCTACTAAAAGAGTAGATAAACAGTTCAAGCTCCTCACCCTCTTCAGACCTCGCTTGTCTTCTTGTGGTGGGTAGAGAGTACATAATACCTATCATTACAGTTACTGAAACAAGCATTAGATCTGACAGTATGGGTGACTCATATGTACTCTCATACACTGATTTCGTAGTAAACAGATCCACTAACAGAGCAGATAAACAGTTCAAGCTCCTCTCCCTCTTCAAACCTCGCTTGTCTTCTTGTGGTGGGTAGACAGTACATAATACCTATCACTGCAATTACTGAAACGAGTATTAGATCTGGCAGTATGGGTGACTCATATGTACTCTCATACACTGATTTCGTAGTGAACAGATCCACTAACAGAGCAGATAAAAAGTTCAAGCTCCTCTCCCTCTTCAGGCCTCACTTGTCTTCTTGTAGTGGGTAGACAGTACATAATACCTATCACTGCAATTACTGAAACGAGTATTAGATCTGGCAGTATGGGTGACTCATATGTACTCTCATACACTGATTTCGTAGTAAACAGATCCACTAACAGAGCAGATAAACAGTTCAAGCTCCTCTCCCTCTTCAAACCTCGCTTGTCTTCTTGTGGTGGGTAGACAGTACATAATACCTATCACTGCAATTACTGAAACGAGTATTAGATCTGGCAGTATGGGTGACTCATATGTACTCTCATACACTGATTTCGTAGTGAACAGATCTACTAAAAGAGTAGATAAACAGTTCAAGCTCCTCTCCCACTTCAGACCTCGCTTGTCTTCTTGTGGTGGGTAGACAGTACATAATACCTATCACTGCAGTTACTGAAACGAGCATTAGATCTGACAGTATGAGTGACTCATATGTACTCTCATACACTCATTTCGTAGTAAACAGATCCACTACCAGAGCAGATAAACAGTTCAAGCTCCTCTCCCTCTTCAAACCTCGCTTGTCTTCTTGTGGTGGGTAGACAGTACATAATACCTATCACTGTAGTTACTGAAACGAGTATTAGATCTGGCAGTATGGGTGACTCATATGTACTCTCATACACTGATTTCGTAGTGAACAGATCTACTAAAAGAGTAGATAAACAGTTCTAGCTCCTCTCCCTCTTCAGACCCCGCTTGTCTTCTTGTGGTGGGTAGACAGTACATAATACCTATCACTGTAGTTACTGAAACGAGTATTATATCTGGCAGTATGGGTGACTCATATGTACTCTCATACACTGATTTCGTAGTAAACAGATCCACTAACAGAGCAGATAAACAGTTCAAGCTCCTCGCCCTCTTCAGACCTCGCTTGTCTTCTTGTGGTGGGTAGACAGTACATAATACCTATCACTGCAATTACTGAAACGAGTATTAGATCTGGCAGTATGGGTGACTCATATGTACTCTCATACACTCATTTCGTAGTAAACAGATCCACTAACAGAGCAGATAAACAGTTCAAGCTCCTCGCCCTCTTCAGACCTCGCTTGTCTTCATGTGGTGGGTAGACAGTACATAATACCTATCACTGTAGTTACTGAAACGAGTATTAGATCTGGCAGTATGGGTGACTCATATGTACTCTCATACACTCATTTCGTAGTAAACAGAACCATACTATTATGTGTTTCAAATGGGAAGAGTTCTGAGCCCAGGTAATCAGATGCCGTATCACACTCAGCGTTGCCAGTTTGTTACCCCACTCATTTTATATTTCCCTCTGTCGCACACCCATAAAATATGCAGGTCTTCTTGGCGCAGACGTAAGGGTAAGCAAACTAAATTTACAAACCTTTACAGTGATGCAGTTGCCAAAATAAAAATTGGAAAAAACATTTTCACAAATTATTTATATTTTTAAATAGTATAGCTATAATTATAGTTTATGTATTACCGGTTTTTCTAATCCAATGGAACTGCCAGTGGCTCATCCATATCACTGTCAGTGTCACTTCCGTTAAGAGGCAATTCGTCATTGTCACTGTCTTCATCCTCTGAGTCTTGCAAGTTTATAAATACACGTTCCAAAATCTCGTCACATTTTATTTATTCCTTAAAATCTGCATGCCTTATTTGGTTTTCCCAGTCCTGTTGTGATACCTTCTCAATGTCTTCGTGAACAAGTACGTCAGTTTAAAAGTATTATTTCTGTTTGCAATCCCACGTTTTATTTGAGCCCACACCAACTCAATTGGATTATATTGGCAGTGGTAAGATGGAAGGTGTAGTACCTCGTGTCCCGTTTCAATTGCAAGTTGATCTAGCTGATACACTGTTTTCTAGTTTTTAGTTTTAGTTTGTTTCCGAAAATTTTTTGAAGAACGTGTATACCTTAAAAATAATACTTCGAGCCTGAGTTCGCAATACCTGCCTTTTTGACTCGCCACTAAATTCACCGCAAGAAGCCATTGCAATATTTAACTCCTACTCTACTGTTGTGTAAAGAACAACTGAATGATATTGATCTGAACTTCTTATCCTGCATTCATTCATAAACATAAGCATACAGGATTCCATTACGAACCATTCATAAACAAAGATATAATGTGACCACCCACGTTCTGCCAGGGCAGCAGGAAATTTATTGTTTCATTTCCCTGGAATTGGCTTATTCAAAGTTAGTCTTTTATCACGTCATGCCAAATATTTACGTTTCAGTTCTGAGTAATTACAAATACACGTACACACATACATGCCAACCAATAATGATATTCATACAGTGCTTACGTCGCGATTTATTGTTATAATACAGGTAATAGTGGTTTATTCATTTGTATTAGAAAAACTATTTGAGCTAAGAATATGGGGTTTTCATGGTTATGTTAGATACATTACTCTCTACCTTCCATATGGATCAGTTTTGGCAAAATCTGAATTTTTGTCTTAGCGCGAATAGTATTTCATACAGATTGATTACCACCCAGGGGCCTACTTCGGTAGGTACGGGTTTGGCGCACCCGGGGTCCCGAGCCAACAGTCTCCCTCGTGTGGGCTCCTCTTCGTGGTTGAGGGAGACGGTCAACAGGCCCACCCACGTGTAGGCCGTGGGTGGAGACCCGTGGAGAAGGTTTTTAGATTCTTGTCTACTTTAGAGTTTAGGATTTAGTGAACGAAATTTTTAGTAGGTTTTGATTGATGTTTTTATGTACGTGTATTTTTAATAGGTTTTGTTACACTTGTATAGTTTTTAGAAAGTTTTATATCAGGCTTTTACCATGACTAGTTTTTTAAAGGGCGCTGATGACCGCCGTAGTTGAGCGCCATTATATATATCATCATACAGATTGATTAGGTTGGCGCCCCTTACACACCACTTAGCGGGAATGCAATACAACAACACCACAGAACTCCCATTGGTTGCTAGTCTAGTAGCGCTCATGGACAAACAGCTTCACATTTGAAACACATAATAGAGCACATAGACATTTTAAGCCCCTCTTCCTCTTCGGGCGGAAAATGCCTTGTTGTGATGGGTAGACAGTACTCACATGCCTTTTTCTACTTCTGCAAACATGTGCTTACGAACACTTAATGCTGTATCTACTTCAAGATAAACACTATCTTATTGTAGTTACAAGGGAATACAGTAGACTTTAAGTGATAGTCAAATGTTTTGGTCGCTATGTGATGTATACATGACTTTCTCTACTCTTGTACAAACACTTATTGCTCTATCTACTTCAAGATAAACGTTATCTTATTGTAGTTACAAGGGAATACAGCAGACTTTAAGTGATAGTCAAATGTTTTGGTTGCTATGTGATGTACACATGACTTTCTCTACTCTTGTACAAACACTTATTGCTCTATCAACTTCAAGATAAACATTATCTTATTGTAGTTACAAGGAAATACAGTGATAGTCAAATATTTTGGTAGTTATGTGATGTATACATGACTTTCTCTACTCTTGTACAAACACTTATTGCTCTATCTACTTCAAGATAAACATTATCTTATTGTAGTTACAAGGGAATACAGTAGACTTTAAGTGATAGTCAAATGTTTTGGTCGTTATGTGATGTATACATGACTTTCTCTACTCTTGTACAAACACTTATTGCTCTATCTACTTCAAGATAAACACTATCTTATTGCAGTTACAAGGGAATACAGTAGACTTTAAGTGATAGTCAAATGTTTTGGTCGTTATGTGATGTATACATGACTTTCTCTACTCTTGTACAAACACTTATTGCTCTATCTACTTCTAGATAAACATTATCTTATTGTAGTTACAAGGGAATACAGTAGACTTTAAGTGATAGTCAAATGTTTTGGTCGTTATGTGATGTATACATGACTTTCTCTACTCTTGTACAAACACTTATTGCTCTATCTACTTCAAGATAAACATTATCTTATTCTAGATACAAGGGAATACAGTCGACTTTAAGTGATAGTCAAATGTTTTGGTTGCTATGTGATGTACACATGACTTTCTCTACTCTTGTACAAACACTTATTGCTCTATCTACTTCAAGATAAACATTATCTTATTGTAGTTACAAGGAAATACAGTGATAGTCAAATATTTTGGTAGTTATGTGATGTATACATGACTTTCTCTACTCTTGTACAAACACTTATTGCTCTATCTACTTCAAGATAAACACTATCTTATTGCAGTTACAAGGGAATACAGTAGACTTTAAGTGATAGTCAAATGTTTTGGTCGTTATGTGATGTATACATGACTTTCTCTACTCTTGTACAAACACTTATTGCTCTATCTACTTCAAGATAAACATTATCTTATTGTGGTTACAAGGGAATACAGTAGACTTTAAGTGATAGTCAAATGTTTTGGTCGCTATGTGATGTACACATGACTTTCTCTACTCTTGTACAAACACTTATTGCTCTATCTACTTCTAGATAAACATTATCTTATTGTAGTTACAAGGGAATACAGTAGACTTTAAGTGATAGTCAAATGTTTTGGTCGTTATGTGATGTATACATGACTTTCTCTACTCTTGTACAAACACTTATTGCTCTATCTACTTCAAGATAAACATTATCTTATTGTAGTTAAAAGGGAATACAGTAGACTTTAAGTGATAGTCAAATGTTTTATGCAGCTGGTTGCTACGTGATGTATTTGGATTTAAATTGTCTTTGTACGGTCGAGATAAAAAAAATGAATAACGACTTCCGTTTTCAGAAAGTTAGGGGCAGTTTAGACAAATAGTAAGGAGTATCTCCGAAATGTTTCACTCCAAACAGAAATGTATTTGACTTAAATTTCATAATTTAACTACAGCTACATTTTTTGTGTAGTAAGATTTTGTGTCTCTCTTAAGTTGTAACAATTATACAAAAGCCATACATAATTAGAGGACATTCCCAGAAAATTGAAACTGTATAATTTCATGTGTCGCGAAATATCTTAGATGTATGCTATTTTAATGGAAATTTTAAAGGAATTTTTAAGAAAATCAACATTTTCGTGCCACATCGTAGGATGAAGCTGAACGTAATAATTTAACTCACTTTTCATTTTTAAATTATGTTCAGATACATGCAAATACGTGGGTCTTTGCTAAAAAGAATCTTTTTCGACTGAGAGAGTCTCAAAATTTATACTTTCTGTGAAATGCCGGTATTTTTTAATACAATTTTTGTTCCTAACGTGTTAGAGCATCTTAAAAATGTAATTATTTTAGCAAATCTCTCGTTTGCTATAGTTTCTGTAAGTAATTGAGCTTTGCTGCCCGTCTCTGTGGTGTGGAGGTAGTCAGTTTGCTTCACACTCAAGAACACCCGAGATGGAATCTTCATTTTAGTTAGTTACCTTCCTAAAATTAAAAAAAAAAAAAAAAAAAAAAAAAAAAAAAGTTGTTTACAGCTGTCGGGATATTTGCGATAATATTAACATAAAAATAAACTTTTGGATGTAAAGTCTGCGAATACGCTATAAGTGTAAATGGGTAGATATAATTTTGGCTAATTGCTATAAATGGAAGGTGATTATAGCAGCACAATACCTGGGTTCAATGACCAGCTGGTTCAATGCACTCGGTCAGGTGCCGTCACTTTCGGACAGAAGTACAGAGGTTCAACAACCGATAGTCTTACCGCATTCCCCAGTAGTAACAACCGATAAGTGAAGATATTCTGACCTTGCCAACGAGTGCTACATGTGGGTGAGGCATCACGGCAAGATCACAAGTAGCCTACTTCCAAGCACTTCATTCTTACAAATAACTATATTTTCATTGTTATGATGTTGTTGCACGCTTCTGTAATCATTGTTGCAATTTATTCTCATAGACTATTTTCTTGTGGAAGCCTTGTATGTGGGCGAGGAACTAGGAGATATGAAGTAACGGAGAAATGATTAAAAGGAAAGGTATTGATGAAACAGTCGGTGGAATGAATGGCGGGGGAAATATGAAAACCCATATACCACATTGACTACAGTAAAAATACAGTCAAACAGATTTGCTTTTGCTTCCAGATGTTTTTATTGCCAAAGCAATATGTATTATGAAAGGCGAAAGTCAGACTGAAAAAATCAATGCCATAGCCGGGATTTGAACCACGGATCTTCTGGTCTCCATCCAGCCGCTCTAAATATTGAACTACTTAGCCCAACGTGCCGACATGACATTAAATTCTCCAAATAACACATACTTACAGCATAGTAAGTCGTCATTATTTTCTTTTATTTATTTACTTTTTTAATTTACCTCCTCCAACGTTAAGTCATATCGGATGATGAATGGCATGAGTGAAATGATGCTCAAATGAGCCCAGGGTCCATAGAGCTTAGAGTTACCCGACAGTCATCTTTCAGGATAAGGGAAACCCCCGGAAAAACCTTATCCAAGTAACTCACCCTGACCGAGACTCGAACTCAGACCTCTTGAACGTGAGGCAGACACGCTATCACCACGCTACCAAGGCGGGCAAGTCGTCATTAAGGTAGTTGTCTCATGTGTTTATGAGAACTCCTAGTGGTTTACCGGGAAAAACACGAGTCAGTTGGAGAATTTAATGTCATGTTGGCACGTTGGCCGTAGTAGCTCAATGGTTTAGAGCGGCTGGACGGAGACCAGAAGATCCGTGGTTCAAATCCCAGCTATGACATTGAATTTTTCAGTCTGGCTCTGCCCTTTCATAGTGCGTCCTACACACGGCTAGTGTGAAAGAACAATTAATTTCCAATACATATTATGTCTCCCTTCTTTACCAATGCTGGTGCTAGGAGTCGCTTGGGTTCCCTTAGAGCGAGCTAGCCGAAGGATGTTGACCTGACGGATGAGATCAGGGTCGGGGGGTCGGCCCAATGCCTGGGTTGAATGAATTACGCGGCAATTGGTGAAATGATGGTGGGGGAAACCGGAAGACCCGGAGTAAAGCCACCCCAGCGCCATGTTGTCAACCACAAATCCCCCCCCCACACACACACACAAATGAGTCTGTGCAGTGTCCTCGGACGCATAAATGGGTAACAAAAGTACGGAAAATATGCATTGACTTTCGAGCAGGTAGAATCCATCCTTCCTTTCTACTATAACGCTTGAATGCCACAGTGAGGGGGTTGCTTTTGCTCTTTACTTGTGAAGTGAAGTCGTATGTCGATCATTGACAAGATAATTGACGTGAGCGAGCATTCTCCTCACTGAGAAGAATCATTTGAGTCACCCGATACCTAATACTCGACATTTCGCAGCAAAAGCTTTAATTTATAATAAACTTTTACTATTATTTACAATCATACCAAACTGGAAACTGAAACCTGATAAGTTTAACACATTTTTAAAGTATTCATCTCTTCTTAAAAATGCTACCAAATTAACAAAGAGAAAATTCTAAATTTAAATGTGCAGAAGAAAAACCAAAACAGACATACTAAAATGTTCACCTTTTCTAGCACTTATAGTAAGTCTAGAATATGTTGTATTCCACCCGAGAATTCTATTTCTGGACTTCATCGGACATTTTAAAGTCTGTGTGTATAAACGAATATCTGGTTGGTGGAACACTCGTGTTAAATCTCTTGTTAAACTAACAAGCCACATTTCTGTTATTAAGTCCTTAACAATTGTAAATAGTCAAGATGGCGAGCATGAACGCAGCTGTTGATGTCGATTTTCTATATTTAGACGGTCTAAATGACATTCGTAATAGAGTACGGCCTATGAGGAGAAATGATTTTGAGGAGCTATCAGAAGTAAATTTTCTACAGAGGTATAGACTGTCGAAACAAGTTGCTATGAAGGTTACTGCGGAAGTACAAGAGAGGTTAGAACATGCATCGAAAGGAATATGCCGATCTCGACTTTGCTTCAAGTATTAATGACTTTGCGATTTTATAGTTCCCTGAACTATGTGGATAATACACTGTCCACCTCCCGTCTTGAAACGTTCAAGTCACTCTTCACTTGTCCTTCCTCGCTCCTCGTTTTAAATTTACGTAATACTGAGTTAGAACATGCATCGAAAGGAATACGCCAATCTCACCTTTGCTTCAAGTATTAATAACTTTGCGATTTCATAATTCACTGAATTATGTAGATAATACACTGTCCACCTCCCGTCTTGAAACGTTCAAGTCACTCGTCACTTGTCCTTCCTCGCTCCTTGTTTTAAATTTACGTAATACTGAGTTAGAACATGCATCGAAAGGAATATGCCGATCTCGCCTTTGCTTCAAGTATTAATAACTTTGCGGTTTTATAATTCACTGAATTATGTAGATAATACACTGTCCACCTCCCGTCTTGAAACGTTCAAGTCACTCGTCACTTGTCCTTCCTCGCTCCTTGTTTTAAATTTACGTAATACTGAGTTAGAACATGCATCGAAAGGAATATGCCGATCTCGCCTTTGCTTCAAGTATTAATAACTTTGCGGTTTTATAATTCACTGAATTATGTGGATAATACACTGTCCACCTCCCGTCTTGAAACGTTCAAGTCACTCGTCACTTGTCCTTCCTCGCTCCTTGTTTTAAATTTACGTAATACTGAGTTAGAACATGCATCGAAAGGAATATGCCGATCTCGCCTTTGCTTCAAGTATTAATAACTTTGCGGTTTTATAATTCACTGAATTATGTGGATAATACACTGTCCACCTCCCGTCTTGAAACGTTCAAGTCACTCGTCACTTGTCCTTCTTCGCTCCTTGTTTTAAATTTACGTAATACTGAGTTAGAACATGCATCGAAAGGAATATGCCGATCTCGCCTTTGCTTCAAGTATTAATAACTTTGCGATTTTATAGTTCCCTAAACTATGTGGATAATACACTGTCCACCTCCCGTCTTGAAACGTTCAAGTCACTCGTAACTTGTCCTTCCTCGCTCCTCGTTTTAAATTTACGTAATACTGAGTTAGAACATGCATCGAAAGGAATATGCCAATCTCACCTTTGCTTCAAGTATTAATAACTTTGCGATTTTATAATTCACTGAATTATGTGGATAATACACTGTCCACCTCCCGTCTTGAAACGTTCAAGTCACTCGTCACTTGTCCTTCTTCGCTCCTTGTTTTAAATTTACGTAATACTGAGTTAGAACATGCATCGAAAGGAATATGCAGATCTCGCCTTTGCTTCAAGTATTAATAACTTTGCGGTTTTATAATTCACTGAATTATGTAGATAATACACTGTCCACCTCCCGTCTTGAAACGTTCAAGTCACTCGTCACTTATCCTTCTTCTGTCCTCGTTTTAAAATTACGTAATACTGACGAAGTTGTTTCGTGCTTCTAGTAGTGACACATGTATTTGAATTAACTTTGTTTCCAATCTTTTCCCACGCGACATCTTTCTGCTTAACATTCACCGCATCCGCCCTCTTATTTTCCACCATATCCTTATACTTCGTCACCAATTCTGTTAACAATTCTTTCTCCATGGGTGAGAAATTTGTCTCACGGTTTTTGTTTACGCGCCATTTTTTCAGCTGTGTGCAGACGAAAATGAAAACAAAAGCGCATCGTATTACGTTCATCCATAGCCTTCTATAGTTGTAATATTTACAGGCCTCTTGGCGTTAAGCGTGTTCTTTTAACATTTTCAGAAAACTGGTTGGTGAAATGCTAGAAATTTAACAGCTTTGTTAGCGCTGTGACAATTGTTACGTTACATTTGTTAACGTTGATGTTAACATCTGTTGGTGAAATGTTATTTTTGAGGCAAGGTAAGTTGGTAAGAAGGAAGCAGGCTAGCAAGATGACGCACTCAAGTCGAGAGGAATGGTGTCAGTAAGACAAAATGATAAGCATTGCGATAGCAAGCCCCCTCCCCCTCCCTGCCGTAATCCGCCAATAAAATGTGTCCCTTATCGACAATACACCGCAATACAAACACCACATTCAGCATGGAAGACGCCGACTTTCTGCAGCAGATGCTACGTAGGTCAGATAATGACTGTAGCATACTGGTAAACTCCGTGGAAGTAGCCCCCTGTTGCAAGAACGGGGAGAATTATATGTCCCTGGTGACGAGGGTCAGGATTACCGGCTTCCAGAACGGCAGGCGTAGAGGTAAGCTTGGCCACGTGCCATTATTGCAATGTTTTACTTCCGTGTTATTACATATTCCAGTGAGTTATGTTTGAGTGTGGAACATAACCTTAAATTGTGAAGGTAGGATTCTTATTTTGATGCATTATCATTTTACAACGCTGGGTCCCCCTAATCTTTAAGCAATTCACATAACGGTATATGTTTTATGTCCACATTTGTCAGGGCTAAATGTCACGCTACCTTTTTTAAAATAGTGGGTACAATATTTTTACTCAGTTTTCTCTTTTAAAACAATTAGATGATTAAGAATTTGTCTGTAATTATTATGAGTGTTATACTTTTAAAGCCACTAACCAAATGTTCCGTTACTTACAAAATGAAAGGTTGTTAAGAATCAAGATGTGGTTGTTTGATGTTCTATGAACATAACAAAGCCCAAGTGGCTCTTTGATACACCTTTCACACGTCATTTTAATGCTGCGAGAGGAATGCGTGCTATTAAGAGACATTTTAATTATCAAATATTTATTTCTTGTAGCAAATAAATGAAGGTAAGCAGTATTTGGAGTTTATTTCCTAACATAACCCCAGTTATAAGTGAGAAGCCTTAGAAATTGCATAAGAGTACATGTAACTTTCAAACCCTGGGCTACGCTTTGCATTTGGGTCCAAAATTACTAGTTTGTTTGTTATTCTCATGTTGGCATCTGTACCGTCACACTGTGATGTCAGGAGCGCATCGCTAGAAGAATAGACTGCGGGTAAATAATAGTAAATATGTGTGGATTTTTTATGTAACTTTGATATTAATAATTGCTATATTTCTATATATTTAGTGCACCAAATAAACTTACAGGTGTTATAATATTAAATGTCTTAGCCGAACCTTGCTCCCAAATCCTTTATGAACTTGCTTATTTAAGTAAACAAGATAATCTTTAATCGTAAATAAAAGTCAAGTTAAATACGTAATTATTTTAGGTTAGGTAAGAAATAACTGTGATATTTAGCGTTGGTAAATGATGTTGTCCACTTTAAAAAGACAAATATACTTGCTTCATTTTTAGGTTATGTTTGAGAAATGAGCTCAGATATTACAGTGATATACATTTTCGTCCCAACGAGTATTTTAAGAACATTTCCAATCTGTTAAATTGCGTGGCTAGCAGAAAGCTATTTACCAGCTTCTCATAACCATAGAAAGTATATTTTGCACTCTTGCTGCTGTAAGTAGAAAAACGTAACATACAGTCAATTTGGTTATAAAGTTATAATACATTTATTCTTAGTAAAGTTGAGAGTGGAAAATAATCCGAAATCAAATACTAACAACAGATGTTCTCCCAGATAACAGAAGCAGTGAAACTATCGTTTCTTTTCACGAGGATTACCTTAAATAATATGAAATATTGTTTATGTAAATACTTCGGAACAATTGGTATATTTAATTATACCAGAAATAGCAAAAAACAATAAACAAAATCAAGATAGTAATGTGAATTGCCATAAATTAGTAAACCCTGCATTAAAACAATTCGAAACTCGAACTTTTTGCTCTTAATTCTTTTACCTATCTTCCCTAACCTCAAACTGAGATGCATTTTACAAGGCCACTGTGAATTTCAACCTCACAGCACATGTAATTACTGTGGGCCACGTCCGGTTCTAAACAATGGACGTAAATTGAATAAATCCATATGTATTTTCATGGCAATTAGGCTAATTTGCAAAAGTTTATCTCTATTAAAATGAAATAGAGAAATAAGCTTTTGCAAGAATGTTTTGTAGAAGTGGGTATAGCCTGTGCTTCTAACACCTTACATTAGTATTGTATTATTTATTTCATCCTTTGGAACATAATACATGTGTTATAGGACACGCCAGTTCAAGATACAAAGATAAATGTAAAAAGTTACAATAAGACTAAAAGCTCTAACAGATACAGGATAAAACAAAAGTCTAAAGTAGAAAAGGAAATAAAAAATATATAAAGACCACAGAGAAATGATATATAAAAGTAATTGTTCACAAATGTGAAGTTTACTCTATTTCATGATTTAGGAAATCCTGTACACTATAAAAGTTTCTCTCCATTAAGAAATTAAATAGAGGCTTTTTGAATTTTAGTTTGGACTCAATATTCTTTATACTCTGTGATGGTTTATTGAATTAATGTAGACCAGCATATGTGAAGCTACTTTCATACAATTTGGTTCTATGCGAATTTATAAATAGATTGATCGTTTTACGTGATTTCTGTTTCTTCTTATAATTTGTCAATTACGCAAAAGGCAAGGATCTTATAAGTTTATTTATAATTTATTATTTATTTAGTGTTTACTTTGTCTATAACTTTCCCATCAGAGTATAATGAAGTATTGTATCATACTGAAAAATTTATATTGATATTTCACCGGAAATACATTTTTAAGTCCCATGAAACTTTTCTTGAAGTTATAAAACTTTTGCGGTGTCTATAAATAACAAAATTGGAAAATATATCCTTGCTTTTGATTTTCTAGAAACAGGATGTTAACGATTTTACTTAGACACCATGCTCTTAGAATATTTGTTCATAAAAAATAAGACCTGAAGCTTTCCTGGCAACGAATATGTTCAAGATCTTCGGGCAGCAAGCCAGGTGAAAAGACGATTAGAAATTGACGTTTTGGGAGCGTACATCTCTCCCATCATCAGGGTATTTTAAGAAATGTTATAACCTCAAAATGAATCACTGGATATAACACAAACTTAAACAAAGACAAAACACCATCAGTAGTCGCATCACTGAACAAAAGACTTTTCAGTAAATTAAATGCCAGGTCAGGAGATGGCGTGAGTATAGAAAATTAATTGTGTCAAAGAAACGTAACAAAGGTATACCTTAGCAAATAAAGTCTCCGGGGCCTGAGACGTAGGGGGGTTAGAGAAGGTTGCACACCCTCCCTGAGCCCGCCTCGGTAGCGTAGATGGTAGCGTGTCTGCCTCACGTTCAAGAGGTCCCGAGTTCGAATCTCAGTCAGGGTGAGTTACCTGGATAGGCCTTTTCCCGGGTTTTTCCTTATTCTGAAAGTCGAATGTCGGGTAGCTCTAAGCTCCATGGACCCTGGGCTCATTTGAGCACCATTTCACCCATTGCATTCATCGTCCGATATGACTTAAGTTGGAGGACGTAAACTACAAAATAAAATAAAAAATAAATAAAAAAACACTCTCACTGGATGGATTTAAGACACCCCATGTCAGTACAGTTACAGACCGTTCAAAAACATTCTGACGGCTTCTACTTTTGTGAATGAATCTTCTCGGTTTTAGTGTACAGAGAGAACAGGGCGCATGTTTTTTTTAAAGATTCTACTCCTTTCCAAGATCTTTGATAGATAGAGTCAACCTGAAAAATTCAACACCACAGCCGGGACTCGAACCACGGATCTGCCGGTTTCCGTCCAGTCGCTCCCACCCATCGAGCCACCATGACCAATGCGCCGTCCTGACACCAAATTCTCCAATCGACTGATATATATTTTCATATATATTTTACTCATACCTATCCACGCATACCCTGAGAGTATCTCTCTTTGCTCCACACTGAGAAGAGTCTAATTGCATCACAGTGAACTGAAATTGCTTAAATAATCTCAGATCCTTCAACGTGCGCCTGAAACGCTAGGTATTCGTGGCCTCCTTTAAAAGTTTAAAACAATACAAAGGCCTACCATTTAAGATAAATAAAACATTAATAAGTCTCATACATTGATAACACGTCCTATAAAACAATGTATTTAATTTGCATAAAGTAAACTACACTGTGATGTATGTATTCATGAACATTTTAACGATATTATGTTGGTATTGTTTAATTGACTAGATAACAAATGAATGTTAACAAATGCTAAACGAATGTTCTTGAAATACATAAAAATTTAAGAGTGATTTACAGGGGAGTTCTGTTAAAAGTGTACGATTTTTAGGATTGTGTTCTAGAATGTCTGCTAAATACCAGAACGCAAAGTCATGTACAGAGGCCGACAGAAGTATTCGAACAACATAATATGTAACATTGCACGTACTGCAAATACTGTAATATTTATTTGGCAGCGTTGAATTGTTAAACATGTAAACATTAACCTGTTGTGTCTCGGAAACAATATTTAAAATATCACATTGCATGTATTTATTACACAATCTGTATTGTCGCTCTTATTGGAGGACATAAGTATTCGAACGTACCCAATCGAACAGAGAGAAAGGTGGTTGGACGTACCCTACACGCCCCTACCACATAGCAGTTGTGTTTATGCTATGTCTCGAGACAGTGTGCTCAAAGTTATTACGCAGATTGTGAACTCTCAGGTAATATGGGACGTAAAGGTAAGGAGACAACGGTGGCAGAGAGGAATATCGTGATAAATATGTACAAACAAAACAAATCTCTCTCTCTGAAATTGCCAAAACTATTAACAGAAGCAAAGCTGCAGTGTACTGCATAATTCAACGCTACAAACAGACAAATACTGTTGTAAATAAACCTAGAAATAGCGCTCCTTCTAAACTCATCATCAGAGAAAGGAGGCAAATAATAAAAATGGTGAAGCTGAATCCGAGAATCACTGCATCTGAGATTAGAGAATGCCTTGTAACTGTGGTTCACACCAGAACAGTTGAACGGGCATCAAATAGTACTGGGTACAATGCCCGCGTTCCTAGGAAGAAACCATATGTTAATAAGGTGAATAAGGAAAAGCGTATAGAATTTGCTAAACAGTATGTGGTGAAACCAACAGAATTCTGGGATAAGGTTCTCTGGTCGGATGAGAGCAAATTCTGCTTATACGAGAGTGATGGACGTCTTAAAGTGTGGAGACTGCCAAATACAGAATGGGAACCTAGGAACATGGTAGCTACAGTGAAACATGGTGGCAGTAATGTGATGGTATAGGGCTGTATAGCTTCATCTGGCTTTGGGGAACTGCTGTTCATTGATGGGATCATGGACAAATTTGAATACAAGAGGATTCTTGAAAACAATCTTTAAAAGAGTGCAGAGAAGCTGGGATTAGGGCATGATTATTACTTCCAGCAGGACAATGATCCGAAGCATACTGCTGAAATTGTAAGGCTTTGGATCGTGTACAACACTCCTCACACTTTGAAGACACCGCCCCAATCTCCAGATTTAAATCCTATAGAGAACATCTGGAAGGAACTTGAGGAGCGTGTGAGGAAGCAAGGATCATCTGAAAGAACTTCTTCAAACAGAGTGGAGAAATATGGACTCTGCAGTCACTAAACTACACATACAGACAATGACCAAACGGTTATCAGCAGTAATTCAAAGAAAGGGGATGATAACTAAATACTAGTTATACTTATGTAGCCGTTTTATTTCTCCTTGTAGTACAAATTAGTTTCAGTTCCTATTTATGAGTTTATATGTTTAATGCAAGACTCAAGTTTATTTTGTACCAGTTGTATTTACGTATGCTTACTCTGCGTAGCTTTAAAATAATATAAGTCATAAATATGCTTACGTTCGAATACTTATGTCGGCCTCTGTAGGTTACTAACGCAGCGTAACCGATATCTATGATCTCAGCTTTGTGTCTTAATTCTCAGGGACATAAATAGCACAGAAACTGAACCCATTTATATGTATAATGCTTCATAATCAAGGAAGGTCAGGGATATTTTTGGCTGGGGTTACAAGAGTTCAGTCTTCCCTGGCAGAATGCCTGGAAGTTTTAACTGCATTATGCGAAGAAAGAAAATGCTTTCGTAATCCTGCAGCAGTAATATTTTCAACTTTCATATCGAAGTACTAAACTACTTCTTTGTTCCGTAGTAAATAATGTGCTGTTAAGTTGAACAAGGATTAAACTAACTGAAGTTTTCTCTTTTCACCGTTTCAGTCGCCGTCATTTACTGCCTTTTTCTTTTTTCAAGTCCGACGGACAAACCAACACCAACATATGCACGTAGAAGCTATTACTGTATAACGTTTGGATAATATTTAAGCTCTTTCGACCGCTCTATTACTCCCACATTACTTTTTTAACGAAACTTGTTTCTGACGAAAATTATATTGCAATGTCAACAAACTACGCCATTTTCCTTCACTGCCAACATTAAGTGCAAGAACTGAAAGTCGCCAGAATGACTATGTTTTGTTCTTTTTTTCGCTTCTTTTCTTCTTGTGCTTCTCTCAGTTTGCCTTCTAGTTAAACCAAGGCACCGAACGAAGCTTTATCACGTCCCATTTTTATATAAGCTTGATTCATGTCATTTTCAAATCATTTGCCACTCATTTCACCCAAACAGACACTTCTATTTTCACATTACGCTCATCACTAATACATGGCGTATTTTTTCATGCATAAGTAGGAAACATTCTTATTATAGATCACAATAAATAAATATTTTGTCTATTTACGACGCTGTAAGTTGACAGAATCACATCAGCGCCGCTAGTGTACCGTAATTTTGTCCAGCAGAAGTGCCTTTACATGACAGTAAATCTATTTTAAAAATCGGTCTGTGCTGGGTTTGAAACAGCTGAGTCATCCCGACGACGTCATCGTTACACTTCTA
This sequence comes from Mantis religiosa, assembly GCA_030765055.1. Classification (NCBI taxonomy): domain Eukaryota; kingdom Metazoa; phylum Arthropoda; class Insecta; order Mantodea; family Mantidae; genus Mantis; species Mantis religiosa. Next base: position 31,306,139 of record CM060947.1, read on the forward strand.
ATGGCACTTTGTGCCACCTACAGTGACAACGCGGTACTATTCTCGTCTGTTGGAAGCTCATTTATTTTCATTTTATTCCAGTAATAGATTTGTGAAATTACAAACGCCACCTGTATATTGCCTACACAGTAACTCGATGACAAGAAACATGAAACCTAGCCTGCTATCAACAGCAATCTCAGAGTTATTGTTCTATCTAGGGAAAACCAAACTCCAGATATAAAGAAAGTACATAAAGATTACAAGAAATAAACACAATAACGTATTAACTTACCCAATTGGCGGACAGAACTGCTTCTTTCTTTTTGTGTTGTTTGATGTCCTTTGGTGAAAGTAAGAACATCTATGCGCAAAACAAATGACGATCGCAAAAAATTAACAGTTGCTAGGGAGGAAATAAAAAGAGACAACTGCCATGGAGGTGCTAAAGAAACAAATGCTAGGGAAAGCAATATTTCCTCTGTTTACTACGAGGCTCAGTACAGGAAGTAATGGCATCGGAAGTCACAGGATTTCTCTCTTGCCTAGACGACGTTAGGCTAGTTGTATTACTTGTACTTAGCTAGCAGGCGTACCCAGGCTCAGTACTTTTTATATATTTCACAAATAGTATAACTATTATTAAGAGAACGTATATTTTAGATACATTAGAAAACAACTGCTCAGCTACAAATACAAACTGTAACAAAACACTTCCATTTTGAATTAGTAATTAAAATGAGGTACATAATGTAATGCTAATCATTCGCTGCATTTAATAATGAAATGAATGTAATATAATGTGTGTTTTTTAAACCTAAAAATACACAATTTCCATTTTAAAGACCTGAAACTTTTATCATAGTGTTGGTAAAGTAAAATATAACGATCACATATAAAGTTTCGACATTTAAAATTGGAATGCGCATCACAGCACCGTGTTCAAAGGCGAAACAGAGTGGTAAATGTGCCGATATTAGTAACTCAAAAAAGAAAAGGTATGGAACTTATATAAAGCAAAAGGAGCAACAATATCTTACACACTTTCACTCAATTTTACAGGTGCATTGGGCTTAAACTTGTTCGACTGTTATCACAAACATCCAAATATTTTTCACGTGTTATAATACCCAAAAGACTACAAAAGAGCAGGTAGAGCATGCCCTTTGGAATTTATATCTCTGGAATTTGCAAGCCGTGATGTTCATTGAGCATTTTGACTATACTACCAAAGATAAAGCGGTAGAAAGAGATAACTTCAGTATTGAGGAAAGATTGAGCTGATCGTGTGAGGGTATGACGCATTTGGCGCCGGTGCTGACCTCACTTCAATTGTTTACTTGGCGAGGCCGGCCGTAACAAAAACCGCAAGACGATAACAATGGAGTTGAACGACCGAGGAGTGTTATCACTTATCAGGTTTCTGTGTGTGCCAAATTGTCTTCGCCATTCATTCCTTTCAAGAGGTCAAGTTGCAATAACGTCGTGCTTCACAGCTCATTTTACAAATAAATCTGACAATCTGCGTCAACAATCACATTACTTTCTCTGCGCACTGTTGCACAGATTATCCTTACAAATGTTTATTATTGTAAAACCTCGTTAACGCCGAACAGTTCTGAAAAAAAAAATGTTGTTTAGCGTAGTAAATGCAGACTTGTTTTCCAGACAGTGAATTGTTATTCTCGGTAGGCACATTATTGGAATTCCCTTGTCAGAGGACAGACTCATTGCTTGCACCAGGTTGGAAGAGAAACTTTGATAGTCATAGAAAAAGTTGTAGCATAGTGTGTGACTTGTTAGAAAACAAGACCCTGTAGGGGAGAGCATCCGTCCCCTTCAGCTGCTGTGGTGCGGGCGCTGCGGACCCTTAGCACTCGTGATACCTCTGACGTTACTAGAGAAACCTCGGGCCGAACTGCCGAGCCCCTCCCGAAGGGGAGTTATTTGGATTGGGTTGGACTCGGGGGGCAGTGTGTTCCCCAAACACGCGGGAGATCGGGCACCTCTGGCGAGGCTTCGGCCGCCCAGAGCGATAGAGGGTTGCCTAAGAAGTTCCGGGTACTAGCCTACAGAGCTAGTAAAAGGTGTGCTAGATGACCAGGCGGCCACACCGAGTTTAATCGGTAGCCTTCCCTGCGGAATTGACGCGCGTAAGTGGCGTATTCACTTCCATCCCGTCTTGAGATAGGGGTGGGGGCTTTTTCCACCCAAGGTATTGCCCAAAGGAAAGAGCCCCGCAGTTTTCCATCGCTTCCGAGTGATAGAGGCCGCAGTATTCGGACTTTCGGGTAAACCTCGCAATGAAATGTCAGAAAACAAGTTTGAAGAAGAAATAAGTGTGGAAGAAGATGTTATAAACCTTTTTATTCTTTTTTTTGCAATTTACGTCTTCTAACGTTTAGTCATATCGGACAATGAATGAAATGGGTAAAATGATACTCACATGATTCCGGGTTCCATGGAGCTTAGAGTTACCAGACATTCGTCTATCAGGATAAGAGAAATCCCTTGAAAAACCCTTATCCAAATAACTCACCGTAACCGAGATTCGAACTCGGGACCTCTTGAACGTGAGGCAGACACGCTACCATCTACGCTGTTTAGGCGGGCTTATAAACATTTGGGAAAATATCAATAACTGTTCCGATGTTGATGAAGAAGACATTGACAATGACGGAGGTTATAAACCGATTACAGAGGAAGACATTATTACATCATGCAGTGTTACTGAAAATGAAAATAAAGAGTATTCAGAGTCAGACAGTGTTGATGAACCAGCTGTGGTTATGACCCACACACAAGCAGTAACAAACATAGAGAAATTGATGTTTTATTTCAACAGTCAGGACAAATGAAGTTCTAATGTTAAAGCGGACGTGAGATAAGTGATACACTAAACTGAGACAGTAGAAACTCGCTGCTGTTATGACTCACACAGAAGCAGTAACAAACATAGAGAAATTGATGTTTTATTTCGAGAGTTAAGACAAATGAAGTTCTAATGTTAAACTGGATGTGAGACAAGTGATACACTAAACTGAGACAGTAGAAACTCGCTGCTGTTATGACTCACACAGAAGCAGTAACAAACATAGAGAAATTGATGTTTTATTTCGAGAGTTAAGACAAATGAAGTTCTAATGTTAAAGCGGACGTGAGATAAGCGATACACTAAACTGAGACAGTAGAAACTCGCTGCTGTTATGACTCACACAGAAGCAGTAACAAACATAGAGAAATTGTTTTATTTCAACAGTCAGGACAAATGAAGTTCTAATGTTAAAGTGGACGTGAGATAAGTGATACACTAAACTGAGACAGTAGAAACTCGCTGCTGTTATGACCCACACACAAGCAGTAACAAACATAGAGAAATTGATGTTTTATTTCGAGAGTTAAGACAAATGAAGTTCTAATGTTAAACTGGATGTGAGACAAGTGATACACTAAACTGAGACAGTAGAAGCTCGCTGTCTTTTTTACTACCGACTAGTTTGTAGGACAGTACAAATGCATAGGCCATTACGGTAAAGTGTATGTGTTTTACGTGAAAGTGTGCCAATAGTAATTTATAAACTCCTTTAAAAATATTTTGGTGATATACATGATTTTTATCGTTTTTTCCGTCATTCTCCGGATTTTCGTTACGGATCTGCCCTGGTTCCAGTTGATCAGGGTAAACGAGGTTCTATGTAATTTCTCTATATTCTATAATTACGGATTTTATAATTTTATAATTACCGGATTTTTTCTTGTGGGGATATCTAAAAAATAGAGTGTACAAGAATAGACCACGGACAATTGATGTTCTCAAGGAATCCATTCGAACCGAAATAAGTAACACTGGTGAGGATACTCTCTGTAAAACTTCAGAGAATATGGTGAGACGAGTACAAACATGTATAGATGCTGGTGGAGGACACTTCCAACATTTTCTCTGATATGTAAATAGTGTAATGTAATCTCCCAGTTGTGTTTTATATTCTCCCAAAGTTACACGTGGGTCCTATTGTTGGTTCAAAAGTTATGGCCTATTCAAATGGTTCAGGTTTATATTGATCGCACTATAGTATATCCGCGTAAGAGCAATTTTCCAAATATGTATTATTATTGGATATAATGTTTAAATGTTTACTCTTCTAAAATAGGAACAAGTTATTCATTTGTTATCTCTTTGCTAGACAAGAGCTTATCTGTTTGCTATGTTTTGTTTTTCCATCGGATCTTTTTTCTTGCCAAGTTTTTACTTCATTGAACGTTTTCTCTTTAGCAATTTTTTCAATAACCGTTCTGCTTCTTGCCGTTTTTTGTTCCCTTCCTGTTTTGGGTGGGGGTCTTCCTTTGCAGATTCAATATGAAGCCATTTCTTCCGCCGCTTTCACTTCCTTTTTGCCTGTCCTGTTCAATTCCGCCTGTTTTAAATAAATCGATATAACATTTTTAGGAAAGGTTCCGCTGTAATGCAATAAGATTAGACGTTAGCCAATTGTTTTAGAAGTGGATTGAGAAGAAAAAAAAAGAATAGCTACTTGCCGAGTGTAGAATGTGAGACACTTGACAAATCAAATCAATAATAGAGCTACATAACCTTGTCTCTGTGACAGAATGGAGCGTGGTGGTAAAGAGGCAGCCGACCAGCAAGGCCCGGAGGGAGATGTTCCGGTCAGGTCCGGTGTTCCGGAACGAGATGGCGGTCTACTACACTGTGTTACCGGCATTCCGGCGCCGCTTCCCAGACTGCACTCTGCCTTTCCCGGCCTTCTACCATGCCGACTACCAGCTCAGGGACGACATCATCGTGCTGGAGGACCTCGCGCTGCAAGGCTTCACCATGAGGAACCGGCTACAGGGTCTGGACGTCGACCACTGTCGACTGGTCTTCAAGGTACTAAAACCTGATTTATTTTTGTCGTGTAATACGTGAACGTGATGTCACTAGGGCATACGACATAGATGCTAATGCAGGTGAAGACAGGTAGTGGCGCTGTGACGTCAACACACTGAATTCTGCTGCCCAGGAGGAAGGAAACAGTTTGATGTGTTGGGGTACCGACAGCGTAGGAAAGACAGGAAACGTATCGGGTATTAATAATATGTATAACTTACATCTTGTGTGTTGTAATATTAATGCTGACTGCTTTAATTACACAACTGATCACTGTTTATAAACAATTACATTTTGACTCTGTGCTATGAGAAAATATATAAAACTTCAACTCGTAGTTTATCTGAAGGTCAGACATGTTATAAAGTAAATAAAATAAAACATAAAGTAATTTTGTCTGCAAATTAGAGGAGACCCATTCAGAACAAAATTACATGGACATTTTCCGACACTTTCTGTTTAGTTTTTCTTTAATTAGTTTAACAATGTCAGGACGTAATGTCTGGGAAATTTGTAATCGAAGGTTGTGATCTGACAAGGTAATTCGGGGTTTGGACTTAGCTAATTTCATAACAGAAAAACTGTTCGCACATATATGTCGAGTCAAACATACATAATGTCCGTGCGACAAGTGAATACAATCTCGGAAATCTGGTTTGGGGGGACATTGTTGTAAAAATCAGCCAAGTCTTTCTTGTATGTATATTTGTCCTTCAATAAATCGTCACATTGTACATTTAACAGTTCCATTTGGTACGTGACAGCTACATTGTTGTCATCGGGTGCGCTACAGCTGACTGAAACCTCAGATTCTGTACTCACAACGCCATTTATGTACGCAACTTGGTACTGCACGACTCTTGTCTCACACGCACTGCAGGCCTCGCTCCCGACTGAAATACGTCACAACTCTCGAAGCTGCCTTCCTCTGTGCTAATGCAACAGGTTCTAGGGGATTTTTTTTCTGAATATTGAGTTAATTAGCTTCATATCTTTAAAACCTTAAAAAGGTTTTAAAAAGCATTAAAATATCAAAATCCAGGAACTGGCTTCGCTCATTGTTGCTGGTTCTCTCCCATCTTAGTTTTTACTTGCAACCGTTTTGTTGCTATAGCAACACCAGCAGCAAAGTTAACATTAACGATTTACCTGTCGGGCTCCTTTAAAATAGTGTCATTCTATTAGCATTTTTGCTGTATATCATTGTCTTTCCAAAGTTTTAAATTTATTTTAGATGTATTTTATACATCGAATTTTTGAAGTCGAGAAGAAAATGGTATATATTCTGATCGAAGAATAGAACGTTGCAGAGGACAGGTTTTTACTAATATTCCACTTAAACCTTAATTTTCACTTCGCAACTCTACTGTTTTATGAAATTTAAACGCATAATTACAACACAACTGCAGAACTCAACTCATAACTAGCAACTGACTCCGTTCCAACACTTTGAGGGGTTTTTATACTTCCAGCCAATGTTCTCGAGAAAGATTGCGGCGGCGAGAGAAAGACGAAATTATCCTGACATCACTCTGTCTCTTTCTCTCTCGGCAAGCGTCCAGCGCGCGAAACTATATGTCACTTGCTTTACTGCCTACGCGTGACCAGCACTTGCTTGTCACAGCTCCAACGAAACTATACGATCCGTGACAATTGATTACTATTCTTGAAGAAAAATAATAATTCAAGTTAACGTTTGATCGCAACTTTTATGTGGGGAAAAATTGTCAGGAATAACATAAAACTGTATAACTACCAGGGCTGATCAACAAAGACTGAGACTGGTTTTTTTTACAGATGTTTGTTACTGCAATTCAATGTTTTCCCGCTTCGGTAGCGTGGTGGTAGCGTGTCTGTCCTCTGTCTCTTCTTCCTTTTGAATTATAGTTTAATACTGCATTTGGATATCGTCGATCCTTCATTCTTAATATATGTTCATGCCATTGTTGCCTTCGTTTTCAAATTTTGTCATGGATTGGTTCTATTTCAAATTCCTAGGGAGGGGAGAGTGCATGCTGGTAAATCATTCCATTACAGTCAAAAACTGTGATCACCATCACTTTCCCTGCAGATGGAACAACATTTGCCTTTTTTGGTGTTAGAGAACTTGGCGATTTCCACACTGTGTTGGCTTATTTTCCTTCAGGATCATAGGGATACAGCCATGACTCATCACTGGTGATAATCAGAGCTTAGAGGTATTCGATTTGAGAACTCTGAAGCAGTGCTCAAGAAAAGTGAGGCGATTCTCAAGGACCTGACAAAGAATGGTCTGCAGCACGTGTCCAAGGACTGGCAGAGAAGCTATAAAAAGTGCATTGAAGTAGAAGGGGACTACTTTGAAAACGATCATGTAAACATTGAATTGCAGTAATAAACATTTGTGAAAACAAAATCTGTCTCAGTCTTTGTTGAACAGCCCTCGCAAATTGATTAAAAATAATTTTCTAAACAACTTAAATGAAAAACGGGGGTGACATTTTAGAGCTGGGAAATTGTGATATTCTTTTCCCTTTCTGGATTATAATTCAGGGCTATCCTTTTTGTCGATTAAGTTAGGCAAGCAATATGTTTTTTTTAATTTGTATACGTTTGGCGACTTGGTTTGCGTAAATAAGGAGTTTTAGAAGTGTGTCTTTACTCGAAACAAAGAAAAACAAAAGAATCACACAAGCAGGACAGAAATTAAAAAAAACTGCAGTCAATACGACATAGGAGGTGAAGTTGCAGATGTTTTTAGTGTCACTGAATGACAGTGTTTATAAGATAATGTACTCTGATCTTAATCAGAGCAATCAAAGTTCCTAATTAATATTTTAATCAATTGAGAACGCGTCCGAGTTATTTAGGCTAATTGCAAACTAAATGGGGTTATGGAGCACTTCAAATGTAATTAAACTTCATTATTCATTCATGGAAAGATTTAGGATTTGATAATTCTAATTTACAGCAAACAGCACGTCATAAAAAGCGAAAGAGAAGAAATTATTTTATTCTCAAAGAGCTATTGTGTGTGGAGCGTGGAACTTTGAGTCATGGCCACGTTATGCCACCCATTTATCTTAAATCTAGGTACAGAACTGTTGTCCACTCAGCATCATTACGAAAGTGACAAACCGCGAGAGACACGGATCAATAAAATCAAAATGTTGCCATTATCAATTATGTTACTAGATTAGCCTCCAATTAAATCTTATTCAAATAAAATTCCTTTTAAAATTTTCTTCTTGCTATTAATTTTTGGGATATAATATTACATTAACTCATCCAAACTTACGAGGGTGGTCTGAAAAGCTTCCAACCTCAACATGAAGATGGCAGCACTCATAAAAGCTACTAAATTTCGTTGTTCATCTGTTGACTGTTACTAACCTAAGTTTCAGCCATTTTGAACGCTCAGTTGTTATGTACCAGTCGTTTGAGTGAGCTGATAAGAGTGTTTTTATGAAAATGGACAAAATCGAGTATCAAGCTGTCATTAAATATTTGTTTTCGAAAGGCAATACGCCTACGCAAATCAAAGATGAGTTGGATTCTGTGTATGGGGACTCTGCACCATCATTTACCACAGTGAAATTTTGGGCAGCTGAATTTAAACGTGGCCGTAAGAGCTTGGGAGACGATGAACGTTCGGGACGTCCATAAACTGCAAGAACGGCAAGACGAAAACATTGCCAAAGTTCACCAAATGGTGCTAGATGACCGCCGAATTAAAGTGAGAGAGATAGCAGAGGCTATCAAAAGAACGTGTTTGTCACATATTAAATCAACATTTAGACATGAGAAAGCTGTCCCCGCGTTGAGTGCCGCGTTTGCTCACGTTAGACCAAAAATATGTTCGAATGCACATTTCCAACGCTCTGTTAGTGCAATAAATCCGAGTTTTTGCTTCCATTAATTACTGTAGATGAAACTTATACGCCCGAAACAAAAATACAGCGACGATAATCAGTAATAAAAAGAGGGGGGAGTAAAAGAAGGAAACATTGCGATGGATTTAATATACGAGGGCGCGTTAACCCAAATACTGCCTTAAATCGATGTGTTGTTGCATAATTTATTTGTTTATTTTACAGTAGCTCTATATTTGCTTGAGGAGGAATTATCTAAACTTCCCAGACCGACGGACATGATTAGTTCCACATCGTCATAGTAGGCTGCGCTTAGTTCATAAGTTAAACACTCTGTAATGCAGTTGAGGTTAATTCGTGTAACTCTCCGAACCTCGACAACCGACCCACGTGTTGTGCTGGGCTTTGGAGATAACCGCCTGACCCACATTCCCCACGACAGTTAGTAAACAAAACACTGATAACGTGCTATATTTACACTGACGCAACAGGTTCCTAACGACAACAATGTAATAGGGTGTAAGAAACAAGCGAAAGCTGCTTTGTTACAGCAAGTCACAACAATCAAGGAAACCGACGTTTACTCGGATATAACCGAACGGTTCAGTTTTTCGTTAGATGAGAGCACAATTTATGTTTTGTTCTAATAAAGTTATGAGATATCCTGACTAATTTCAAAACATTTATTAAAATGAGAAATGAGGTATACGATTAATGCCTTCATATACGAGGATAGTCTGAAAAGTTTCCGACCTAATAAGGATAAAAGGGATTTTTATTAGATTTTTTATTTTATTTTTCAACATACTCTCCTTGTAACTCTACACACTTCTCCCAGCGATGGTCCCATCTCTATAACCCGTCCAAATAGTACTCGGCGTTTTTCTCTGCAAAATAATTGTTCACGAAGGTGATTGCCTCTTCATTTGTCGAAAATCTCTGTCCTCCGAGCGCAATTTTCGGATGAGAGAACAAAAAGAAGTGGCTTGGGGATAGATCTGCTGAGTCAAGCAGTTCAAACCGTAATTCGTGCATTTTCGCCATTGCCACCGCTGAGGCGTGAGATGGTGCGTTGTCTTTGTGAAACAGGATTTTCTTTTCTGAAAATGTAGCCGTTTTTCCGCAAGTTCTGCCTTTAGCTTGTCAAGTAATAATGTGTAGTATGCTCCTAAAATGGTCTTTCCTTTTTGAAAATAATCGATTAAAATAACTCCATGAATAACCCCCCACCCAAAAAAAAAAACAGTCGCTGTTACATTTCCAGCCGAAAAAAACAAACAAATTTTGCTTCTTTTTTGTTTTGAGCCTGTTCCCCCTTTACAGTTCACTGTTTGGACTGTATTTTTGTTTCGGACGTATAATGGTGTATCCAAGTTTCATCTACAGTAACTAATCGGCGCCAAAACTCCGATTTATTGCGCCCAAACTGCGCCAACAGAGCGTTGGAAATGTTCATTGGAACACGTTTTTGGTCTAACGTGATCAAACGCAACACCAAACGCGTGGAGCACTTTCTCATGTCTAAATGTTGATTTAATATGTGACAAACACGTTCTTTTGACATGCTAATAGTCTCTGCTATCTCTCTCACTTTAATTCTGCGGTCGTCTGGCACCATTTGGTGAACTTTGGCCATGTAGTTGCAGTTTTTGGACGTCCCGAACGTTCATCGTCTCCCAAGCTCTTACGGACACGTTTATTTTCAGCTGTCCAAATTTCACTATGGTAAATGATGTTACAGTGTCCCCATACACAGAATCCAACTCATCTTTGATTTGCGTAGGCGTATTACCTTTCAAAAACAAATATTTAATGACAGTTCGATACTCGATTTTGTCCATTTTCATAAAAACACTCACATCAACTCACTCACGACTGTTACGTAACAACTGAGCATCCAAAATGGCTGAAATTTTGGTGACCAACTGTCAAAGTATGGATAGCGAAATTTACTAGCTTTTACTTACGAGTGCTGCCATCTTCATGTTGATGTCGGAAACTTTACAGAACACCCTCGTATTTCAGTCTTATCTTATTTATTGACGATAATGTAGAAAAATTAAAAAATAAACTTTATTAATGTTAGTTAAATAAATTAAATATCAAATCACAGTACTCGAAGAGTCTGAAGCAGACTTTTAATGGTCCACTGTACAATGCAGGTAACATTATAAAACAGAGATTAATTTAATATTAAAAAAATATAAAACGATTTTGTCTACTATGTATACAGGGTGTTAAAGGTGCAGTTACAGACATTTTGATGGATGATACATTAGTATGTGTCTACGTTGGTGTGTTAAATGGCTTTCCCTTCGTCAATTTTCACACAAACAAATGAAATTAACATCGCTTGTATAGACTATGCATTTTGCTTCAAGCTTGAATGCGAATCTTTTACCACATATTGTACTAGCCTGTGTAAAGAAGTATGGTCGTAAAATTCTTGGATTACGTGTTTTAAACTACAAATTTAAGTTATTTTATAAATAAAAAATAATCCTTATGATAAACTTTCAAAATTTTTAAATGACATTTAAGCTGCAGGCTCCATATTGGAAAGCAAAATAAGTTTTCTAAGAAATATATTTTACATAGTTTCTGTTAATGCCTGATACATTTTTTGTTAAGTGAAGCATTTACAAGAATTCATTGTTGTTTGATTATCCAATATCTATACTTTCATCAAATGGAAGGTCGTTGTTCATATATTTTATATCTTGGCCATGCAAAGATAAGGGATTGACAGATAACGATCAGCTGTTTAAAACAACTGACTATCACTTACAGTCTACGGTATTCCCTTGTAATATGTATTCAGTCTATTGAAAGCTTTTTGTAACACAATTTATGGTTTTTGTCTTAGTTCTGGTGGGTTATTGATTCACTTAAGACTTACCTGATCTTTTCTTGACAGGGTCTAGCAAAGTTCCATGCCGTTTCTTTGGCCTTCAAGCGAGTGGATCCCGTAGAGTTCGGGAAAGTGAAGGACTCCCTCAGCGAGGTCGTGTATACTCCTGAGGCCAGAAACTTCTTCAAACTGTCCATGGAGAACGCAATGAAGATGGCGACGGCAAGCCTAAGGATACTGTCCAATGACGACGGGAGTTACGACAAGGCAATAGGAGCTCTGGAGGACCTGGTGGACAGGGACATGTTCGGGAGAATGTCGCAGTTGGTATCTCCCGAGGAGCCCTGGGCCGTCATCAGTCTGGGCGACTGCTGGAACAACAACATGCTGTTCAGATACGACGAGAGAGGTCGGGTGGAGGAGGTCAGGTTCCTGGACCTGCAGTTGGGTCGCTACTGCTCGCCGGTCATAGATCTCCTTCACTTCACCTACACCAGCACCACCAGCGAGCTCAGGAGACGTCACCTGGACGGTCTGCTGGACCTGTACCACACGACCCTAGTGCAGACGTTACGTCAGCTGCTGGGAGACGTTCCGCAGGCAGACATCGTCACCTCTAGGTCACAGTTTCAGAAGGAGTTCACTCGGCGTGTGCTGTACGGCCTCCTGAACGCTATCAGTATCCTACCGGCCGTGCTCGCTGACCCTGACAGGGTCGTGGACCTGGAGACGCTCCAGGAGGACGACTTTCTGTCACCACAGACCCTAGACCTCTGGATATCGCAGATGACATCGTCCTACCGACACACAATCAGAGATCTAGTCCTAGAGTTCATGGACAACAATTACCTCTAAACTTGCTAGTCTGTGTGTCTGTCATTTGTTTCTACCGCCTCGCGTGTTAAGCTACCGCTCAGGAGGTCGCTATGCTCGAAAAATAAGATGAGACTTTTGCATTTTGGCATTTATTGATCTTAATATTAGCTTACAAAATATTTAATAAAGCAAAGCATAAAATATTTGACAAAATACGAGGGCTGTTCAATAAAGAATGATCACTTTTTTTGACAACGTACCTTTACTCATCCTCATAATTTTGATAGTCCTTCTCAAAATAGTCTCCCCTGAATGCGATGCGTCTGTGTCAGTCTTTAAAGACATGCTGGAAACAATTTTTGAGAGATCCTTCAAAATCGTCTCCGCAGCCTTCACCACTGTTTCTGATGATGGATAATGCCCCCCACGAAGGCGTTTCTTTAAGTTAGGGAATAGAAAAAAGTCACATGGGGCTAAATCCTGACTATAGGGAGGGTGAGGGATGCACTTCGCCTTGATTTTTGCAAGATATTCAGCAACAACATTGGCAATATGCGACCACGCATTATCGTGGAGCAGCATCCAGCCTGCTTCACGGAAATGTGGTCTTTTGCGCCTGATATGGACTTGCTATGTTTTCAGGACATCCCTGTAGTATTGTCCAGTTACTGATGTGTGTGCAGGTACAACATGCTGATAAACCATTCCATGAATATTGTGACTTTGTGGATTCGTGAAATTAAAAGTCCAATTGCACAAACTCAAAATGTTCTTTATTTCCACGGAATTACAGTTGAAACACTTGCCGATTACATAGAATTACTTAGCGCACACAATTACAATTTACCAGTTCGTCTGTCACAGGTCCATTGCAGCTCGCAGTTACGTACAACTCCTCTGATACACGTACACCGTCTTTCAGTTCGTCCACTCACCCGGCGCTCCTCACGGCTGCTCGACAAGAACTCAGCTGACTCGCAAACTGCAGGCCTTATATAGGGAAAATAGCCGTTTCTGGAAGGTTCACGGCGCGCACAATTATCCCGAAGTTTCCAGACGTCTGGTGGAAGAGAAAAGAGACGGTACAGGGCTCGTGCCTCTCTCCTAATCATCCCTTCAGTTAGAGACACGAGACAATTGGGCAGGCGTCTGAATGCTTCCCGTCTGACCCTACTGCCGGCCGGTTCTATCGGGAGTTCCGACCTCGCCCCACCACGTGATGTCTGGCCCCATTTCTCAGGTCGAGGCATCCATAGGGTCCATTACTTCCAAATATAGTGCGATAGTGGAGATGGCGGTGAGGCGAGAGGACCTACAGCTTATACCGTGGACTCCGAACCAAGTTGGGCATAAGGGACACTTCACATGTGCTAGACAGAGGTGAAGGCGTAGTTAGGGCCGACTTAAAATCTCCAACCCCAGAGCGGGGATTGAACTCGGGACCCTCAGCACGAGAGCCGCGAAGAAAACCACTGCGCTACCCTGGCAAACATCAGAGTGATTGTCTACATTTGTATACCTTAGGCGCCAAATTAAACTATACAGTATAAATATATAAAAAGCAGAAAAATTCATAAAATTTCATTGAACTTAAGAAACCGTGACGTGAAGTGACATAAAATGAAATTATCGAATTGTTTTCTTTCAGCGTTTGGAATGTTCGAATTTTGTAGAGAATAGGTTTGCTACGGTTATATCGAAAGGTCCTAACTATACCATACTTTTAATCAATTAAATTTTTATCTTTTACACAAACTAAGTACATGAACTTAATGTTAGTACTTTTCTGTTACTTTCCAACATAGTTTCCATTTTCCAAATCGTTCTGAAAGTTTTAAGGTAACCATACGATATAACTCCGTACCAAGTAGCGCGCCAGTGTTTTGTTTTAGAGTCGTAACTAACTTTGATTGTCAAATGTCTGAAGAAGTTTTTGAGTGATGGACCAGAAACTTTTTGATAGTCTAAACTTTCAATCATTTCTTGTACTGTACTACGTCTGTGTTCTCTTCAACTGTTTTCATGGCTTTAGTTCACTGCAAGGCTCGTCTTTCAAATGTTTCAGCCATCTCCTTCTATATAGACACACTCAAGTCTAAAGCGAATTGCCAGACGAGGTTCTTGATTTATAAAAGATCTCGGATGCCTCCCAGGAGGGAGCGGTGAGGTGAAAGAATGCCGAGGTGGTGTAATTTCCACTTTATGTCATTTCCTGTGCATTGTTCGTGCCATAACGTTACCTGAACATGCTTGTGATTGACTTATGTACCTAACACTTACGTACCTGAAGTGCAAACTGTATTATTATTGTATGTGATAGTTAATAAATGGTTATGGAATAATGATTTGGACCAATTTAATATTTACAACAACCTACCTTCAATTTATTCCTGGAATTATTATTTATAAAGAAATAATAGACAGATAATGGAAGAAGCAATGGCTATTTTCCTGAAGTACATTACATGATAACTTAATGACTTTAAAATGAATTTACAAGGGACGTCCAGAAAATAATTTCTGTTTCAATTTATCTCCGCTGCAGCGCTGCGATCGCAGTTCCGCACATGCGCGGTAGAAGACGCTCTGTATCAAGGAGAAGAAACGTGCGCCATTGTGAGATCGCTGTCAGCCACGTACGCTTTGTTGTGCTTGTTTACGATGTCGGTGTTGATTGAAAATCCCGCCGCTTGTGAAATCAGATCTGTGATTCGTTTTCTGAATGCTAGGAAAGTGAAACCAATTGAAATTTATCGACAAATTTGCGACGTTTACGGACAAAATGCGATGAGTGATACAATGGTGAGAAGATGGATCCGACAGTTCAATGAAGGACGATAAAGAACTAAGTGGGTGTCCATCTTTGGTTACAGAAGAACTGGTTCACGCCATTAATGTCCCAGTGTTCTGGGACAGGAAAGGCATCTTACTCATTGATTTCTTACCGCGTGGTCAAACAACGAAAGCAGATGTTTATTGCGAGACAGGAAATTGCGCTGCGCAATACAGAATAAGCGCCGAGGAATGCTGTCAAAAGGTGTTGTGTTTCTTCACGACAACGCACGATCACACACTTCAAATGTGATGAAAAACATCCTACAGGAATTTGGCTGGGACATGTTTAACCACCCCCCGTACAGCCCTGACCTCGCTTCTAGCGACTTTCATCTGTTTTCGCATCTCAAATCTTTCCTTGGCGGTCAACACTTCAACAATGATGAAGAGCTGAAAGAAAAGTTTCCAACTGGTTGAAGACACACGCGGCAAACTTCTATGAAGAAGGTATACAAAAACTTGTGCCTCGCTATGACAAATGCCTGCAAAATTTCGGCAGTTATGTGCAAATGTAGTTTAAGAGTTGTAGCATTTTGTGCAATAAATAATTTTTCTGTATCTGTACACAATTTAATTTTATTACCAAACAGAACGTGGTAAAATGACTTCAAAGTAACCGTTTAATTGGACAAGTTCAAAGGTTTCATAAATAGATTTATAGATTTTTATGAATGTCTTAGATTTAGAGTTTCTGAAAATTCATGTTAGTAATATAGCAAAAAAGCAAGCAGGCACGCGAAAAGTGATTAAAAAACGTAATTTGTTGTTAAAATGGCTTGAAACCTGTAAATCTGTCGTATCAGATCTGTATCTGTCGTATAACTGTATTTTATTATTATTATTATTATTATTATTATTATTATTATTATTATTATTATTATTATTATTATTATTATTATTATTATTATTATTATTATTATTATTATTATTATTATTATTATTATTATTATTATTATTATTATTATTATTATTATTATTATTATTATTATTATTATTATTATTATTATTATTATTATTATTATTATTATTATTATTATTATTATTATTATTATTATTATTATTATTATTATTATTATTATTATTATTATTATTATTATTATTATTATTATTATTATTATTATTATTATTATTATTATTATTATTATTATTATTATTATTATTATTATTATTATTATTATTATTATTATTATTATTATTATTATTATTATTATTATTATTATTATTATTATTATTATTATTATTATTATTATTATTATTATTATTATTATTATTATTATTATTATTATTATTATTATTATTATTATTATTATTATTATTATTATTATTATTTATTATTAATTATTATTATTATTATTATTATTATTATTATTATTATTATTATTATTATTATTATTATTATTATTATTATTATTATTATTATTGTTATTGTTATTGTTATTGTTATTGTTATTGTTATTGTTATTGTTATTGTTATTGTTATTGTTATTGTTATTATTATTATTATTATTATTATTATTATTATTATTATTATTATTATTATTATTATTATTATTATTATTATTATTATTATTATTATTACTATTACTATTATTGTTATTGTTATTGTTATTATTATTATTATTATTATTATTATTATTATTATTATTATTATTATTATTATTATTGTTGTTGTTGTTATTATTATTATTATTATTATTATTATCATCATCATTATCATCGTCGTCGTTATCGTCATCATTATTATCAATATCATTACCATTATCGTTGTAGTTATCGTTATTGTTATGGCTGGGTAGAGTGCTTAAAGGTAGCATTAATCGTTATTACGTTCATCTGCCCCTACCTGCAGTGGGAAGTCGGTGGAGGAGAGTGTCTTGCTGATAGTAGGTAAACCTGACCTTTCCTCTCACCAGACTCAACTAAACGATAGTCGGATTTTGTTCCCCTTGCCTCTCCAACCCCCTTGTCTATCGGAAAACTAATGCATCGTTCTGTACATATCAAGAAGCACTCCAAGATATTGTGCTTCGGTGCTCCATGCGAATCAGTGCGTTGTTGCTCAGGGTTTATAGAAACTGTGATGCTCGATGTCAGGCGTAATTATTGTCGCGAGGCGCCTATTACGTAGCAAGAGAGTGAGAAACGGGCAGTGAGGGAAGCGGATAGCGTTAAAGCCACGCCTAGGCTAATGACGTGCCGAGGAGAGACGGTTTGGGAAGAGAAGCAACCATTAGTTACTGGACCGTTTCTTTCCCCTTGTCCTGCAACCTCGAAACACCGCGATGCTTCGTTAATGGTCGGGAAACTTCTAGATACTGCAATTGGTGTATATAAGTAATGCATTGGACGAGACAGACAAGGAGCCGAAATAGTGAGTGCAGTGTGGACCTGCGGCAGACGATCTGGAAGATTGTAAATGTGTATGTGACGTAATTCTGCTGGTGTACCAAGTGGATTTCTACGCAAATAAAGAAGGTCTGAATTTCTGCAACTTTCACTTTTAATGTTACGAACCCACAAAGTCACATTATTTTATGTTAACTTTGAAAATCAAAACAGTATTAAAATACACTCGTTTCGTGTGATTAGTCGCATGGAGGAAGGGAGGGGTGGGAGTCACGTGATGCTTGGATAGAGAGAAGGAGAGAAAGCTCTCATCGCGCATGCGCACACTGACCGCAGTTTTTAACAGAGATAGCAATGGGCCCGCTTCCCACACTAGCCCACACTACGCCGGACGCTCGCCAAGTGCGCAGACAACCACCGAGGGAAGCTGCACTTGAACGGCAGTTCGCAGATAATTCACCTGCAGAAGTACAACCACCGCAGCAGCCAAACACGACGGATCAGCGGCATTCCTACGCTGCTGCAGAACAACAGACACCAACAAGATCTCTGCACTCCTCGCCAGCGCCAGCCATTTCTCCAGGAGCCTACACCGTGGTCATCAGTGGGGTTCCCCGTGATCTCCCGTGTAGGTTTGTTCTCTCCACCGCAAAACAGAGGTGGCCCTCTGCCTGGAGAGCCAACCACATAACTTCAAGAGGAGGCACCACCACACTAGTGCGCCTGCATCTAGCTGACAATGCCGACAGGGATGCTGCCTTGAGGATGTTGAGCCACTACTACTACTACTACTACTACTACTACTACTACTACTACTACTACTACTACTACTACTACTACTACTACTACTACTACTACTACTACGGCGTCCTCC
Organism: Mantis religiosa; assembly: GCA_030765055.1. Lineage (NCBI taxonomy): Eukaryota > Metazoa > Arthropoda > Insecta > Mantodea > Mantidae > Mantis > Mantis religiosa. Next base: position 31,324,579 of record CM060947.1, read on the forward strand.
GTGGGGCTTTCCATAGGACAAGACCTAGAGACTAACAAGCCCCCCATCTGGTCCTATGGACTCAAGACGGGATGGAAGTGAATACGCCACTTACGCGCGTCAACACTCAAGGTGAAGACTACCGAAAAACCTCGGTGGGACCGCCTGGTGATCTAGCACACCTTCTACTAGCTTTGCAGGCTAGTACCCGGGAGAATTAATGGCTTCCCTCAACCCCGTCCGAAGACGTACCCGATTCCCACGGGTTTCGGGAACACACTGCCCCCTTGAGACCATCCCAATCCGAACAACTCCCGAAGGAGGGGCTCGGCTGTTCGGCCGAAGGTTCCTCTAGTAACGTCAGAGGTACCACGAGTGCTAAGGGTCCGCAGCGCCCGCACTTTGGCAGATGAAAGGGACGGATCCCTTCCCCTACGGGATGCCTTGAGGATGGGACTGCCCTTTTTAGGGCAATGTCTCAGAGTTGAGGCACGCAACTTAGAGCGGCACGTTGCCTGTCGGCGATGCTGCAGCTATGGCCACTGTGCCACCACCTTCACTGCTCCACCTAGATGCCGCTACTGCGGGACACACTGCCTCACCGCCGAATGCTGGAAGCATGATCTAAGACACCGACGCAGGTACTGTGCTACAGCCAATGGTCTAGGCCCTCGCTACCCCAGAACGAAGCTTCAAGTACAACGCAGCACTCCAGCGACCAGGGAAGAAGAGGCTCCAATCTTACCATCTACCGTAGCAGCAGCTGCCTTCTTTCCCAATGAATACCTGAAGGAAGCCATGCAGGATCTTCGGAGAGAAATGCAGACCATTGGAACCCGTCTTGCCTCGCTTGAGAACGCCATCGCAGATTCACAGCCCTCCAGAGAAGACATCTATCACCTCCACTCCGAGGAACTCAACATTGCTCCACGCCTAGGCCAACTAGAACAATCAATCTCCACAAGCATCGTAGAACGCCACGCAGAACAGATCGAGCAACTCACAAAGTTAACAGCAATGGCCCAGCTTTTTGCCGACACCACAACTGACATCCAGACTAAACTACACTTGTTCCAACAACAGTTTAAACAAATCAACAGCAATATACTCATCCTCTGTAAAGCACAAGCTGTCAAGCTTGATGAACATTTATTCTGAGGAAAAAAAGCCATCTCTGCCTCTCCCAAATAAATAAACATATTGGCTGAAGAGGGCGAAATAAGCCCTAAAGCAGCCATGGGTGTGAATAAACACAGAATTCCCCTAAGCAAGCAAGCAAGAGCTTCAGCAATCAAAATGTGTGTATTGCAAGAGTGTTCAATTGAGTATTATAGCAAGATGGGTTTCATCACATGAAGAAGGGTGAGGGACTTTGAGACCTGGCCGGTATCGGGAAGCTGTGAACAAAAGAACAATTTCAAAAGTGAGGATCATTTGGGTGTTCTGTGTACAGATACTCGAGAGGAACGGGTGTGATGAAGGAACTACAGGAAACTATGAAAAGGACAACATACGTGGCAGGGACGTGTGAACTTCTCTAACAATCACTGGCTTGAGCACCCGGTAGCGGCTGTCTGCCCAAACCATGGAAGGGTGGCTCGTATGCTCCCCTCCGTGGAAAGTTCTACTCAGCGCTGCAAACATGCAATAACGGCATCGTCCTATAAAGTGAAAGATGGAAATACAGGTTTATATAAATGAATATCGGGTTTTAACTCCTTATAAAATTTATTACATTAAATTTAGAGTTAAAAATTATATGTGAAATGTAAAAGCAACTTAAACAGTTTTGTTTGTGGCACCAGTGCGCATTTGCGTGCAATATTTCTGCCGCAATCCGCTAGACAGCGGTAGTAGCACACATGGCGACTGATAAACAGAAAGCGTTTTGTGTTTTGCAGTTTGCAAAGACCGAATCTGTAGTAGATGGTACCATCAGTTTGAAGATACCGGCCGCCTTTGTAAAGGGAAGAGCACGGGACGACCAAGAGTAAGTGAAGAGACTGTTGAGCGAGTGAGAGAGTCGTTCACTCATAGTCCAAAGAAATCAGTCCGGAAGGCTAGTCGTGAATTACAAGTTCCTGTGTCAACTGTTCGGAAAGTTGTAACAAAACACTTACGGCTACGTCCTTACTGTTACAGTTATTACAGACTCTAAAGTCGACAGACCACGGATTACTTGCCAACTTCGCAAACGACTTGTTTCATGACGATGACGATTTTATGGATCATGTTGTCTTCAGTGATGAATTGACCTTTGACCTTAGTGGACATGTTAACACCCATAATGTTCACATCTGGGGCTCAGAAAATCCTCACGAGATGGTACAAATGCAACGAGATTCCCCTAAACTGAATGTTTTTGTGCCGTATCACGACGATAAGTTTATGAGCCTCTTTATTGGTGAACCTACTGTAACAGGCACTTCTTACCTTGGTACAGTATAGCAATGGAAGAAAATGAGCCAGAGATGTTCATTTTCCAGAAAGATGGTGCGCCACCTCACTGGCATAACGAAGTACGCGATTGGTTGCACGTCACTGTACCCGAGTGCTGGATAGGCCGTAAGGGCCCCTAGGAGATGGCCTCCACGTTCTCCTGACCTAATGCCATGCTATTTTTACCTTTGGGGCTTCATTAAGGATCGTGCCCCCCAGGGGCCTACTTCGGTAGGTACGGGTTTGGCGCACCCGGAGTCCCGAGCCAACAGTCTCTCTCGTGTGGGCTCCTCATCGTGGCTGAGGGAGACGGTCAACAGGCCCAACCACGTGTAGGCCGTGCGTGGAGACGATTAGATTCCTTTCTAGTTTAGAGTTTAGGATATAGTGAACGAAATTTTAGTAGGGTTTGATTGATTTTTTATGTACGTGTATTTTTAATAGGTTTTGTTACACTTGTATAGTTTTTAGAAAGTTTTATATCTGGCTTTTGCCATGACTAGTTTTTTTTAAAGGGCGCTGATGACCGCCGTAGTTGAGCGCCCTTATACACATCATCATCATCATCATCATCATCATCATCATCATCATCATCATCAAGGATCGTGTGTACACACCTCCGCTACGAGCTGACCTCCCTGAATTAAGAAACCGGATTGAAGCTGTTGCTACAATTACTGAGTACACACTTATCAACGTTTGGGAAGAACTCGGCTATAGACTTGAAGTGTGCAAGCAGTCACATTGACCATTTATAAGGTTCCTTGTAAAACTGTTTGAGTTGTCTTTTCATTTAACATATTTATATCTATATGTTGAATGTAATAAATATAACAAAGAGTTAAAACCCTGATATTCATTTATACACACCCTGTATAATGAAAGGAAATGGGAGAGCGGAAAAACAAACAATTGTTGGTCTTCTCGACCAGTGAAAATTATAGAAAAAACAGTCACCTTCATAAACATGTATCCCAGCAACACAGATCTGCAGAGAGAGCTCTCTTACCTGTTGTATACACAGAACTGAGTCAACTTTGAGGAACCATTGTGACTTTATTGTGCGTTTTTCGCATAAGATACATATCTTAAAGTAAACATTCAACATAAATTACACAGAATATACAGGATTACCAACATCACGGCGTTACAAAATTATACTATGCGTTCTTTGTAGATTTCCAAATTAAACACGGTTTTTCTTCTTTAAATTACAGAGGTCATACCGGAAGTTATGAGCAATTAAGGCTCCAACATGTCGTCATATTGTGACGTCATTAACTGCATCACGTGACCACGGACAGTATCTACAAAGTGGAGCAAATGGTTGTTTTGTTTCGACACTGTACTTTATTTGAATTCCTTCTTAAAGGATTTTATATTGTTAAAAACAACTAAAACAGAAAGTTTTTTTTTAAAAAATAATATTTTTAACATTTCTTGCTCAGGATTTTCCGTATGACCTTCGTAAATGAAGAACGGGGGATGAAATTTCGTTGAGTTCACGGTGCCACTGTTTCAATTAAATATATTTGCTTATAAAAATGGTGCATTTCTCCAAATTGCATCACGTGCATCCGGACGGAAAGTTTCCGTTGGTACAAAGAACGCACATAACAACAATCACCACTTAACATTAAACAGTCACAACAATGCTAACATCTTTATATATAGGTATCTGTTACTTAAAATATAAAACATCAAATATCTCAAGATATAACTCTTGTATCAGTGGTTGGCACTCCTGGGTAAAATAGTCATCAGTTTACGTGAGCATGCTGGCAAACTCTCATCATATATTGTCATTTATACTGTGTTGCCATAGCAACAGGAATGTGTAGTATACATCCATACAACAAAGACACATTTGCCGGCAATACAGAAGCGGCATAATAGTTGAAAGTTTCCATTTATAGTTGTCACTTCTCTTAGACTTGTACAAAGTATTTATATACAGGATGTTCCAAGGTATCTCCGCCCCTTAAAAGTAACTTTTTGCTTGATTTCTTCGTTGGGAAGTCACTTGTGCCCAATTTCACCAACATCTGTTAAAATCCACGTTAACAAATTTAACCTAACAATTGTCACAGCACTAAAAAAAGCTGTTAAATTTCTTGCATTTCACCAACCTGTTTTCAGAAAATGTTAACTAATACGTGTTAACGCCAGGAGACTTGTAAACTATAACAGCTATAGAAGTTTATAGATCAGTCACATTATTTTCTGGACGTACTGCAATGCGCTTTTGTTTTCATTTTCGCATGCATACAGCTGAAAATATGGCAGGTGAACAAAATCTTAAACAAAAACCGAGCGACAAATCTCATCGATGGAGAAATAATTGTTAATTGTATTGGTGACGAAGTGTAATGCTATCTTGGAAAATAGGAGGACGGATGCAGTGAATGTGAAAGAGAAAGATGTCACATGGGAAAATATTGGAAACGAATTTAATTCAAATGTATGTGTCACTACTACAAGCACCAAACAACTTGTCAGTATTACGTAAATTTATAACGAGGTGCGAAAAAGGACAAGTGACGAGTGACTTGAACGTCTCAAGACGGGAGGTGGACAGTGTATTATCAACATAATTCAGTGAATTGTAAAATCGCAAAGTTATTAATACTTGAAGCAAAGGGAAGATCGGCATATTCCTTTCGGTGTATGTTCTAACTCAGTATTACGTAAATTTAAAACGAGGAGCGAAGAAGGACAATTCACGAGTGACCTGAACGTTTCAAGACGGGAGGTGGACAGTGTATTATCCACATAATTCAGTGAATTATAAAAGCGCAAAGTTATTAATACTTGAAGCAAAGGCGAGATCGGCATATTCCTTTCAATGCATGTTCTAACTCAGTATTACGTAAATTTAAAACAAGGAGCGAAGAAGGACAAGTGACGAGTGACTTGAACGTTTCAAGACGGGAGGTGGACAGTGTATCATCCACATAATTCAGTGAATTATAAAATCGCAAAGTTATTAATACTTGAAGCAAAGGTGAGATCAGCATATTCGTTTCGATGCATGTTCTAACTCAGTATTACGTAAATTTAAAACGAGGAGCGAAGAAGGACAAGTGACGAGTGACTTGAAAGTTTCTAGACGGGAGATGGACAGTGTATTATCCACACAATTCAGTAAATTATAAAATCGCAAAGTTATTAATACTTGAATCAAAGCCGAGATCGACATATTCCTTTCGATGTATGTTCTAACTCAGTATTACGTAAATTTAAAACGAGGAGCGAAGAAGGACAAGTGACGAGTGACTTGAACGTTTCTAGACGGGAGGTGGACAGTGTATTATCCACACAATTCAGTAAATTATAAAATCGCAAAGTTATTAATACTTGAATCAAAGCCGAGATCGACATATTCCTTTCGATGTATGTTCTAACTCAGTATTACGTAAATTTAAAACGAGGAGCGAAGAAGGACAAGTGACGAGTGACTTGAACGTTTCTAGACGGGAGGTGGACAGTGTATTATCCACATAATTCAGTAAATTATAAAATCGCAAAGTTATTAATACTTGAAGCAAAGCCGAGATCGGCATATTCCTTTCGATGTATGTTCTAACTCAGTATTACGTAAATTTAAAACGAGGAGCGAAGAAGGACAAGTGACGAGTGACTTGAACGTTTCAAGACGGGAGGTGGACAGTGTATTATCCACATAATTCAGTAAATTATAAAATCGCAAAGTTATTAATACTTGAAGCAAAGCCGAGATCGACATATTCCTTTCGATGTATGTTCTAACTCAGTATTACGTAAATTTAAAACGAGGAGCGAAGAAGGACAAGTGACGAGTGACTTGAACGTTTCTAGACGTGAGGTGGACAGTGTATTATCCACATAATTCAGTGAATTGTAAAATCGCAAAGTTATTAATACTTGAAGCAAAGGGAAGATCGGCATATTCCTTTCGATGCATGTTCTTACTCAGTATTACGTAAATTTAAAACGAGGAGCGAAGAAGGACAAGTGACGAGTGACTTGAACGTTTCAAGACGGGAGGTGGACAGTGTATTATCCACATAATTCAGTTAATTATAAAATCGTAAAGTTATTAATACTTGAAGCAAAGGTGAGATCGGCATATTCCTTTCGATGCATGTTCTAACTCAGTATTACGTAAATTTAAAACGAGGAGCGAAGAAGGACAAGTGACGAGTGACTTGAACGTTTCAAGACGGGAGGTGGACAGTGTATTATCTACATAATTCAGTGAATTATAAAATAGCAAAGTTATTAATACTTGAAGTAAAGGCGAGATCGCCATATTCCTTTCGATGCATGTTCTAACCTCTCTTGTACTTCCGCAGTAACCTTCATAGCAACTTGTTTCGACAGTCTATACCTCTGTAGAAAATGTTCTTCTGATAGTTCTTCAAAATAAGTTCTCCTCATAAGCGTACTCTATTACGAATGCCATTTAGACGGTCTTAAATATAGCAAATCGACATCAACAGCTGCGTTCACACTCGCCATCTTGACTATTTACAATTGTTAAGGACTTAACATAAGAACTGTGACTTGATAGTTTAACAAGATATTTAACACGAGTGTTAAGCTAACACTTGTTGGCGAAATGGAATTTTTGTTTTACGTATTTCTAAACTCATGTTCACTCTTAACATATGTTGGTGAAATTGGACATTAGACTTGTACAAAGTATCTATATACAGGGCGTTCCAAGGTAACTCCGCCCCCTAAAATTATCCTTTTGCTTGATTTCTCACACTCCCCGGTACCTTTTTACAATTGAACATTAATATCGAAGTACCGAAGTATAATTTTTAAAATGTTTCATGCATATGTCTCATAAACACATAAGATCATATGCGCAGCAGTTTACTTTCGGAACAATTACATATTGTTTACTTGTATACGGTGTTAATTATTTTTATATTAAATTCACATCTTCATTCATATTTACATGCCTTAGGGATAGCAAAAAATAACTCCGTCTAAAGAAAATATTCCTCCGTACACTTGGGAATCGAAACCTCCAATCTCTGGGATTGACGGTTACCATATTACCCATTTGGCGTCATTCCGGGACAGACCCCTAAGAAAACCACGTCTAAATGCCTGTCATTAACTTCACGGTATGTTTACCTTCAAAATGTATTAGTTTTGCCCCTGTATATTCACTGTATACAGGGTGGTTAAATATATGGTGACACATTTGTGCGTTGGTTCCACTAGTGATGCCTCTGGTTGCCTTATATGACACGCTCACAGTGGGCGGCAGCTTGCTAGTGGTGTATGCTTGTCGGGATACCGCTCTGTTCAGTGCTGTAGGCCGGGTTACTAGCGGCCCCAGCATCACGTCGCAGTTTCCGGTTGCTGAACCTCAAGTACCCACGGAGTCTCTCCTTCGCCATCCTGCACAAGCGTCATCAAGCTACATAGAGACTAGACAACTATTACACAGATGAAAAACGTCGTAAAGGGGTAGAAGACGGTAAAGGAGTAGCGGGATCTTTGGTTAATAAGACCACAGGAGGAAAGGATGATCCACCCAAACCAGCGGAAGGTGGCTCAGAAAAATATTTTTATGTCTAGGGAAGTTACGTCATATCGCACGATGAATGAACTGATGTCAAATGAGTACAAGGTACATAGAGCTTATAGTTACCAGACATACATCTTTCAGAATAAGGGAAAATATCCAACGTTAAGTCATATCGGACGATAAATGAAATGAGTACAAGGTACATAGAGCTTATAGTTACCAAACATTCATCTTTCAGGATAAGGGAAAACCTCCAACGTTAAGTCATATCGGACGATAAATGAAATGAGTACAAGGTACATAGAGCTTATAGTTACCAAACATTCATCTTTCGGAATAAGGGAAAACCTCCAACGTTATGCCATATAGGACGACGAACGAAATGAGTACAGGGTACATAGAGCTTTGAGTGACCAGATATTTATCTTTCAGAATAAGGGAAAACCTCCAACGTTATGCCATATAGGACGACGAACGAAATGAGTACAGGGTATATAGAGCTTAGAGTTACCAGACATTCATCTTTCAGGATAAGGGAACATATCCAACATTAACTCATATTGGACGATGAATGAAATGATGTTGAAATGAGTCCAGGGTACATAGAGCTTAAAGTTAACGAGACATTCATCTTTCAGGATAAGGGAAAACCTCCAACATTAACACCGCCTGCGGTGCCGTATGTAGTAAAAGCGGGCGTTAAACACTACACATTTCATTTCATTCCAACATTAACTCTTATCGGACGATGAATGAAATGATGTTCAAATGAGTGCAGGGTACATAGAGCTTAGAGTTACCAGACATTCATCTTTCAGGATAAGAGAAAACCTCCAACGTTAAGTCATATCGGACGATGAATGAAATGGTGTTCAAATGAGTACAGGGTACATAGAGCCTAGAGTTAGCAGACATTCATCTTTCAGGATAAGGGAAAACCTCCAACGTTACGTCATATCAGACGATGAATGAAATGATGTTCAAATGAGTGCAAGGTACATAGAGCTTAGAGTTAGAAGACATTCATCTTTCAGGATAAGGGAAAACCTCCAACGTTAGGTAATATCAGACGATGAATGAAATGATCTTCAAATGAGTACAGGGTACATAGAGCTTAGTGTTACCAGACATTCATCTTTCAGGATAAGAGAAAACCTCCAACGTTAAGTCATATCGGACGATGAATGAAATGATGTTCAAATGAGTACAGCGTACAAAGAGCTTAGAATTACCAGACATTCATCTTTCAGGATAAGAGAAAACCTCCAACGTTAAGTCATATCGGACGATGAATGAAATGATGTTCAAATGAGTACAGCGTACAAAGAGCTTAGAATTACCAGACATTCATCTTTCAGGATAAGAGAAAACCTCCAACGTTAAGTCATATCGGACGATGAATGAAATGGTGTTCAAATGAGTACAGGGTACATAGAGCCTAGAGTTACCATCTATCATCTTTCAGGATAAGGGAAAACCTCCAACGTTAAATCATATCGGACGATCAATGAAATGATGATCAAATGAGTGCAAGGTACATAGAGCTTAGAGTTAGCAGACATTCATCTTTCAGGATAAGGGAAAACCTCCAACGTTAGGTCATATCAGGCGATGAATGAAATGATGTTCAAATGAGTGCAAGGTACATAGAGCTTAGAGTTAGCAGACATTTATCTTTCAGGATAAGAGAAAACCTCCAACGTTAAGTCATATCGGACGATGAATGAAATGATGTTCAAATGAGTACAGGGTACATAGAGCTTAAAGTTAACGAGACATTCATCTTTCACGATAAGGGAAAACCTCCAACGTTAGGTCATATCAGACGATGAATGAAATGATGTTCAAATGAGTACAGGGTACATAGAGCTTAGAGTTACCAGACATTCATCTTTCAGTATAAGTCATCGTGATCGAGATTTGAACTCGTGACCTTTTGAGATACACGTCCGTGTATCGACTTATTTCATTTGTTATCTAGTTAAACTAATAACTATCAATAATGTAAAATTGCAACATTTACAAGTATCTACAAATTATTATCGAAAGTTTACACATCGATAATATGAGGAGTCGAAAGTACCGAAAAACCTAATGACAAATGTTGGGCTTTAAAGGGCTGGAAATGCACAGGTTATGGGATAACATGAGGTGAAAAAACAATCTTTTTAAATGGAACAGTCAACTGAAAATCTATTCCTTTTTTCGGCTTTCACTAATAAAAAACCTTTGTTTCTCTAGCAAAAATGGTGTAATTACTTTTTTATTTTGTGAAATTCGTAAACATTTAAAGTTAGTGTGACGGCCTTTAAATGCCAATTAATTTTTTTGTTTTCCGAAACTACATTTTTGTTCAATTTTGATAAGATTTATTATAACATGTGCAACATAAATTTGTTTTATAATAAATATACTAACAATTTTGCTGCAAGATTGTATCACTATAACAAACAAAAGCCCAAAATGTGGAATTTACGATTTACACTTGATTGTCCCCACTTTACGAGGCGTGTCTTTACAGTAAGTAATGTCAGCAAATATCATCTATTACCTGACACTTCAACGTCGCTGTGCAGGCCCTTGTAACGGGATATGAGATATTTTTTCGCCTTCTTCAAACAATATGCCGTCAACTTCCTGTTCCATTGACGTTCAGATTTTTCCCACTAAGGATTTCCGAAACAGATGAAAATCGAGTTGTGTCCAAACAAATGACACCTTTTGATCTTTGATTTCACAGCCGGCGTGTCGTTCGATTGCTTTGAATGTTTTCTAACAAAAGGAACGAACAAGTGACGATCGTTCACAGTTGCCTCCGGCTTCCTATTGGATGCAGTAGCTGATCATTGCTCCCGACTGAAGCGATAATAAATGGTACTCACTTTAGAAACACGCCTCGTTCATGATTAAGAACACAGTTATTTCAACACATGAGTAAAAATCTAAACATTTGCAATATTCTTCAACATAAGACTTATAATGCAGAGAAAATCTTAATAAAATATGTCAAACATTTAATAATATATTAATTTCGTATTCATCATTCACCATTTACTGCAATGAAATGCTTCAATAATGTATCATATTGTTTACAAATTTTTAATTTGAAGTTTGTGTAAAAATTAAACAGTTTGGTAGATATTTTCAAAATTTGAATGTAAATTACTGAAAATAATTAATTTCAACTGAACTATTCCATATATTTATTTCTCTATCACGCAGATAAAGGTGTTTCTGTGGAAATACATGTTCTGAAGTCCCCTCAGTCCCAAAAAGCTTCAACTCAAGTGACCGTCTAAAGACGAGACTAAAGGACATTCTGTTGCATCATGACAAAGGCTCACACCTTTTATGTAACAATGCAAGTAACTGAGGTCACGTTATTGACTCATCCAAATAAATATAGCGGTACAAACCTGCTCATTCTCCATGAGGCGAACAGCACCGGCGTTGTCACAGTTGGCAGGAATGCGATCCAGACGAACATCGTGAAGGTAATATCAAAGTGTCCTGAGTTTTCATACGTCTCCGTCAAAGCCAGTTTGGCCAACCTATCAACACAAAACCCAGATTTACAATGCCATAACTCGAAACAAAACGAAATTACACTCTGAGATTTAAAAGTATGTTTATATAAGACAATCTTAGCTCCCGAAAAGTGGGATATTTTCCGGCAAGCGCCGTCAGGCAGCGGCCAGACTTTGTGGCCGCCTTGAATGATATACATCTCGTATAGAAAGTTCTCACCTGAGCACCATGAGCGGGCACATGCACAAAGCGAAGAGTGTAGTCATCGAAATGAGGTACTTCTGTGTTCGCTTCTCCTTGCTGATGTCGAGCTCTGCCTCGTACAGGTCGTAGTTTCGATCGTACTCCTGGCCAGCCCTGTAACATATACAAACATTACTTACCTCGGGAAAGACGGGGAAATATCTGCCATGCTACGCTCACATGACCTTCTCTACTCTTGTACAAACACTTATTGCTCTATCTACTTCAAGATAAACATTATCTTATCGTAGTTACAAGGGAATACAGTAGACTTTAAGTGATAGTCAAATGTTTTGGTCGTTATGTGATGTATACATGACTTTCTCTACTCTTGTACAAACACTTATTGCTCTATCTACTTCAAGATAAACATTATCTTATTGTAGTTACAAGGGAATACAGTAGACTTTAAGTGATAGTCAAATGTTTTAACAGCTGTTTTGTATGTATCGACCTAGGTTGTTTATGAATAAGGACCTCCAATTTCAGAAAAGTATAAATATTGAAAAATTTATAAAATTATTAATTTAATTATTAATTTAATTATTTAATAAGTTAATTAAATAATGTAATTAAATTATTAATTTAATAATTGATATAAATATTCAGACATATAACTAGGAATAACCTGATGGTTAACTCTACGAAACAGTGCATTTTTCTTATGAAAAATCCGTTCAGAAAGAGGAATTCTGAGGGCATTCGCAGATATAAGCTTAATTTGCTATGGAAATATCTTGAACATAAGGTAGGAAAGATCGTGTAATTCGGACCAGCGTGTATTTTGGACCAGAATAAACAAACATATAGTGTGACAAGTCACGTTCTGCTGATGCACCGTTGAACAAGACAGCATGGAGTGTATTGTTTGTTCTCGCTCGAATTTAACAAACTCCTTTTCCTTATTCAAAGTAATTCTTTTATCACGTCATTTCAAACGTTTACGTTTCAGTTCTGAGTAATTACAAATAGACGTACACGCATACATGCCAACCAATAATGATATCCATTACAGTGCTTACGTCATAATGCATTGTTATAATATGATAGTACGAGGCATGTTTTTTAAGTCAGTGCCGTTTTAGAATTAAAAAAAGACGTGCATAGATATCGCAATAATTTTATTTTTACATGGAAGCCTGTACCTTAATCTACTTTTCTACATAATTTCCGTGAATATTGAGGCACTTGTCATAACGTGGCACCAGTTGTTGAATACCCTCCTCATAAAATTCTGCCGCCTGACGTGTTAACCACTGTATCACAACTGTTTTGACTTCGTTATCGTCTTGAAAACGCTGACCGCCCAGATGTTTCTTCAAGTGCAGGAACAAATGGTAGTCGCTGGGTGCCAGATCAGGGCTGTGTGGAGGATGATCTAGAGTTTCCCATTGAAAAGATTTGATGAGATCTTTGGTCCGATTAGCCAGATGTGGACGGGCATTGTCATGCAGCAAAACGATACCCTTACTCAACTTGCCACGTCTTTTGTTCTGGATTGCACGGCGCAGATTGTTCAATGTCTCACAATAAGACGCTGCATTGATTGTCCCATTACGAGGCAGAAACTCCACTAGCAATACTCCTTTTCTGTCCCAAAAAGCTGTGCACATGATTTTCCGGGCAGAAATTGTTTGCTTAAACTACACTTTTGTGGGTAATGATGAATGTCACCATTCCATGGATTGTTGTTTCGATTCTGGTGTGACGTAGGCCACCCATGTTTCGTCACCAGTAACAATTTGGTCTAAAAAATCTTCACCTTCATTGTGATACCGCTCAAGGAAAGTCAATGCACTGCCTAAACGTTGGGTTTTGTGCAAATCCGTCAACATTTTCGGAACCCAACGTGAACACAATTTCCGGTATTTCAAGTTCTCGGTCACAATACGATACAAAACACTACGAGAATATTGAGGAAAATAGTCGCACAATGATGAAATTGTAAAGCGTCTGTTTTCTCTCACCTTTTCGTCCACTTTCTGTACCAAATCTTCAGTAACGACCGAAGGACGCCCACTCCGTTCTTCATCATGCACATTTGTGCGGCCATCTTTAAATGCTCTCACCCATTTCCTTTCCATTCCATCACTCATAATGTTTTGTCCGTAAACTTCACAGATCTCACGATGAATATCGATCGGTTTTACGCCTTTAGCACTAAGAAATCGTATAACAGCCGGTACTTCACAGTCGGCGGGACAAACGATTGTCGGAGGCATCTTAAACACTCAGTAACCAACGTATACAATGAAGAATTAGACTGTAATGGCATCAGTGCTTAGACAAGAGATGTGGGTAACCAGCGCGCATGCGCGGAATGCCGTCCGTAGCGCTGCGACGGCGGAATCGCAAAACGGTACTGACTTAAAAAACATGCCTCGTACTTTATTTATTTGTATTAGGAAAACTGTTTTAGCTAAAAGTATGGGGTTTTGGGGTTATGTTAGATACATTACTGTCCCCTTCATTATGCTTCAGTTTTTTCAAAATCAGAATTTTTGTCTTAGCACGAATAGTATTTATTAGAGATTGATTAGTTTGGCACTCGTCACACATCACTTAGGGGCAATGCAATAGGACTACGATTGCTTGCTCACCTAGCAGCGCTCAAGGACAAACATCATCCCATTTGAAACAAATAATAGCCTGATTTACATAGCACCGTTATTCAAGTGTTTTGGTTACCATGGGAACAGTGTGTAGTCTGCTCTGGTCTGTAGTTCCATTACAAAGGACTGGTCTTGTTTCCATGGGAACATTGCTTATCTTTAGTATACATTGTTACTGAAGAGCATGTACCTGTCGGTTTGTCCGCTTCACCTGCACGCCTGAAACAGCTTGCGCAGTAACGGAAAGGAAACCTGCTGCGCCTCTTCCCCTAGTATCCAAGAAGAACCACTTACAAAAGTGTATTAATAGCACTGGGAAGGAAGTTTGGAGCTACTCGTTCAGTTAATTGAATTTACAAATAAAGAATGGAGCTACAACGTCAAAAGGACAAAGGAAATGCTACAATAAACTTGAACTTATTGTTCTTACGTTCATTCAATTACTTCTTCCGTCCTATCTCTCGCATTTATTCTCCTTTTTCACGTTGCTGCTTTCTCGAAACTACAATCTCTTCTTAATTATATTACGTGGGACTGACGGATGTTCCAGAGAATCTTTTGTTACATCAAACCAATGATTTCTTTTTCCGCGGTTTTGTTCATGCCAGTGTCATATCGACGAGCTACTGACCTTACGTCTTGAGTAGAAGACCCGTCTGGGGGCCTGTTCCTGGCCTCGTACATCATGACGGCTAGAGGTCCCTCTTGCACCTTAAGTTCCCTGGAAACCTTCACGTACAAGTAGCAGATGACCGCCAACGGCACCACGTACCTGAAACAAAACGTGCACAGCTGGATTAGGTTCCTGCTTAAATAATCTACAAAAATTGTTTTGCTCAATTAAAAATAAGTTTATATTGTCACTTTCCTGAAACAAAGCTTAAGGTCTGATCAAAAAATAACTGGCATTTTTGAAGTGAAAACGTCTTTAGACGCGTTTAGCACTTTTTGAGGGTAGTGAATTAAACTGAGCCGTCAGGCTGGTATATGTGACGCTCATTTAGGTGAAGTCGGCTCATTGGAAACAAAAGTGTTAGGAATTCGTGAAAGAGATATTTCATTTAAGAACTGGTTATATTTATTGACAATTTCTCTTTATTGTGAGTAGTAAAACGTAAAACATCAATAAATTAAACGTAATAACACGTAAATAATGAAATTATCACGTATTAACATAACGTTTTGCGTTTATTTTCATTTATAACTTATAGGTTATGTTTTTTCAGAAACTGAAAGACCATCCGAGGGTCAAGAAAATGTATTAATATCAGCAGATATGAATTGTGAAAAAAACATTTGAAATGAATATCACATGTAATAGAATATGTATGAAAATATGTACGAACATGTAAAAAAATATGGAGTAATGACTATATGTCAGTGGCGGCTGGTGGGTTAAGTTATTGGTGGTGCACAAATGAAAAATAAAATACACAGTAGTAATGACTCACCTATTTATACAGATTCTCTGCTCTACTCTCCTTAGACCTGGCGAATCTATCGATAACTTTTGCGTTGAAGTCGCTGATCTTCATAACAAAATCTCTCTCAATTGAAAGCATTGCTAATGCTGACAATCGGTCCTGTGACATTGTGTTCCTAAGGAAAGTTTTTATTCTTTTTAAAGTTGAGAAACAGCATTCTGCTTCAGCGGTAGACATTGGCATAGTTAACAGTACTCGGGGGAGCTTGACATATTCGCTGAATGTAGCACATAAATTGTTTTCCTTATTGAAGTCCATCAAGCACAAAGCGCCGAACATTCCACGAAATTCCTCTCGACTGTAAATTACAATCAGTTCTCTACGAATTTTTGTTCCAATGATAAAAGGATAGAACCTATTCTTTCTCTATGGGAATCCTCTGGAAATGTCTTAGAAATTTTCTTGATGAAACAAAGTTGAGGCTACCAGATGCCCCGTGAAGCTAAAGCCGTCCTTTGCTTCTCTAAGAATATCACATACTTCAAGAGTTTCTCTTCTTTTCCCATCATGATCTTCTATTCTTCTCCTCTTAATTGCAGTTTCTTCGTGTTCCTCGATATCCACGCTATTTCTTACCTTTTGCACTTCCCTTTTAAATGCGTTTAGCTGGGTGATGGCAAACGTTGCATTGCAGTCTCGTTTCTGCAGCTGATTGTAGAAAATGTCCACATGGGGCATGATCTTGTAGAAGAAAGACAGCCAGAATACAAAATTATAATCTTTCAAATTGGCCATAAACCCAGAAGCCTGAACAAGTGTGGCGTTGTTGTTTAACAGAGTTCTCTTCTGAATAACCTCCATGCATTTAATTAAATTCTCCCTGTGTTCGAAAATCAGAGCACACAGAAGCTAAGCCTGAAGGTCACGCTATAGCCGTTGTTAAGAGTAGGAGGAACTAGGTTTATAAACCTCCATTTAAGCAATGTATAAGAAGCCACTCCCATCTCTTCACCTTCCCGCAACCCCATCAGAGAGCCTACATTTGGGCGAAATCTTAGGTTAACTCTTCGCTGCAAACTTGCGGCTCCTACAGCTAATCACAGTTTATTTCGACTTCTGCGGTCATGGGCAGCTACAGACGATAAGCGTAATTGAAACATGTTTGTATATAAAACAATGCAAACAAATACAGCTTTAATGTGCAAAATGCACCTGTTGTACATTCAGAATCAGTGGGTGTAGCGCAAACCTGCAACCTTATGGAGGAACCGCCCCTGCTATATGTACGGATATGTAATAACAAGTGCAAAATGTATACGTAACCAAACATTTCCAAATATTCAAAAAATATGCAAATAAGCAAATGAATATCATATAGTTATGTTATAAGATATGTATGAACTTGTATTTTTATTAAAAATAAAAATGCAATCAAATATGTGTATCAGCAAGAAACAAAATTTGAAAAATGATTCTGAAATGGCATGTATTTTAATATAAAAAAAATACATGTAAAACAGTAGGTATATTATGTGATTTGATTTTACTTGCTTTACACATCCTTTATGTATAATCATCTTCGCACGGTCGCAAGTTCGTCGTCATTCAGTTGTTTCAGAGCAAACTTAGCGTAAGGCATCAAATGTTTACCTCGCAACTGGCCTCTTTACCCAACGAGTGTCTACATTAATTTTTTAAAATCATTTTAATAATAATTTATAATAAACAATTTTTAAGTTATCACTTGTGTCGTGTGGTCTTTCAAGCACACACAATTTTTTTTTTTTAATTTCGCGGTATTTTATGCAGTAAAACCCCGTCAACTCGAAACTCTTTGTCCCGGGCCAGTTTTGAAAAAATGTTGTTTAGCGTAGTAAATGAAAACTGGTTTTATACATCATAAATTGCTATTCTGAGTAGATGCATTACTCGAATTCCGTAGCCAGCGGGCGAAATCATTCCACTGCTTGGGACCAGGTTAGAAAGAAAACTTTGATAAAGTCATGGAAAATGTTGTGGCCTGGTGTGTGAGACTTTCCATAAATAAGATTGAAGAAGAATAAAAATAAACGGGGGAGAAGATTTTATATAAATGTTTAAAAATATGGATGGCTGTTCCGAAGTTGATGAAGAAGACATTGACAGTGACGAAGGTTATAAACTGATTACACAGGAAGGCATTATTACATCATGCGGTGTTACTGAAAATGAAAATAAAGAGTATTCAGAGTCAGACAGTGTTGATGAACCAGCTGCTGTTGTGACCCACACACAAGCAGTAACAAACATAGAGAAATTGATGTTTAATTTCTAGAGTCAAGACAAATGAAGTTCTAATGTTAATGCGGACGTGAGATAAGCGATACACTAAACTGAGACAGTAGAAGATCGCTGCTGTTATGACCCACACACAAGCAGTAACAAACATAGAGAAATTGATGTTTAATTTCTAGAGTCAAGACAAATGAAGTTCTAATGTTAAAGCGGACGTGAGACAAGCGATACACTAAATTGAGACAGCAGAAGATCGCTGCTGTTATGACCCACACACAAGCAGTAACAAACATAGAGAAATTGATGTTTAATTTCTAGAGTCAAGACAAATGAAGTTCTAATGTTAAAGCGGACGTGAGACAAGCGATACACTAAACTGAGACAGCAGAAGATCGCTGCTGTTATGACCCACACACAAGCAGTAACAAACATAGAGAAATTGATGTTTTATTTCGAGAGTCAAGACAAATGAAGTTCTAATGTTAAAGCGGACGTGAGACAAGCGATACACTAAACTGAGACAGCAGAAGATCGCTGCTGTTATGACCCACACACAAGCAGTAACAAACATAGAGAAATTGATGTTTTATTTCGAGAGTCAAGACAAATGAAGTTCTAATGTTAAAGCGGACGTGAGACAAGCGATACACTAAACTGAGACAGCAGAAGATCGCTGCTGTTATGACCCACACACAAGCAGTAACAAACATAGAGAAATTGATGTTTTATTTCGAGAGTCAAGACAAATGAAGTTCTAATGTTAAAGCGGACGTGAGACAAGCGATACACTAAACTGAGACAGCAGAAGATCGCTGCTGTTATGACCCACACACAAGCAGTAACAAACATAGAGAAATTGATGTTTTATTTCGAGAGTCAAGACAAATGAAGTTCTAATGTAAAAGCGGATGTGAGATGAGCGATACACTAAACTGAGACAGTAGAAGCTCGCTGCTGTTATGACCCACACACAAGCAGTAACAAACATAGAGAAATTGATGTTTTATTTCGAGAGTCAAGACAAATGAAGTTCTAATGTTAAAGCGGATGTGAGATAAGCGATACACTAAACTGAGACAGCAGAAGCTCGCTGCTGTTATGACCCACACACAAGCTGTAACAAACATAGAGAAATTGATGTTTTATTTCGAGAGTCAAGACAAATGAAGTTCTAATGTTAAAGCGGACGTGAGATAAGCGATACACTAAACTGAGACAGCAGAAGCTGGCTCCTGTTATGACCCACACACAAGCAGTAACAAACATAGAGAAATTGATGTTTTATTTCGAGAGTCAAGACAAATGAAGTTCTAATGTTAAAGCGGACGTGAGATAAGCGATACACTAAACTGAGACAGTAGAAGCTGGCTCCTGTTATGACCCACACACAAGCAGTAACAAACATAGAGAAATTGATGTTTTATTTCGAGAGTCAAGACAAATGAAGTTCTAATGTTAATGCGGACGTGAGATAAGCGATACACTAAACTGAGACAGTAGAAGATCGCTGCTGTTATGACCCACACACAAGCAGTAACAAACATAGAGAAATTGATGTTTAATTTCTAGAGTCAAGACAAATGAAGTTCTAATGTTAAAGCGGACGTGAGGCAAGCGATACACTAAATTGAGACAGCAGAAGATCGCTGCTGTTATGACCCACACACAAGCAGTAACAAACATAGAGAAATTGATGTTTAATTTCTAGAGTCAAGACAAATGAAGTTCTAATGTTAAAGCGGACGTGAGACAAGCGATACACTAAACTGAGACAGCAGAAGATCGCTGCTGTTATGACCCACACACAAGCAGTAACAAACATAGAGAAATTGATGTTTTATTTTGAGATTCAAGACAAATGAAGTTCTAATGTTAAAGCGGACGTGAGACAAGCGATACACTAAACTGAGACAGCAGAAGATCGCTGCTGTTATGACCCACACACAAGCAGTAACAAACATAGAGAAATTGATGTTTTATTTCGAGAGTCAAGACAAATGAAGTTCTAATGTTAAAGCGGACGTGAGACAAGCGATTCACTAAACTGAGACAGCAGAAGATCGCTGCTGTTATGACCCACACACAAGCAGTAACAAACATAGAGAAATTGATGTTTTATTTCGAGAGTCAAGACAAATGAAGTTCTAATGTAAAAGCGGATGTGAGATGAGCGATACACTAAACTGAGACAGTAGAAGCTCGCTGTTGTTATGACCCACACACAAGCAGTAACAAACATAGAGAAATTGATGTTTTATTTCGAGAGTCAAGACAAATGAAGTTCTAATGTTAAAGCGGGCGTGAGCCAAGCGATACACTAAACTGAGACAGCAGAAGATCGCTGCTGTTATGACCCACACACAAGCTGTAACAAACATAGAGAAATTGATGTTTTATTTCGAGAGTCAAGACAAATGAAGTTCTAATGTTAAAGCGGACGTGAGATAAGCGATACACTAAACTGAGACAGCAGAAGCTCGCTGCTGTTATGACCCACACACAAGCAGTAACAAACATAGAGAAATTGATGTTTTATTTCGAGAGTCAAGACAAATGAAGTTCTAATATTAAAGCGGACGTGAGATAAGCGATACACGAAACTGAGACAGTAGAAGCTGGCTCCTGTTATGACCCACACACAAGCAGTAACAAACATAGAGAAATTGATGTTTTATTTCGAGAGTCAAGACAAATGAAGTTCAAATGTTAAAGCGGATGTGAGACAAGTGATACACTAAACTGAGACAGCAGAAGATCGCTGCTGTTATGACCCACACACAAGCAGTAACAAACATAGAGAAATTGATGTTTTATTTCGAGAGTCAAGACAAATGAAGTTCTATTGTTAAAGCGGACGTCAGACAAGCGATACACTAAACTGAGACAACAGAAGCTCGCTGCTGTTATGACCCACACACAAGCAGTAACAAACATAGAGAAATTGATGTTTTATTTCGAGAGTCAAGACAAATGAAGTTCTAATGTTAAAGCCGACGTCAGACAAGTGATACACTAAACTGAGACAGCAGAAGCTCGCTGCTGTTATGACCCACACACAAGCAGTAACAAACATAGAGAAATTGATGTTTTATTTCGAGAGTCAAGACAAATGAAGTTCTAATGTTAAAGCGGATGTGAGACAAGTGATACACTAAACTGAGACAGCAGAAGATCGCTGCTGTTATGACCCGCACACAAGCAGTAACAAACATAGAGAAATTGATGTTTTATTTCGAGAGTCAAGACAAATGAAGTTCTAATGTTAAAGCGGATGTGAGACAAGCGATACACTAAACTGAGACAACAGAAGCTCGCTGCTGTTATGACCCACACACAAGCAGTAACAAACATAGAGAAATTGATGTTTTATTTCGAGAGTCAAGACAAATGAAGTTCTAATGTTAAAGCGGATGTGAGACAAGCGATACACTAAACTGAGACAACAGAAGCTCGCTGCTGTTATGACCCACACACAAGCAGTAACAAACATAGAGAAATTGATGTTTTATTTCGAGAGTCAAGACAAATGAAGTTCTAATGTTAAAGCTGACGTGAGACAAGTGATACACTAAACTGAGACAGCAGAAGCTCGCTGCTGTTATGACCCACACACAAGCAGTAACAAACATAGAGAAATTGATGTTTTATTTCGAGAGTCAAGACAAATGAAGTTCTAATGTTAAAGCTGGCGTGAGACAAGTGATACACTAAACTGAGACAGCAGAAGATCGCTGTCTTTTTTACTACTGGCTACTTTGTAGTACAGTACAAATACATAGAGTATAGACATACAGTATAAGTGTTTTTAGGTGCAAGTGTGACGATAGTAATTTGTAAACTCCATTAAAATATTTTGGTGATATACTTGATTTTTTCGTTTTTTCCGTCATTCTCTGGATAACCCGGATTTTCGTTACGGATCTGGTCCCAGTTGGTCCGAGGAAATAAGGTTCTACTAGGAAAAAAAAGCCTACAACACATCCTACAGCATCCCAAATGTAAAACCTTACCTGAAGAAAAACCCTTAACGGGTGGACACGCAGAAAAATCCTTCTGGTTTTATACAACCAGCCAGTAACTCGGTTGTTCCATCGGTAGACATAAAATAAATAGAGTTGGGTTACACATTAACTCATTAAATCTATGAATTGATTCATTTCTGAAAAAAAATAATTATGAACTTTACTGTGTATAGCACTTTTCGTAAAATCGTCGTATTTCTCCACGCGCTGTTTGGATTTACGTGACTTTTCCGATGTTCTTAGAGTTCCGGATGCTTGCTGTTCCATTCTAACACTATGTACATCATTTCCGGAAATATCAAGGAGATCAGTTTCTTTCTCAATGTTTTTATAGACATTTCCGGGTTTCTTTCTTTAAGCACAGCAAAACAATGGACGATCATGCGCCTCTTGCCACTTCTTAAAGGTTTGCCTCGATTGTGTTTTGTTTCGGCTGAAGCACCGGTCTACTGCATGACGAAAAGCTTACTTATTGCATATACATAAGTGTTCTACGTGAGATGTACAGGAAATACAGTGTTAAATATCAGAAGTAGCTTCACACTATAATCAATAACATCTTAATCAGCATTCAACTCGATACAGACCTCGTTGTGAGAGAGCTGACTGCTATAGGATATAATAGCAGTGTCCTTCTGTCTTCTGTCTAATCTGTATACAGAACACATCTATATGATATGTGAAGCAGAAAGATAAAATGTGGGGCTATTACGTTTATAAGAATCGAAAC
The DNA here is from genome assembly GCA_030765055.1 of Mantis religiosa. Classification (NCBI taxonomy): domain Eukaryota; kingdom Metazoa; phylum Arthropoda; class Insecta; order Mantodea; family Mantidae; genus Mantis; species Mantis religiosa. The sequence goes on from CM060947.1 coordinate 31,347,360, forward strand.
ATTTGCATAGTTTCTCTCTCCGAAATTAGATCGCACAGAGCAGTGATCACAAAACTACTGTACTGTACTTAAAGGAGGGGTTTATCGTACGTATGCAAATAAAAGACAACGTCCATTAACTTCGCTAAAACAATACACAGCTTAACCGTTTTGTCTCTATCTGTCTTCCCACCCAGATGTTTACAGTAGGATTAAACTATGTTGAGATAGATTATAATAGGTGAATGAAAATAAATGGGTTGAGCCCTTTCGGTCCCTTGCACGTAGGCCGCACATTGGGCCCATTGTGCCCCTTCTTACTGGAGTGCTTATTCAAGTTCTGTGGCCTCCAAAACGGACAGAATAAGTCTTGGATGAGCACTTCTTATATCATTTGGTCTCAGTTTGTCTGAGCCCAGAATAAAGTGCCTAAGTGCACCAAGTGCTTCACATTCACACAAAATATTGTCATCCAATTATCGGGAAGCCCGACCAACTACAGCTGAGAAGGCACCAGAGGCATCCGGGCCACACCCAGCCATTTATCTCAGTCACTAACTGAGAGGATGATTAGGGAAGTGTCACTTGTCGCTGGCCGCCTCTTTCCCCTTCCCCTGCCGTCTGGAACCTTCGCGGTGATTCACTGAAACGAGGGACTTCTAGAAAACAGTGATATTCCTATAAAAAGGGCTGCAATGAGTGAGTTCAGTCAGTTCTTGGCGAGCAGCGAGGCAGCGCCGTGCTAGTGTACGGACGAGAAGACTGTGTACGTGCATCGGAAGAGTGTGCGTAACTGTGAGCGTGCAGTGGAACTGTAACGGACGAACTGGTGAATCGTAATTGTGTGCCCTACGTAATTCTGTGTAATTGGCAAGTGTTCAACTGAAAGTCGGTGGAAATAAAGAACATTTTTGAGTGGTGCAATTGGACTTTTCATTTCACGAACCCACAAAGTCACAATATGTAGAGAAGACTGTTCCTCTCGCCCCGCACTTCCTGCATGTAGAATCTGCACTAAGCTTCATCACCTGCAGGTGTCTCTTTAGGGAGTTGTGCCCTGTCAACAGACCAACAACATTTCTAAGTTGTACCCAATTAAAGGTTAGCAGAATCCTGCTGTTCTTCTTGCTAGGTCCCTCGATCATAGACTGAGCCTGCCTAGCCGTGGTAAGATTACGGCATGAAGTGCCACGTTGAAGTGATACCGAATCAAGTATCTCACAACTGGCCCTTCTTGGTGTAATACCAATGACAGGTTCTGGACCAATGAACGTGTTGGCCGAGTCCTCCCTGGCTAGCCTATCAGCTAGTTCATTTCCTCTGATCCCAGCATGCCCAGGAACCCAGCAGAGCTGTACTGGTCGACAAGAACAAGACCTTGTTGTGCTGCCTTCAGGGCAGCCTGGCTGTCAGAACAGATTTTGTTTTATTGATCAAATGCTACGCTACTACATTTGGTATACATTTTTGTCGGAGATTTCTATTCAGTCATAAAAGAGATAGAAACAATAAGATTACAGAGAATAATCTCAAAGTCAACACAACATATACAATATTTACATCTTTATGAATGTTCATAGTGTCCAAAATGGTATAGGAAATATCACACGTCACTATGTACACCAATGTAGTGTCACTGTGTAACTTTTGTGCTCTATTATCCCGGTATTCACCTTGCGAGGCTGGGGGAAACCACAGAAAAACCCCAGTCAGGGTACTTGATCACTGTCGGACGGCAGTCACATGCTCGACGTAGATGTCTCTGGAGTACCTAATGACGTCCGACACACACAACTTCTTGAATAGAGCTAGGTACTTCTTTGAACAGATTCTTTTCATCACTCTATCGTTCTCGGGATCCCAGGAATCCAAGGAGCCGAGAACGATGGCGTAAACCTCCACGTTTGAATATCTGGTGCGCAGAGCCTCCGCCAACTTCTGGTACTTCTCTTCCTTGGCGCGTCTTGTCTCACTGAATGCCTGCTGCCGGTTGTCGAATGGGATGGTGACGTCTAAGATGACTGCGTTACCATCCTTCACCAGCACGAGGTCTGGCCTTAGGTTTCCCTCTACGGTTTGGTTGTCGGCCAAAATGGTGAACCTGCTGCTGGCTGCCTAGCGGTACCTAGCGACCACGGTGTTGTGTCTCCGGGTGATGACATCGGAGTACCTCATGCAATGGTTTATTACATGAGGTAGGATCTCGCTCTCATATCCGCATCTCCTGCAACTTCACTGGCATCCTTGGTCATTATGCCGACATCCATTCAGGGGCAATAGGTTTAATCGTGCCCTGTGGATGAACCTCCAATCAGAAAACCTAGTGTGGAGGCCAGTTCTGATGAAATGCGAGCTGGCAGCATCTGCAGATACGCAGTCAATGGCTGTACCTTGGCTGGGCAGCTCCAGAAGACGAGTCATGTGCTGATCCTTTTTCATATTTCTGTTTTCAGCATCTGGTGTCTTTGGCTTCCTCGCACGATCTTGTCTTCAACACGTATAGCAGGTTTATAGTTCTCGAAGGACCATTTCACATTGTACCTGGCAGAAGATTTGCGAGCTTGAGTCCAGGTCGAAGAGATGGCGTTAGTGTTTCGCCTGAACACACCCTCGTTCTCTCCAGTCAGGTAGGCTGCGACATCATCATGAACGACCAGTCTTCCAAGTCTCTTTCTTACAACGCTTTGTAGGTCTCCTAGAGCAAGCTACGCGGTATAGCCATCTTTGGAGGAGAGGAGCTTAAAGGCGTAGTCGATCAGATGGAAATCTGAGTCGCTGGCTGCTACCAGAACTCCTATGCATCCAGACTTAGAAGGGCGATATATGTAGTCGTTTGCTGCTTCCTGTGGGACATTGAGAACTCTCTTGATCTCTGACATGACATCATCCAGCTTGGCCCAGTCACCCTTGGCAAATTGGGTAGTCCTCATCAGGAAGTTTAAGGATGAATAGAATAATGTCTTAAGGGCATCAAGCTTCTGCCAGGGAGCTAGCTTGGACTGGAGAATTTTTTCTTGCGGTGAGCATTAGATCTGCTAGTTCTTTTAAGTTTGATGTAATCTGAAATCCAACTGGCTTCCCAAGGAACTTGTCGAACTCACCATCTTCTAGCTGTTTAATTTGTTGTTCTCCGACATTAAACTTGGTGTCCCTGCTGCCAATCTGTGTCTTTCCACAAATGTGCAGGCTAAAACATTTCCTTGGTTAATCTTAATATTGATTTTTGCAGCCAAGGTGGAGACCGTATTAATCATAACAGTCAGAACAGATACTAATCCGACTATGCCGCCAGGGTATCCCTAAGATATGATAAACACAGGCTAAAATCGCATATATTTTGGCCTGGAATACTGTAGAATAGCCTCCCAGTAAGTGCGATAGCCTCGTCTTAGGCCCATAAATGCCAGCCCCGGTCCTCGAGTCAGTCTTGGAGCCGTCTGTGTACCAGACAGAACCCTTGACACGACCAGGAACCCGTGGGCAACGAGTCCATTCCTCTCTGGCCGGAAAACTGTATATTCAGAGTCAAAATTATAAATAGGTTTCACCCATCGCTAGGATAGTCCGCGACTTCTGAAGCCTGTTCAATATCTCTCTGTGTCCTTTAACCAGATTTTTAAAAGACCAACAGCCCAGACTCCAGAGACTATAATAGATACTGTTTTGTTTTTTGTTTTGAATTGTAAGAAATTATGTTTCAACACTTTTTAACTGCAATAATTATAGATTATGTCAGATATTTATTTACAATGATGTTAGTGTACTAGGATCTTGTTTATCTCTTATCGTTTACCAATTATACAAAAGTCGTTCAGAATGAAGAGGACTTCAGTGTATTGTTGCATGTATATTTAATTTGTCGTTAAATGTCTTTAATAATTACTACTTTAATCAAAAGCCTCAAAGACTTACGAGGGAGTAAAGGTTTCCATGGAAACAGTGGCTTGTATGTCTTCGACTGTCACACATATCGATCAGCTGTTTAAAACATTTGACTGTGCTCGTGTGTTAGCAGGGGATGGATATAGAGTTTCTACATTCCAGGAAAGTTGTGACGCAGAGAAAGACGTCAGCTGCGTCGAGTGATGAACAAACAACGTGCAACTTGAGCGATGCAAATCAACTAACAGGGTGGGTAAACAACACGTGCAGAGAAACCTGAGCGGAAACATTCTTAGCACTCGATATAACATTGGGGACTCACTGGCCTCAACGACCAACGACCAAACAGCCGGTTAATATCCAACGAGAGAATCTTTTGTTTTAACAAGTTCCGCGGCAATTTTTCGCAACACCTCGCGAAGGCTAGAAGAGGAGAAGTAAATGGTATTAAGGTAGCTACAAAATACGAGCACTGTTCAGTAAAGAATGATCACATATTTTTTATAAACGTACCTTTACCCATCCTCATAATTTTGATGGTCCTTCTCAAAATAGTCTCCCCTGAGTGCGATGTACTTGCCTCAGCGTTTCTGCCAGTCTTCAAAGACATGCTGGAAACCATTTTTTGAGAGATCCTTCAAAATCGCCTCCGCAGCCTTCACCACTGCTTCTGATGATGGATAATGTCTCCCACGAAGGCGTTTCTTCAACTTAGGGAATACAAAAACGTCACATGGGGCTGATTCTGGACTATAGGGAGGGTGAGGGATACACTTAACGTTGATTTTTGCAAGATATTCAGCAACAACATTGGCAATATGCGGCCGCGCATTATCGTGGTGCAGCATCCAGCCTGCTTCATGGAAACGCGGTCTTTTGGGCCTGATATGGATTTGCAATGTTTTCAGGACATCCCTGTAGTATTGTCCAGTTTCTGATGAGTGTGCAGGTACAACATGCTGATAAGCCATTCCATGAATATCAAAGAATGAGATGACCGTAGCTTTCCCAGCAGAAGCAACCACTTTTGCTTTTTTGGGGGTTGGTGATGCAGGAGATTTCCACACTGAGCTCTGCTGTTTGCCTTCAGGATCAAAATGATGTAGCCAAGTTTCATCAGCAGTGACTACGTTTGAAAGAAGCTCCGGATATTCCTCTAACATCAACTTTAACTGCATGCAGACCTGCATGCGAATATCCCTTTGTTCGGGAATCAACAGTCTTGGTACCCATCGCGCACAAACACGTCTCATGTGTAATGTTTCTGTCACCAACGTGTGGGTGGCACCCAATGAAATGTTCAGTATTTCAGAAAGTGATCTTAAGGTAATTCGTCGATCCTCTCTCACAATGACAGCAGCAGTGTTGATGTTTTCTTCCGTTAGAGCAGTAACTGGATCACCAAATCCACCTTCCTTTGAAATTGATTGTATCCCCTCTTTAAACATTTTAAACCACCTTCAAGCTGTGCTGTAGGGAAGAACAGACTCTCCATAGGCCTCCTGTAACATTGTATAGACCTCAACCGAAGATTTGTTGAGACGAAAGCAGAATTTCAAAGCCGCATATTGTTCCTCGCGTGTTACGTCCATTTCAGCAATAGGCGATACTGAACATATCTGAACTTGCCTGGTACTCACAGGCGTGAACCAGGAGTACCAACAATGAAACTACTACGGCGTGTTTGTTTCATATTAAGGTAACAGAATATAATAAAGCTGAACTTAAGTGCGAAAAATTATAACCTTAAAAAATTATGACCACTGTTTATTGAAAATCCCTCGTAGCAATGAACATAAGGCAGAGCTAGGCGTGGCTGTTCTATCGCTACTAACCAATGCGGTGCGTGCGAAGTTGTACAGTTAAGCTCACATACTGCCTCGCTTTACCAAACCATATGGCTAATTTCTTTGCGCGTTCTAAAGATACTAATTACATAATTATTTGGTTTTTCACATGCTACAGAGCTATTTTTACTGAGGATTACTGCCTAAACGCCATGTTTGTAGCATATCTGGTTTCGGAGATATAGAAAGATAAGTCGCATGACTAGAAACAAATGAATCATTAACTGTCATTGAAGAAAAGCACACACGTGCTATGCTGCAGTTACCTTCAGTAAAGTGATGATCTTTTACGAGTGTACACGTGCTTTTCAAAGTTAGTAAATATACCTCTTAGCTTGTGCGTCTAGTAGTAACTGCGAAACAACTCGGAAGATCTTAAATAATGAACCAACAATATATGTGGCGAACAATGTTACACTTGACAATATAGTTTGAAGCACTTTTGTTTAGCTCAGGGTAAAACAATGAGGTCTCTCACAGGGTATGTGTGGGTATGTGTGAGAAGGATGTTTTAATAACACTGGAATGCCCGTTTCCAACTTATTTACTTTACTTGTTTTAAAACAAATGAAATTATTAAATTATTAAATTTTAGATGAGTCGTATTTTTTACACATCTGCTTCACTTTCGTACCTATTTTGAGGACATGTTTCGCAAATCATCGTTTGCATCTACGGCTCTTGTGCGACTCTATATTTAGCAAATCTAATTTCTTGTTTTATTGGTGTGAGAGCTGTGATCTGTTTTAATCTCTTTTGAAGTTTGAATAATTTTAGTTTTTTATCTACAAGGGTTTTTTCATATCCATTTTTAATTGCAGTTTTTAAGATTTGATGGTATTCGTTTTGATATTCTTGCTGGCTGAGGGGTAGATTTACTAATCTGTGTGTGAGACTGGTGATGGTTGCATGTTTGTGTGGAATTGGGTTGAAACTATTTGCTTTGATGTAATTATCTGTGTGTGTTGCTTCTCTATGGATGCCAAATTCTAGTTTTTCATTGCTTTTTTTTGATTTTAAGGTCTAAAAAAGGTAGAGTACAGTCCTCTTCAGTTTCCACTGTGAATTGTATATGTGTTTCGAAAAAGCTCATGTATAGATTGGCCAAAAATGGTGATAGCGGGCTTCCCATAGCTAGTCCTGAAATTTGTTTATAATATTTTCCATCGAAGACAAAATAATTTTGATGTATACATAATTCAGTCATTGCCAAATATTCTTCTATTGCATTGGCATCTAGGTTTATAGAATTTAGCCATTTTTTCAGTTGAATCAAAAGTTTGTCTAATGGAATGCTAGGGAAGAGGGAGCGGACATCAAAGGATACTAAAATGTCATGAGGTTTTAGTTTAAGATTTTGAATTTTTTCTACCAGGTCTAAAGAGTTTTTTATACTCAGAGTATGGAATTGTGGAAAGGACTGAAATTTTTTGGACAGCCATTTTGCCAGAAGGTAAGTAGGAGTGTTTATATTATTTACAATGGGTCTCATGGGTATGTTGGGTTTGTGTATTTTAGGCAAACCATATATTCTTGCAAGGGTAGGGTTGTCCGGTTTGATAGTTTTTTGTTCTGTAGTTGTTAAAATTTTACTATTAATGATGGTTTTTTGTACATCTTTTATGCATCGGTTGAGTAATGACATGTCCTCAAAATAGGTACGAAAGTGAAGCAGATGTGTAAAAAATACGACTCATCTGAAATTTAATAATTTTTCGCTTCACTGTGGTGTTCCAATACAGTTAAATCTCGATATATCGAAATGAAAGTTGCCGACCAAGGGTTACCAATCTCTGTTTAGAGTTACTGGCGGCAGAATGTTTATTACTCCATAAACTTTATTCGTTCCTCATATATATATATATATATATATATATATATATATATATATATATATATATATATATGAACCGAAAAATATTCAAGACAGAACCAGAGGACTGCCTTAATCTCCCTCACGCCTCAGACTGCTCTCATCGGCCTGACGCCGAAGATCCTTCTGATCGGCTTCCCGCCGAATACTGTTCTAATGCTTTGCAAGCCACGGAGAGCTCTCCTCGGCTCCACGCCGAAGACCCTTGTCCACAGCTGCGCGTGAGTGTATCACCTTCACTTACTGAAAGCCCTCTTCATTCAACCAAAAATCTCTTCGTGGCTGTTTTGTCATGCCATTCTGAATTATCCAAAGAATACTCTATTCATACGAGGGCTATCCAGAAAGTAGATTACGTTTTCGTCTGTTTCCGCTAGGGGCGGGGCTAGCGCGGCCATCTTGGGGTCAGAGCGTTGCGCAGCTCAGTCGGCATCTAGCCGTGCTAGTGAGAGGTTCGTGCTGTGCTCCGTTCAGATACTGTGACGGTTTGAAATGTCTGCGTTAATTGAAAATCCCGCGAGCTGCGAGGTGCGTGCAGTAATAAGGTTTCTGACTGCAAAAAACTGTAAACCGATAGAAATCTATGGGCAGCTTTGTGAAGTGTATGGGGACAACATTATCACTGAAGGTGGAGTGCGTCAGTGGGTCATCAGATTTAAAAATGGCCGAACCAATGTTCACGACGAAGATCGAAGTGGGAGACCCAGCATAGTGACTGCCGAACTTGTCGAAAAAGTCGATGCTAAAGTCCGTGAAAATCGAAGGTTCACAATAACGGAACTTTCTTTGAGTTTTCCACAAATTTCGCGAAGTTTGTTGCACGAAATCATCAGCGAAAAGCTTGGTTACCACAAGTTTTGTGCAAGATGGATTCCAAAAATCTTGACAGAGGACCACAAAAATCAGCGAATGGCTGCAGCGTTGAACTTTTTGGACGTTTACCATAATGATGGTGACTCTTTACTCGATCGCATCGTTACTGGTGACGAAACATGGGTGAAACACGTGAACTGTGAAACGAAATTGCAATCAATGCAGTGGGGGCACACAAGTTCTCCCCAAAAACCCAAGAAATGCATGCAAACAATGTCGGCAAGGAAGATGATGGCGACTGTTTTTTGGGACAGAAAAGGTGTGATTTTGGTGGACTTCCTGGAAAGAGGCACTCCAATAAACTCTCAAAGGTATTGCCAAACTCTCCAAAAACTCAGAAGAGTCATTCAAAACAAGCGCAGAGGAATGTTGAGCTCTAAGATCTTGTTGATTCACGACAACGCCCGGCCCCACACGGCAAATGTCACTCGTGAAGTTCTTGAATCTTTTAAGTGGGAGTTGTTTCCTCATCCGCCGTACAGTCCCGACCTGGCACCGAGCGACTTCCACCTATTCCCAGCAATGAAGAAGTGGCTGGCTATGCAGCGTTTTGATGACGACGCACAGCTGCAAGAAGAGGTAACGAAGTGGTTGAAGGCGCAGGCGGCCGAATTTTTCGACGAAGCAATTTCCAAGCTCGTACATCGCTACGATAAATGCCTTAATTTGAATGGTGACTATGTCGAAAAGTAGTATTTGAGTGTGGCTTTCATCTGTATATAATAAAATTTGTTTCCTATACTTTGTTTACTTTTTATTCCAAAACGTAATCTACTTTCTGGATAGCCCTCATATAAGTCAAGTGAGCCCCTTACATTGCTTTTGTTATAACAACTTTCCCCCCAACTCAACTGGCCTTGCCCTTGTCGTAACAAAGAACCAACATTCCTTTGACATCCATCATGATTCTTTACTTCTGGCAAACCTTAATTTCTGTATCAATAAGCAGGCTAGAAATATTCTTGTTAACGTGTATTCCTTTTTGAAACGTCAGTTAAAGACATTTTAGAAAGCACAAATTTCGCTCAGAGTTGAGAATTAATGTTACAAACTTGTCACGTGAATACTCATTCTGTGACGAACATTGTTAATATGGACATTGTACTCAAGGGTATGTATGACTGAAATTTTCAAATTCTGAACTAATAATGCTAGCTTTTTCAAATTTACACCATATGTGTAGTATAATGTAAACATGTTACAACCTAAATTTAAACCATTTTTCTCCAGCAGTTTAGAAATTATGATAAAGTTTGTATGTTTTTTGTTACGTCACTAAAAAAGTCCCTTGCGACAAAATATTTTGAATTTTGGTCTAATATTTTAACCCTGTGTTCATAATACACATACTTTTTGAAATTTCTCTGGGTTTTTCTGTGTCTCCTTTAGTTTAGGTCACAAATTTTTTTTAATTTATAAATATTCTTTTTTGTCTAATAAACTGTAAGTTTTGTGTTTGAAAATTAAAAATATATGCTTATATACATTTCACAATAAAACCTAGGGCAATTTCCATTCCTCATGATATTCTGAACCTGTGTAGGAAATTTCATGAATGTAGTACAAAACCTGCATCGCAAGGAGCATTTTACAGGAAGAAAAATGCTGAAAATATGAACATTGAGAAAACAGCGATTAAAGATTTGATTGCATAACTCACATTAAATTCCACCAGGCTGATAGGTTGGACCCTCAGATTTCTTTTTCCTCTCCTCTGTTGCTGCTTTTTCCACCTTTTTCTTCTTTAGTTGTTGCTTTTCTTCTGCACAACTTCGCTTCTTGCTTTGCAGGATACGAGTCTGATCTCGCTGCACTGAAGTTTTCCTTGCTGAGTCTACTACACTTTCACCTCTGATATTTTGCTGCAGCTCCAATGACTTAAGACTACCCATGTTAAACTCACTGATGCTTTTAATAACAGCAAGATCCAATTTTTGTTTTGATATGAAAACTTCCTTTGGGCACTTATTCCATATGACATGATGCAAAGATTCATTGGATTTCTGTGTTTTTCCTGTTTTGCGCCTCTCTAGTAATGTTGTAGAAGCCAGCCTCTGATATATTGGCAACATTTTAGGAACTATTTTGTCTTCTAAAGCCTTATTTTTCTTTTCTTGAATTGAAAATTTAAGAACGGAAAACAGACAAAGAATGTGGATGTAGGCAAAAGAGGGCGCGACTGACAGAGTTTAAAGGCCACCGACATTTAAATAAGCATTTAAAAATGGCGTTCGGAGGCAAATTATGAATTTTTCACATTCGGGAATGTCTAAATTATTTTATAGAATTAAAATAAAAAAAGTCGTTATTTTCACGATTTTCATGAAATTTCAGTCATACATACCCTTAATTCCCTAGTGACCCGAAAGAGGCCCATGGCTCAGGAAGGCTGAACATAGTAATCGAACCCGGATCTCCCTAGTCCGGGCTAAAGACGAAACCGCCTTAGCTTTATCGCTATAAATATCACAGCTTCCAGGGTTTGTTTGAGAGCCGTTCACACTGATGTGAATATGCGATGAAATATTGACGTCGTATCTTCGGTATGAATGCAAAAGTTCCCTTACCTCGTGAAGCCGTTGCGAAAGGTAAAAATGAAATATGAGATGTAAACAGAAAGAGCTGGAGGGGGAAACACACGGGTAAAGGCTAAAAGGATGCTACCAATCAACCCTTATTGATTCTGAAATCCAAGCACGGATCATATCGCCTTTCTATACGCCGCATAATTAATCTAAGTGGGTACAGCCCTGTGCGGGGGGGGGGGGGGGGGTTCACGGGGCTGCTCATCCTGCTTCTGTATAGGTAAACCCTTCAAGTATCTCCCATGATCCTTCCCTTGTTACGGTAGCGTCACAAAGGACCTACTACACCACTTACCAAAAATGACTTTAACGATCTTAAAATGAATCGTTCTGTTTTGAAGTTAAAGTATAGGTCTAGTCTGCTTCAAATGTTTCAAAAACATGCTATTGAAATAATCTATTTTTAAACTTCTTCTTCCTTTAAGTTTTGAGTCATAAATTGTTGAAAAAATTCCACTTAGGTGGTTTCTGCAATAAATGATGTATCCAAAATGATTCTTTTAAATTATTATTGAAATTAAGTAAAACCATTATTATTTTTTATCTGTTTTGGTATCAAAGGTAAGTAACAGTCACACTTAAGTATAAAAAGAGTGTTTTACTAGGCCTAAATCGAAAAATGCAAGTAGACTACCGCTACAGTACGTCAATATTCACTTATTCAGCTTCTGGCAGGTCTTCTGGCAATTCTTTGTCAGTTATTGGCCATTGGATGTTAGTGTCATGGAAGGCTTCATATCAAACATGTATTCCATCAACCTTTTTATATCGTCTATTTTTTATGTTGATTGGAACCTAAAACCAGAAATCTCACTGTGCAAAACCCGATAAATTTTAAAATTTGTTATAGCCTACAAAAACGTGTAGCTAAAAGTAAGTTCCGTTTGGTAATAAAATTAAATTGTGTACGGATACAGAAAAAATATTTATTGTACAAAATTCTACAATTCTTAAACTACTTTTCCACATAACTGCCGAAATTTTGCAGGCATTTGTCATAGCGAGGCACAAGTTTTTGTATACCCTCTTCATAGAAGTTTGCCGCCTGTGTCTTCAACCATTTGGAAACATTTTCTTTCAGCTCTTCGTCATTGTTGAAGTGTTGATCGCGAAGGAAAGATTTGAGGTGCAAAAACAGATGAAAGTGTCCCCCCAGGGGCCTGCTTCGGTAGGTACGGGTTTGGCGCACCCGGGGTCCCGAGCCAAGTCTCCCTCGTGTGGGCTCCTCTTCGTGGTTGAGGGAGACGGTCAACAGGCACACCCACGTGTAGGCCGTGCGTGGAGACCCGTGTCGGTAGGTTTGTCCTGGTGGTTGAGGGATGCGTATCTGAGCTCGTATAATGTATTATATAATGTACGTTTAGTTTTAATAGGTTTATTTACAGTTGTGTAGTTTTTTTAGAAAGTTTATATCTGGCTTTTGCCATGACTAGTTTTTTAAAGGGCGCTGATGACCGCCATAGTTGAGCGCCCTTATACACATCATCATCATCATCAGATGAAAGTCGCTAGGAGCGAGGTCAGGGCTCTACGGGGGGTGGTCAAACACGTCCCAGCCAAATCCCTGTAGGATGTTTTTCGTCGCATTTGCAGTGTGTGGTCGTGTATTGTCGTGAAGAAACACAACACCTTTTGACAGCCGATAAATGTCAATTGGTTTCACTTTCCTAGCATTCAGAACATGAATCACAGATCTGATTTCACAAGCGGCGGGATTTTCAATCAACACCGACATTGTAAACAAGTACAACAAGGCGTACGTGGCTGACAGCGATCTTACAACAGCGCACGTTTCTTATCCTTAATACAGAGCATCTACTGCGCATGTGCGGAACTGCGATTGCAGCGATGCAGCGGAGATAAATTGAAACAGAACTTACTTTCTGGACGCCCCTTGTATTTTTAAACTGACTGACGTTGAACGACTTATTCACGAAGAAATAGACAAGAAACACAAGACTGGGAAAACTGCGTGAGACATCACACTTTTCATACATGCTGATACACTTTTTCATGGAAGAGTAACTGAATAATGCTGCTTTGAACTCTCTAGAGTAAATAGAGATCACGAACCATTCATAAACAAAGATATGTGACCAGACACGTTCTGTCAGACTAGCAAGAAGTGTTTTGTTTCCTCTCATCGAATTTAACAAACACCTTGACTTATTCAAAGTACATATTTCTTTTATCACGTCATGTCAAATGTTTACGCTACAGTTCTGAGTAATTTCAAATATACGTTCACGCATACATGCCAACCAATAATGATATTCATTACAGTACTTACGTCGTAATGCATTGTTATAATATAATGGTATCTACTTTATTTATTTGTATTAGGAAAACTATTTGAGCTAAAAATTTGGGATTTCTACAGTTATGTTAAATACATTAGGGGGAATGCAATACAACACCGCAGGACTGCTATTAGTTGCTACCTAGTAGCGCTCAAGGACAAACATCATCCCATTTGAAACAGATAATAGGCACCACATGCAGCCGCTACTGCGGAGGCCTGCGTAGGGCAGTCTGTAAACAAAAGGCGCTCGCTGGCAAGAAGAGCTTATAAAAAATAAATTTAATTTTTTGAACATATTCCGCTTCAACATGGATATATTTTTTGTACTCGATGAAGCCAAACTATAAAGCAATGACGCCACAGCCCGCCTCGGTAGCGTAGATGGTAGCGTGTCACTCTCACGTTCAAGAAGTCCCGAGTTAGAATCTCGGTCAGGGTGAGTTACCTGGATAATTTTTCCGGGGTTTTCCCATATCCTGAAAGATGAATGTCGGGTAACTCTAAGCTCCATGGACCCCGGACTCATTTGAGCATCATTTCGTCCATTCCATTCATCGTCCGATATGATTTAACGTTGGAGGACGTAAATTTAAAGTAAAAAAAAAAAAAAATAGGGGCGCTAGGTCGGAGCTGTATCCATGGAGATACCTTTAGAATATCCAGATACACAATTGTTAATTTAGTTGTATATGTTGCAAAATTCTTTTACAGTTTTGTGAGTTTGGGTTCTGTTTGAAAGAGCCACTGAGCTGTTTTACCTTCCTTTTCAGGATTGTAACAATATTTTAATACTTTTTACGTAATTTTCAACGATCGAATCTCTTAAAGAGACTGAAATCTGTTCTGCTTTTACTTTTGTGGAAGTCTCTGTTAACTTCTCTTAGTTTTGAAATGAGGGATACTGTTTGTGTTAGTTCCCTGTCACGGAGATTTGCGAATCACGAAGTCCCTCGAGACACAGACTTTCGTGTACGCTTGTTTCAGACAGTTGATGGGTTGAGAAAGTGATGCCACTGCTAGATATTAAATTGAAACGGTTACTCTACAAAGAAAACGAGCCACTTACTTTTACTACGAGTTTCCATGACGACCAAGTCGAGTACTCTTCTAGACACGTTACCATGGAGACAGTAGCGCGTAAAAGGAGCGTAAAAGCTACCAGGGTAACTTAATGTGCGAGAGATTACAAAGCCAATAATTGGCACAGTAGTTTGTCTATTGATCCTGTGACCGTAACAAAGGAAAGATTTATTTGCTTCTTTTAGGTTTTGGAGTGGTCGTCCTACGGGAAGATTTATATCCGGACGAAACAGATGACTGATGTAGCCCGTGTCACACAAACACAAGGGTGGGTGGAGATATGCTGTGACGTATTTATTGGGAGACACTTTGTCATGAAGTATTTATTACATTCTACCAAAAGTCTGCGTATTATTCCACGAATTGAATCTGATCTTTGCTTCCAAAATATGTAAAAGGTTTTGATTTTCTCAGCCGAGGCTAGGCCGAGAAAGAAAGGAGGGAGGGAAGGAGAGAAGAAGAGGGGCCGAGAAGGAAGGAGCGAAAGGGAGAAATAGGGAGTAAAGTAGAGAAGGATGGAGGGAGAGAAGGAGAGACGGAGGAAAGGAAGGAGAGAGGGGAGGGAAGGAATGAGAGAAGGAGGAAGCGTGGGAAGGAGAGAATGTAGGAGGGACGATGAGTAGAGTTAGAAAAGAAGAGGGAGAAAAGGAGAGAACCAGGAAGAGAAGGAGAAAAGGAGGGAGAGAGAGAAGAACGGAGGGAGAAAAGAAGGAAGGAGAGGAGGGAGGAAAGTAGGGACCCAGTGAGGGAAGGATTAAAGGAGCAAGGGAGAGAAGGATGGAGGGAGAGCAGAAGGGAGAAGGAGAGAAGGAGGGAGGGAAGGAGGTAACCAGGAACGGAAGGAGAAAAGGATGGAGGGAAAGAATCTGGGAGGGAGAAGGAGGGAGGAAAGGAGAGAACCAGGGAGCGAAGGAGAAAGGAGATAGGGAGGGAACGACGGAGGGAGAGAAGAAGGTAGGAGAGAAGGAAGGAGGGAATCAGGTAATCAGGAAGGGAAGGAGAAAAGGAAGCAGATAAGCACGGAGGGAGAGCAGGAGGGAGGAAAGGAGAGAACCAGGAAAGGAAGGAGGAAAGGAGGGAGGGAGAGAAGGACGGAGGTAAAGGAGAAAGAAGGAGAGAAGGAGGGAGGAAAGGAGGGAACCAGGGAGGAAAGGAGAAAAGGAGATGGGGAGCAAAGGACGGAGGGAGAGAAGAAGGGAAAAGGAGAGAAGGAGAGAGGAAAGGAGGTAACCAGGGAGGGAAGGAGAAGGGAGATAGGGAGAGAGACACGGAGGCAGAGAAAAAGGGGGAGAGAGGGAGGGGAGAAGGAGGTAACCAGGGAGGGAAGGAGAAAGGGAGGGAGCGAGAGAAGCACGGAGGGAGAGAAAGAGGGAGGAAAGGATGGAATCAGGGAATGAAGAAGAAAAGGAGGGAGAGAGCGAAGGGCGGAGGGAGAGAAGGACGGAGGAGGGAGGGAAGGATTTGATATCTATGACACTAAATAAACACGATACAGACGCACGTGCATGTGAAACCAAATTTGAATTCAAGTGTGTTTTTTTTTTTAAGAAAATACCCGCAATATAGACTTACGCTGACATTTTTTCAAAATATTGCTTCTGTTAGAGAGGTCTTTGATGATTTTGAATAAAAGGTACCTTTAAATTTTTGTAAAATTTTGTGAAATTATGGTTAACTTTTCTGGGAATGTCCTCAAAATTTCTGTTCATACCGGATGACTTCTGTGTAACTGGTAAACTGTAAGCGACAGACAAAATATAACTGCACAGCAAATGTAGATCTTGTTAAAACACAATTTATGACAAATATATTTTTTGTGGAGTGACCACTTCCGAGATATTCCTTGTTGTTTGTTTCAAGCTTCCAATACCTAAACTTTTATGAAATGGAAACCGCTTTTCATTTATTTATCTCTTGTTCATGTAAAGAGACTGTAATTTCAAATCCATCGCCTTAGCAACCAGTTTTGAAACATCTGACTATCAAAGTCTACTTTATGTACTCCTGTAGCATCATGCAGTCGACATATCGTAGTTACGTGGTTGTACTGATGTTACAATTTGCTTAACTTTCCCTCAAATAAAAGTTCATTACGATTTAATTACTTCAATTATATATTCATTACTTCGCAGGTTATTTTCCGGTATTTTATTTTAATTATTTATTACTGTTTAATTAAAGTGCCCATTTGCGTGAATTACTTTCATTAAATTCGGTTTTAATTTTTATGAACTTTTGCACGCTACGTCAGTTTCCAACACAGAGCTGGAATGTTACGAGAGAAAACATCTTTACGGGCGTTGGACATCCGGACAGACGACATCACGGTTGAATTTCCGCAGGGCACTCGCCTGAGATCTCGCATTTTTATCGAATTGCTGTCTTTAGGACGTCGCTGTTTCCTTTTGCCTTAGGGAATGTTCAGTCGAGCTGTTCCACAGCTTATTTCCTGCATTTTGGTATATTCGGCGGTTGCTAGGTAACCTGGGAATATGACTTTAGGTGACAGTCTAATGTTTTAAGCGGCTGCTGGTTATGTGATGTGTCTGAAACTCTCGTTGTTGACCAAGAGATACGGAGCAGGATGGTTCAGGCGGTGTGGCCCGTATTTGGGAGATCTGGGTTCAGTTTCCGTGGCCAATCTACTTGACCCATAGGTTTTATCGAGGGTTTTTTCGGGTCGCTAGGCGAATCCTTGGGAGGTTAATTGCATCCTCAGAATTTTCTGTCCATTTCATCTCCATATCATGTCACATCATCTCATCTAGTGGGTAGTTCAAGGTAGAAGTGTCGGCTGGTGTCTCGGCGGTGCATGGCGGGATGATATTGTGACTCTGTGGGTTCGTGAAATGAAAAGTCCAATTGCACCACTCAACAATGTTCTTTATTTCCACCGACTTACAGTTAAACACTTGCCAATTACACAGAATTACGTAATGCACACAATTACGATTCACCAGTTCGTCCGTTACAATTTCACTTGCACTCGTAATTACGTACAATACTCCGATACACGTACACAGTCTTCTCGTCGTACACTAGCACTGCACTCTTACAATGCTCGCCAAGAACTCTGGCTCACTCTCCTCCAGCTCGGCGTGTTGCTTATATACGGTCAGCTGGCCGATCGAGAATGTTCTGGATTAGATGAAATATCCCGTAAGTTCGAGAAATCAAGGGCAGCGGAAAGAGACATCTGAGTGCAGAGAGTCTACTCCCATTAGCCCTGTCCCCGTAGGAACAAGACCCGGGTCTCTTTCACCCAGGGAGAAGACTCTCCGTGGGTTTTTCCATTAGGACAGTACCTAGTTTCCTAAACTGCCCCGCCCCGCTTGTACTCAAGACGGGACGGAAGTGGATACGCCACTTACGCGCGCCAACCCCGAAGGGAAGACTACCGATATGACCTCGGTGGGGTCGCCTGGCGATCTAGCACACCTTCTACTAGCTGAGCAGGCTAGTACCCGGAAACTTATGGCTTCCCTCAACCCGGTCCGCAGACCTACCCAATCTCCCACGGGTATCGGGAACCACTGCCCCTCCGAGACCTACCCATCCGAACAACTCCCGAAGGAGGGGCTCGGCTGTTCGGCCCGGAGTACCTTCTAGTAACGTCAGAGGTACCACGAGTGCTAAGGGTCCGCAGCGCCCGCACTTTGGCAGCTGAAGGGGACGGATCCCCTACCCTACGGGAAGCGGAAAGAGACAACACGGTAATGTTTTTTTTTTCCCAGCCACCCCACGTCACCGCTACAAGACAAACGAGGGGGCGTGTCCGAGCGCCTCCGTCTCCTGCTGCTGCCGTCAGCTGGTTCTATAGGGTGTTCCAACGTTCGGGTGACACTGCTCCCTCCTCAAAGCTGGTCGTCCCGAACAGCACCATCGTAGTGTGCCAGGCGATCCAGGTGTACCACCAACATCTTCCCTCGGGGAACCTTCTGAAAGGTTCCGTTTTCGTGGCCGACTTACCTGACCCATGGATTTTGTGGGTGTTTCCAGGGTCGCCAGGTGCATGCTGAGTAGGCGAATTACATCCTGTCCCTCCATTTCATCTCCATTATCATTTTGCATCATTTTTTTATATTTTTTTATTTAACAATGACAAAGGGAAGTATGAGGGAAGTAGTGATAAGGGAGATTGGGTGGCTTTATCTCAGCCTAAGGAGGTTCCGCTTAATGCACCCTCGTTATTCAAGGCCATTATGATACTGCCGTCTATAAGGAGTCGTGCGAATTAACAGGTCCGCACGACGAACATGGCTAGGGGCCCTCATCGTACCATGGAGGAGTTGCAGTAAGTGGTAAGAGAGGAGATTGTGTGTTATTCTCTTTATTGGAAACTTCGCGGAGGGCCAGGCCTCGGCGTGGAGTGCATTCCGGTAGGTACAAGGTCGTTGGTGTTCTGCGTCGAGCACCCTTAACTCCTGTAGATGGAATTGAAGTTCTGTATAGTTCTAGTGACGCGTCAAGTATTTGATGGTACTGCTCTACACGATGCAGCTTACTGTCGCAGGTTGCAGTGAGCGCAGGTGCTCGTCCAGGTAGTGCACGAGATTGTTGGTTGCTGTGGACATTGAAGTCAGTTGGTCCTGGATGGCGCGGTGATTTTCGGCGGTCGTCGTCTTCATTGTGTCGTCGAGCGTTGTGATGCGTGGTGCTATATTGAGGACTTATGCATGAAGGTCTTGTATGTTGTCTGCGAAGGCGGATGCGGCGTCTTCCAGCGTGGCTAGGCGGTTGCTAATGCTCTGTAACTCATGGCGGAGGTTCTGCAAGGTAGCCCTCAGGTCCTCGCTGAGGGCGGCGGCGACTGTTGCCACGGGTGTTGGCTGCGGTGAGATCTCAGTAGTTGTTGCCGTAGAACTGCGTGGGCTGCGCGGGTAAAGAGGGTACTGCGCCTGGCTCGTAAAATGGCCAAAGCCATCACACACGTAGTAGTGCCACCTGGGTGAGAATGGTGATGTCGTGTCCATAAGCACAGAATTGCCGACATCTTGTGTGACGTGACGCTCTGCTGGCCTCGATTCGCAGACAGCGCCCTAACAAGGCCAGGCCCGTCCTCAAGGCTGCTTCGTGTTCGGTGGCGTCGGCGAGCTGTAGACGGACGAATTTGGAAGGTCCGTGGGGAGTGGAGATTCTGGAGGCCCTTATTGTAGAGGGCCAACGCTGTTGTGCGGTGGCGAGGATGAAGCTTGTGCGCAGATCCTGGAGTGGTCCACGGATAACTGCTGAGTGTGGTGCTGGTTGGCCTTTTGTGAAGACAGGATATGTTCTGACTAAACCACTTCCTCCGGCAGAATGGTCTCCGGGCTCCGAGCCGACCTAGAGGACCATGGCGGATGGGATACCAACTGTACTCGCCTGCCGGAGTGTTTCCAGCTGGTCAATTGTAGTGACTCTGCCCTCTACACTGTCTTGTCTTCTTGGCACTGCCACCCTCTACTTCCTTCCACTTCATCCTTCCTCCACTTAGGGCATATGTACAATATACCAGGTCTGGAGCTCCGTGGCAAATACCCCAGTCCAATGACCAAGAGATAACAAATGAATGACGGCAAAAAATGTTTTTGACATAATTTGGGTCTTCTAACAAGATCTTCATTTTTCTGTGTAATAATATTTTGTCTACCTCTTACACTTTACCAGTTAAACAAATCAGAGCACATTTAGGGAAAATTCAAGACTTAACTTAAAAGTATCTTAAACTTACCATGTTTTCGTGAAAATCGTGAGACATACGTGCGTTCAATGTATAACATCTATCTTTCTTTAGGGGCGGGACCAGATAGGAATTTCTGGTTTCTTTTAAAATACACGTGGACTCTTTGTGAATGCGTGACAGAGATGGCGGCACTGTACACTGCATAGAACTCTAGTGGCAGCGACGAGAGTCAGAACTGATTTTGATACTTAAAATGTCCACTCTTCTCCTGGCTAATGAGACGGAGGAGCTTCCGCCTCCCCAATGATTCCCTTGGGTGGTAAAGTCTGCCTCTCCTCCTTCATTCCCAACCACCACCAGCTCACGCGTCAACTTGGTCGCGGCTGGAAGGGTGATACCTGCAGCTGCGTCCCAGAGCGCGTGCATGACCTGGAAAAATCCTAACCTAAAAACCAAATTCCATAGGGCCTCTCGCTAATGATTCCCCCCTCTGCTTGACGGATCGCTAGCGACCGCCCAAAGTGAGGTGGAACGGGCACTGCTCCCTCTCATCGGAGGGACATCCCGGCACTAGAAGCATCAGTAAAGAATAACTGCGTCGTCTTGCGCAATGACACGCAAGCTCGCGCGAATTACTATTATACCGCACGAGTAAATCGCACAGCGAATAGATACCGTGGCGTGTTACTCTCCACCCGGGAGAACCCGGGCGACCTGCACCTGCTCCTGGCTCTTAGCTTGGCCTGGCTAAGGTCCGAGCTAGGGAACCGCATTGGTCGCTGAGGTTGAGACAGAGGCAAATCACCTGGGTTCCCTCTGCCAAATACCTCGGCGTCATCCTCGTTCACGGCCTCACCTACGTCCGTCACGTCCGGGTCAAAGCCGGACAAGGGCATGCAGCACTTAGGCAATTGTACCCTATCTTTAAATCCTCAAAGCCAAAACACCTTAAACTACGCCTGTATCGGGCGATTATCCCGCCCCTGATTCTGTACGGCTGCGAAGTGTGGGGATCAGTGGCTCCAACCACTACTCGTAGGCTGCAGTGCGTCCAGAACAGGGCGCTGCGAATCATCTACGATACTGGGCGCAGCTTTCCGTCCCATATCCTTCACGGCTACTCCGGAGTCCCATATATTGAAGACGTGGTATGGGACAGATCCCGTACCATCTACAATAAGCTAGACTCCCTTCCCGTCTAACCTGGTGAACACCCTTGGCCGATACGACCATAGGTTTCCTCGCCGCCGACCTAGTTACCGGCTGCCCAAAGACGCTTTGGACAACCTGATCTGAGAAGGGCCACTTTCCCTTCACACCTGCACCCCCAAGCCCAGAAATGGACTTGGTAAAACCTATACCTTACCATTGTGCCTTTCCCTCTAGCCTGTCAAGCGGGCTGTGATGCATCACAGGCAGGTGGAAGACCGCCGTCAGCACTGGGCGCACACACCCTCTGGGGGCACTTGCGCCTACATATGGTTAGATATACTACTGCCCAAGACAAACAGGTAAACCTAAGCAAATCGCATCTTCTGCTGGTCTGCTGGACTGCTGCAAGAACAGCATGTAATCATCCTTTATCTCCATTATCGTGGTGTGACACCTTTTGAAATTCATCGCCACTTGAGTGAGGCCTGTGGTGATGGTACCATGGACGTGTCTAATGTTCGTTCCTGGGTGTGACAGTTCAATGAAGACAGAACATCGTGTGACAACAAACCAAGATAGTTAAGTGATGCATGGGGTGATGGTACCATGGACGTGTCTAATGTTCGTTCCTGGGTGTGACAGTTCAATGAAGACAGAACATCGTATGACAACAAACCAAGACAGTTAAGTGAGGTATGTGGTGATGGTACCATGGATGTGTCTAATGCACGTTCCTGGGTGTGACAGTTCAATGAAGGCAGAACATCGTGTGACAACAAACCAAGACAGTTGAGTGAGGCATGTGGTGATGGTACCATGGATGTGTCTAATGTACGTTCCTGGGTGTGACAGTTCAATGAAGACAGAACATCGTGTGACAACAAACCAAGACAGTTAAGTGAGGTATGTGGTGATGGTACCATGGATGTGTCTAATGCACGTTCCTGGGTGTGACAGTTCAATGAAGGCAGAACATCGTGTGACAACAAACCAAAACAGTTAAGTGAGGCGTGTGGTGATGGTATCATAGATGTGTCTAATGTGCGTTCCTGGGTGTGACAGTTCAATGAAGACAGAACATCGTGTGACAACAAACCAAGACAGTTGAGTGAGGCATGTGGTGATGGTACCATGGATGTGTCTAATGTACGTTCCTGG
The DNA here is from genome assembly GCA_030765055.1 of Mantis religiosa. Taxonomy (NCBI): domain Eukaryota; kingdom Metazoa; phylum Arthropoda; class Insecta; order Mantodea; family Mantidae; genus Mantis; species Mantis religiosa. Next base: position 31,369,753 of record CM060947.1, read on the forward strand.
GTGTGACAGTTCAATGAAGGCAGAACATCGCGTGACAACAAACCAAGACAGTTGAGTGAGGCATGTGGTGATGGTACCATGGATATGTCTAATGTACGTACCTGTGTACGACAGTTCAATGAAGACAGAACATCGTATGACAACAAACCAAGACAGTTAAGTGAGGCATGTGGTGATGGTATCATGGACGTGTCTAATGTTCGTTCCTGGGTGTGACAGTTCAATGAAGACAGAACATCGTGTGACAACAAACCAAGACAGTTAAGTAAGGCCTGTGGTGATGGTACCATGAACGTGTCTAATGTTCGTTCCTGGGTGTGACAGTTCAATGAAGACAGAACATCGTATGACAACAAACCAAAACAGTTAAGTGAGGCACGTGGTGATGGTATCATGAATGTGTCTAATGTACGTTCCTGGGTGTGACAGTTCAATGAAGGCAGAACATCGTGTGACAACAAACCAAGACAGTTGAGTGAGGCATGTGGTGATGGTACCATGGATGTGTCTAATGTACGTTCCTGGGTGTGACAGTTCAATGAAGGCAGAACATCGCGTGACAACAAACCAAGACAGTTGAGTGAGGCATGTGGTGATGGTACCATGGATATGTCTAATGTACGTTCCTGGGTGTGACAGTTCAATGAAGGCAGAACATCGCGTGACAACAAACCAAGACAGTTGAGTGAGGCATATGGTGATGGTACCATGGATATGTCTAATGTACGTACCTGTGTACGACAGTTCAATGAAGGCAGAACATCGTGTGACAACAAACCAAGACAGTTGACTGAGGCATGTGGTGATGGTACCATGGATATGTCTAATGTACGTTCCTGGGTGTGACAGTTCAATGAAGGCAGAACATCGCGTGACAACAAACCAAGACAGTTGAGTGAGGCATGTGGTGATGGTACCATGGATATGTCTAATGTACGTACCTGTGTACGACAGTTCAATGAAGGCAGAACATCGTGTGACAACAAACCAAGACAGTTGAGTGAGGCACGTGGTGATGGTACCATGGATGTGTCTAATGTACGTTCCTGTGTGTGACAGTTCAATGAAGACAGAACATCGTGTGACAACAAACCAAGACAGTTGAGTGAGGCACGTGGTGATGGTACCATGGATGTGTCTAATGTACGTTCCTGGGTGCGACAGTTCAGTGAAGACAGAATATCGTGTGACAACAAACCAAGACAGTTGAGTGAGGCATGTGGTGATGGTACCATGGATGTGTCTAATGTACGTTCCTGTGTGTGACAGTTCAATGAAGACAGAACATCGTGTGACAACAAACCAAGACAGTTGAGTGAGGCATGTGGTGATGGTACCATGGATGTGTCTAATGTACGTTCCTGGGTGCGACAGTTCAATGAAGACAGAACATCGTGTGACAACAAACCAAGACAGTTAAGTGAGGCATGTGGTGATGGTACCATGGATGTGTCTAATGTACGTTACTGGGTGTGACAGTTCAATGAAGACAGAACATCGTATGACAACAAACCAAGACAGTTAAGTGAGGCATGTGGTGATGGTACCGTGGATGTGTCTAATGTACGTTCCTGGGTGCGACAGTTCAATGAAGACAGAATATCGTGTGACAACAAACCAAGACAGTTAAGTGAGGCATGTGGTGATGGTACCATGGATGTATCTAATGTACGTTCCTGGGTGCGACAGTTCAATGAAGACAGAACATCGTGTGACAACAAACCAAGACAGTTAAGTGAGGCATGTGGTGATGGTACCATGGATGTGTCTAATGTACGTTCCTGGGTGCGACAGTTCAATGAAGACAGAACATCGTGTGACAACAAACCAAGACAGTTAAGTGAGGCATGTGGTGATGGTACCATGGATGTGTCTAATGTACGTTCCTGGGTGTGACAGTTCAATGAAGACAGAATATCGTGTGACAACAAACCAAGACAGTTAAGTGAGGCATGTGGTGATGGTACCATGGATGTGTCTAATGTACGTTCCTGGGTGTGACAGTTCAACGAAGACAGAACATCGTGTGACAACAAACCAAGACAGTTAAGTGAGGCATGTCTGTAACTCAATTATAGGCATCGCATTCATGCAGCTACGAATATTTAGGAAGCCCTTAATGCTACAGAAACTAATGAAACAATTTGCTGTTTACCTGTCCCTTATTTTACCTCAAAATCATTGACAATGACACAGTCTGTCTCGATAATTCAACAATAAATGTTCAAACATTGGTGTAAAACTTACATGACGATGAAGAGGCCCCTCATGTACTCCTGCATGTCGTCCACGAGATTGACGGCACAGATTCCCACTCCATCCAAGTTTTGTTTGTTGTAAGTCTGCAACAAAACACAGAAGGTAATTATTGCAGCCGTACAAGTTGGTTTCCATGGAGACCACCGTGACAGCTCTACTTGCTGAAGTAATATTGACAATCAAACATCAAAGTTTGTGATGGCATGAACTTAGTTTGACGCATATCAAACCTAATTCTGTCGGAAGGGTTTCTCATGGATATCCTATTCTGCAGTACTAAGATGTACAAGAGCGGTAAGAGGTATTCTGCAGTAGCAACGGGGTGGCATACAGTGCATTTGACAGGCGCTTTTGTTTGTGATAGGAGAGCAAACAGGGACCTGCTGCTGGGGGTAGCTCTCACATACAATTGCAGCTGGAAGTTTTATTTCTGGACGTTTGGTCGGTTAATTGTAAATATTTCACTAGCAGCTGTTTTTATTCAAAAATCATTACCCATAAGACTTCAGTATGCATCGCGTCTTGTATAAACTTTTGTATAAATACGTATTCCTGTATATACGAAGGCTGTTCAATAAAGAATGATCATAATTTTTTTACCGTCATACTTTTTCGCACTAAAATTCAATCTTATTATATTCTGTTAACTTAATATGAAACAAACACGCCGTAGTAGTTTCATTGTTGGTACTCCTGGTTCCCGCCTGTGAGAACCAGGCAAGTTCAGACATGTTCAGTATCACCTACCGCTGCAATGGAGGTAACACGCGAGGAACAATATGCGGCTTTGAAATTCTGTTTTCGTCTCAACCAATCTTCAGTTGAGGCCTATACAATGTTACAGGAGGCCTATGGAGAGTCTGTTCTTCCTTACACCACAGCTCGAAGGTGGTTTAAAATGCTTGAAGTTGGGAGACAATTAATTTCAAAAGAAGGTGGACCCGGTGCTCCAGATACTGCTCTTAGGAAGAAAACATCGACACTGCTGCTGCCATTGTGAGAGAGGATCGAAGAATTACCTTAAGATCACTTTCTGAAATACTGAACATTTCATTGAGTGCCGCCTACACGTTGGTGACAGAAACATTACACATGAGACGTGTTTGTGCGCGATGGGTACCAAGACTGTTGATTCCCGAACAAAAGGACATTCGCATGCAGGTCTGCATGAAGTTAAAGTTGATGTTGTTGGAAGATCCGGAATTTCTTTCAAACGTAATCATTTGGCTACATCATTTTGATTCTGAGAGCAAACAGCAAAGCTCAGTGTGGAAATCTCCTTCATCACCAACCCCAAAAAAAGCAAAAGAGGTCGGAAAGTAATGGTCACCTAATTCTTTGATATTCATGGAATGGTTTATCAGCATGTTGTACCTGCACACACATCAGTAACTGGACTATACTACAAGGATGCGCTGAAAACATTGAAAGTCCATATCAGGTGCAAAACACCACATTTCTGTGAAGCAAGCTGGATGCTGCTCCACGATAATGTGCGGCCGCATATTACCAATGTTGTTGCTAAATATCTTGCAAGAATCAACGTGAAGTGCATCCCTCACCCTCTCTATTGTCCGGATTTAGCCCCAAGTGACTCTTTTCTATTCCCGAACTTGAAGAAACGCCTTCGTGGGCGGCATTATCCATCATCAGAAGCAGTGGTGAAGGCTGCGGAGGCGATTTTGAAGGATCTCTCAAAAAATGGTTTCCAGCATGTCTTTGAAGACTGGCAGAAACGCTGGGACAAGTGTATCGCATTCAAGGGAGACTATTTTGAGAAGGACCATCGTGGAAGGCATTACATTTCGTAATGAGAATATTGAAAAAGGGGAGCGCTAGGTCCAGGGAAATTGCCTACAAGGCCTTAGTGCGGCCGGTTATGGAATATGGAGTAGCATGCTGGGACCCGTATAGAGCTAACCAAATCGATCCATTAGAAAAAATACAGAAGAGGGAAATAAAATTCATAAAAAGAGGCAAGTATTTTGGGCCTATAAAAGGAGATGAGACTAAATGGGAGGAATTAAGAATTAGGCGTAAAAAACATAGGTTGGTAGCATTATTCAAAGCTAATGCTGGTGTAAAGGCATGGGTGGACGTTAGTGTAAGGTTAGATAATCCGGATTGTTATGGACGAAACGATCATAGGTATAAAATTAAGGGTAGAAGATACAGAACCGACGTAGGAAAATTTTCTTTTGTTAATAGCACCATTGAAGAATGGAATGAATTGCCTGTAGCAGTGTTTCAGGGCTGTCCCCTGTCGCTGAAGAAATTTAGAAAAAATCTAAATGGTTTATAGTTTAACTTTTGAATTATAATGGTATATAATATGTAAATAGAGAAGTAATTAGATAAGTTTTAAGTGACTAAAGTAAAATAATATCATGTTTGTATTGTTTACTGTATTATTGTTGTAAATCTAGTATATGTAATTTGATCTGTATTCTTAACTCTGCCACCGGGTAGTACCCAATTGCAGTCAATAAATACATACATACAAATTATAAGGATGAGTAAAGGTACGTTGTCAAAAAAAAGTGATTATTCTTTATTGAAAAGCCGTCGTGGCAATTTGTACAGCACCCTCTTGCAAAAATCCTCTTGTTCAGCACTGCATCCTCTTGCAAAATGGCTGACAGCGACATTCGTATTACACAGCGTTCTGTGATTGAATTTTTGACTATGGAATGTGAAACGGCAATTCGCATTCACGAAAGGCTAAAAAATGTGTATGGTGATACAACGGTGGATGTCAGCATTGTTAGACGATGGGTTCGTCGCTGTAACGAAGCTGAAGGGCAAACACCATTGTCAGATGAAAAGCGAAGCGGCAGTGACTCCATGCAACATTCAGCGAGTCGATGACATCATTCGTGGTGATCGCCAGGTAACAACAGGTGAATTGTGTCACATTACCTCGCTCAGTAAAGGCAGTGTGATGACAATTATTCAACAACTGGGTTACCCGAAAGTTTTTTCACGTTGGGTACCAAGAATGTTAACCGCCCAAAACAAAGAAACAAGGAAAGCAATAGCCTCCGAACACTTGCCGCGCCTCAATTTGGAGGGAGAGGAGTTTCTGGAAAAAATTGTTACTGGAGACGAAACGTGGGTTCATTTTTAGAACCTGAATCAAAGAGGCAGTTAATGGAATGGCATCACACAACGTCACCGAAGAAAAAATAATTCAAAGCTCAGCGGTCGGCAGGGGAAGTTATGGCGACAGTGTTTTGGTATGCAGAGGGTTTGCTTATGATTGATTTTCTGAAGCAGGGATGCAAAATAAATTGTGTCCAATACGTCAGAACTCTCAAAAAGCTGAAAGCACGTCTTCGCCGAGTTCGCCTAACAAAAACTATGGCGGATGTTCTTCTTTTGCATGAAATTGCAAGACCACACAGCAGCCGTTACACCACTGCAGAAATTGAGAAATTGGGATGGCAAGTCTTACAGCCCTGACCTGGCATCATCAGACTTTCATCTGTTCGGGCCACTAAAGGAAGCTCATCGTGGGATTCATTTTGAAGATGAGGAGGCTGTGAAAACGTCCGTGCGTCAATGGCTTAGGAAGCAAGACCGTGTGTTTTATCACACTGGAATACATGCCCTAGTTAAAAGGTGGACCAAAACTACGGAAAAGGACGGAGATTATATTGAATAGTGACAAATTAATCGTCAATGTTGTAGTTTTCAAGTTATGTAAATTGGATTCAATTTTCTTTGCAATTAAAAGAGAGAAAAAAAAAACAAATAGGAGGCATTACTTTTTGACCTGCCCTGGTACATACGACCAGTCAATAGTTTGCGGAAGAGTGGGTAGAGAAGTCGTGTGAGTACAACAGATTAGGTTTTGATTTATTCCGGTCCTGTAGATGTACACAGGGTTGTTTACCGCAAGCAAATCATTAATTTAGACCGCGCGGCAAGGGGCGTGTTAATGACGCACTGACCCGCTGGGGGTTGAGGGATGTTATTTTTAAACCACTACAGCTATTTCTCGTTACTCTTAACCCCAGGCTGTGCTATTTCTGTACCAAGGACCCTCGAGTTCAAACTGTGTCCTTAACGTGCGTACCGAACGTCATATCACATGCTGTTTAACCTCCTGGACGACCAGCTACAGCAAAATGCAAACGTACAGTTCTACAGTAAAGCCTCTGTAAAACGTAAATGTCATTTATTTTCTGTTTACACAGGTTTTCATCTTACAGAGGAATGTGTTTGAATACAAAGAAATTATGAAATAGACGTACAAGTTTACAGTCAAGGAATAATATAAGACTGATATGCACTATAGTCAACCAATAATACAGTGAATCAATAATACAGAATTAAGTGTAGATAATAACAGACTGATATGTACTATAGAGGTGGCCAAATTATTAGACTTAGCTGAATTTCAGTCATGAAATGAACATAGTTCAGCCGAACTCTGAACCAATGACAACATTAGATGTAACAATTATTGAATAATCCCAGGGCTGTTCAATAAAGAACAATCACATTTTGTTTTTCACATCGTACCTTTACTCATTCTCATAATTTTGATGGTTCTTCTCGAAATAGTCTTCCCCTAAATGCGATGTACTTGTCCCAGCGTTTCTGCCAGTCTTCAAAGACATGCTGGAAACCATTTTTGAGAGATCTTTCAAAATCGCCTCCACAGCCTTCACCACTGCTTCTGATGATGGATAATGCCTCACACGAAGGCGTTTCTTCAAGTTCGGGAATAGAAAAAACTCACATGGGGCTAAATCTGGACTCTAGGGAGGGTGAGGGATGCACTTCACGTTGATTTTTGCAAGATATTCAGCAACAATATTGGCAACATGCGGCCGCGCATTATCGTGGTGCAGCATCCAGCCTGCTTCATGGAAACGTGATCTTTTGAGCCTGATATGGACTTGCAATGTTTTCAGGACATCCCTGTAGTATTGTCCAGTTACTGATGTGTGTGCAGTTACAAAATACTGATAAACCATTCCATGAATATCAAAGAAAGACATGACCATAACTTTCCTAGCAGAAGCAACCACTTTTGCTTTTTTGGGGGTTGGTGATGAAAGAGATTTCCACACTGAGCTTTGCTCTTTGTCTCAGGATCAAAATGATGTAGCCAAGTTTCATCAGCAGTGATTACGTTTGAAAGAAACTCCGGATTTTCCTCAAACATCAGCTTTAACTGCATGCAGACCTGTATGCGAATGTCCTTTTGTTCGGGAATCAACAGTCTTGTAACCCATCACGCACAAACACGTCTCATATGTAATGTTTCTGTCACCAACGTGTGGGTGGCACCCAATGAAATGTTCAGTATTTCAGAAAGTGATCTTAAGGTAATTCGTCGATCCTCTCTCACAATGGCAGCAGCAGTGTTGATGTTTTCTTCCGTAAGAGCAGTAACTGGAGCACCGGGTCCCCCTTCCTTTGAAATTGATTGTCTCCCCTCTTTAAACATTTTAAACCATCTTCGAGCTGTGCTGTAGGGAAGAACAGACTCTTCATAGGCCTCCTGTAACATTGTATAGGCCTCAACTGAAGATTTGTTGAGACGAAAGCAGTATATCAAAGCCGCATATTGTTCCTCGCGTGTTACCTCCATTGCAGTGATAGGCGATACCGAACATGTCTGAACTTGTCTGGTTCTCACAGGTGGAAGCCAGGAGTACCAACAATGAAACTACTAACAGAATGCGAGGGCTGTTCAATAAAGAATGATCATAAATTTTTTGCGGTCATAATTTTTCGTACTAAATTCAATCTTATTATATTATATTAGCTTAATGTGAAACAAACACGCCGTAGTAGTTTCATTGTTGATACTCCTGGTTCCCGCCTGTGAGAACCAGGCAAGTTCAGACATGTTCAGTATCGTCTACCGCTACAATGGAAGTAACATGCAGTTAAAGTTGATGTTAGAGGAAGATCCGGAGTTTCTTTCAAACGTAATCACTGCTGATGAAACTTGGCTACATCATTTTGATCCTGAGAGCAAACAGCAAAGCTCAGTTTGGAAATCTCCTTCATCACCAGCCCCCCCCCCAAAAAGTGGTTGCTTCTGTTGGGAAAGTTATGGTCATCTCATTCTTTGATATTCATGGAGTGGTTTATCAGTAAGTTGTACTTGCACACACATCAGTAACTGGGCAATACTACAGGGATGGCGTGAAAACTTTGCAAGTCCATATCAGGCGCAAAAGACCACATATCCATGAAGCAGGCTGGATGCTGCACCACGATAATGTGCGGCCGCATATTGCCAATGCTGTTGGTGAATATCTTGCAAAAATCAACGTGAAGTACATCCCTCACCCTCCATACAGTCCGGATTTAACCCCATGTGACATTTTTCTATTCACTAATTTGAAGAAACGCCTTCGTGGGAGGCATTATCCATCATCAGAAGCAGTGGTGAAGGCTGCGGAGGCAATTTTGAAGGATCTCTCAAAAAATGGTTTCCAGCCTGTCTTTGAAGACTGGCAGAAACGCTGAGACAAGTACATCGCATTCAGGGGAGACTATTTTGAGAAGGACCATCAAAATTATGAGGACGAGTAAAGGTACGTTGTCAAAAAAAGAAGTGATTATTATTTATTGAACAGCCGTTGTGGTAATTTGTTCAGACACCTATGCAGTCTTGAACCGAATGTACAATTCAAATGCATCCCTAATCACTTCAAGATGAGGGAGTACTTTGTTTTGCTCTACCTATTTTGGAATACAATGTGGTTTGACGCTGTGTGTTATCTTTTAACCCTCCTCATGTCCTTACCCCCTACCAGTTAGTTCTACCATCTGTTTCCCTATCATTCCAGGAGCTAGGTGCCTAGTTGTGCCTTAGAATTGGAAGTCCTTCGTCCCCCTTACAACCCTGGTTGCAACATTATTTTCTTTAGAACTGCGGCTGGTAAAATAAAATTATATACCAGATTTGTATGTTATAATCAAATAAATGACACAAACAGTAATAAGAACTTCCACCCTGCTATTTGGCGACTTCCCTTATTTCTTGGTCTTGACTTCGACTATTATCGACTAGTGTATTTCCCTGGAGAAGATTTCCTTTGTAACTAGAACCAAGTGAAGTACATTTTAATGCGATTATGATCGCAAATAAGCTTAGGAAGAATCATGTTGACGCTTGCGACCTACATTCTGTGTTTTCCATGGCAACTTCGGGGAAGAAAAGAATTAATCTTGCTTATAAATGACATTGAGAAGCTGTGCCTTTGTATCTATGGTGACCTACATTCAAACTTCATACCAGACTTCCACAAGTAACTTTTCATGTTCTGGAAGCAACTGATAAATCACTCATACGATCGCGAAGTCAAGAAATACAGCAAGCTGATCCTATAGTGGTTAAGTAAAACGAGATTTTCTTTATTCCTTTTTTAAAGCAAGATAGCCTCACATCCTGATCTACTCTTTAAGCGGAAAATTTTTGGATTTTTTTTCTCAAAAACTACTTTAATAATTTTGATTATATCCAATATCTTTAAAACGTTGAACTAAATTCATTTTTTACCACTAGAATCTCTAGCATAGCGCTAACGACAGTCTAGTATGTCTCAGCTGCGCCCAACACATTGTGCTGCTCTAATTTCTCGACTCTCACCGATCGCAGACAAATACACTTACACTGCACAACTGAACTTTTCCGCTCCAGGCACAGAAAGATGTTCGGGCAGCCGAAAACTTGAATGGAGTGAATGGCGCATTGTCATAGTCGCATCTTCTAGTTCCGCAAACATCGAAAGAACGCCTCATGACGTCAGCGCTGTTTTGCTCCTCTCGTGTGAAACAAAAACGGTGCAATGAAGTAAACTTCAAACGGATGTTAATATACTTTCGAGCGCACGTTATCTAGGAATTCATATACGCCTGAAACGGCGTCTTGTAGGGTCGTAATCTCCTAGAGAACGAACCAGAACGCTTCTATGAGATGGTAATTAGGCGTAGAATTTTGCAACCCGGAGCTTAATTTCTTCCTCCACATAAAGGAGCAGAAAAATTTCGTGAAGCAATCTCAGGAGGTCCGCCTCGATAGCGTAGATGGTAGCGTGTCTGGATAAGGTTTTTTCCGCAGTTTTCCCTTAACCTTAAAGATGAATGCCGGGTAACTCTAAGCTCTGCTCTGCAGGTTGTTCCTTCCTCGTGACTTTCTTTCTTTTTTTACTTTTTTTTTTTTTTTTTTTTAATTTTACCTCCTCCAACGTGAAGTCATATCGGACGATGAATGAAATGATGTACAAATGAGTACAGGGTACATACAGCTTAGAGTTACCAGACGTTCATCTTTCAGGATAAGGGGAAACCTCCAACGTTAAGCCATATCGGACGATGAATGAAATGATGTTCAAATGAGTACAGGGTACATAGAGCTTAGAGTTACCAGACATTTCAGGATAACAGAAAACCTCCAACGTTAAGTCATATCGGACGATGAATGAAATGATGTTCAAATGAGTACAGGGTACATAGAGCTTAGAGTTACCAGACGTTCATCTTTCAGGATAAGGGGAAACCTCCAACGTTGAGCCATATCGGACGATGAATGAAATGATGTTCAAATGAGTACAGGGTACATAGAGCTTAGAGTTACCAGACATTTCAGGATAAGAGAAAACCTCCAACGTTAAGTCATATCGGACGATGAATGAAATGATGTTCAAATGAGTACAGGGTACATAGAGCTTAGAGTTACCAGACATTCATCTTTCAGGATAAGAGAAAACCTCCAACGTTAAGTCATATCGGACGATGAATGAAATGATGTTCAAATGAGTACAGGGTACATAGAGCTTAGAGTTACCAGACATTCATCTTTCAGGATAAGAGAAAACCTCCAACGGTAAGTCATATCGGACGATGAATGAAATGATGTTCAAATGAGTACAGGGTACATAGAGCTTAGAGTTACCAGACATTCATCTTTCAGGATAAGAGAAAACCTCCAACATTAAGTCATATCGGACGATGAATAAAATGATGTACAAATGAGTACAGGGTGCATAGAGCTTAGAGTTACCAGACATTCATCTTTCGGGATAAGAGAAAACCTCCAACGTTAAGACATATCGGACGATGAATGAAATGATGTACAAATGGGTACAGGGTACATAGAGCTTAGAGTTACCAGACATATATCTTTCAGGATGAGGGAAAACCTTCAAAGTTAAGTCATATCGGACGATGAATGAAATGATGTTCAAATGGGTACAGGGTACATAGAGCTTACAGTTACCAGACATTCATCTTTCAGGATAAGAGAAAACCTCCAACGTTAAGCCATATCAGACGATGAATGAAATGATGTTCAAATGAGTACAGGGTACATGGAGCTTACAGTTACCAGACATTCATCTTTCAGGATAAGGGAAAACCTCCAACGTTAAGCCATATCAGACGATGAATGAAATGATGTTCAAATGGGTACAGGGTACATAGAGCTTACAGTTACCAGACATTCATCTTTCAGGATAAGGGAAAAGCTCCAAAGTTAAGTCATATCAGACGATGAATGAAATGATGTTCAAATGAGTACAGGGTACATGGAGCTTACAGTTACCAGACATACATCTTTCAGGATAAGGGAAAACCTCCAACGTTAAGCCATATCAGACGATGAATGAAATGATGTTCAAATGGGTACAGGGTACATAGAGCTTAGAGTTATCAGACATTCATCTTTCAGGATTAGGGAAAAGCTCCAAAGTTAAGTCATATCAGACGATGAATGAAATGATGTTCAGATGGGTACAGGGTACATAGAGCTTACAGTTACCAGACATTCATCTTTCAGGATAAGGGAAAAGCTCCAAAGTTAAGTCATATCGGACGATGAATGAAATGATGTTCAAATGAGTACACGGTACATAGAGTTTAGAGTTACCAGGCATTCATCTTTCAGGATAAGGGAAAAGCTCCAACGTTAAGTCATATCGGACGATGAATGGAATGATATTCAAATGAGTACAAGGTACATAGAGCTTAGAGTTCGCAGACATTCATCTTTCAGGATAAGGAAAAACACCGGAAAAAAGATAATTCATCCTGCCTGAGATTCGAACTCGGGACAGATACTTGTCAGCATGCCAGAGGGGCGCGCTTTTAAGGTCATGTAATAGAGATGGTAATGCATCTTCAATAACGTCAGTTATATCTAGTACACTGTACAGATTTTTCAGTTTTATCCTTTCATTTCGTGGGCAAACACATCTAGAGAAGACAACAAGTAAATCCCATGTGTCCTTCCATCATAGGACCTCCCTTGTCACCTAACACGACATGCTACTTTGCCGACAGCAGTATAGCCAACTTATCTCTGCTGCCAGCACTCTCTCGCTTATCATTTTCCGCTCCGGAATTAAGCTGGGTCAGCCATTTGGAGAATTATGATCTGCGAGTCTGCACTCTCTGGTCAGGCGAACGGAATGTAGCATTCATCACTTCACTTGTTTTTGTTAACTTACGACTGCTTTTGTTGTTTTTGTTATTATTATTATTATTATTATTATTATTATTATTATTATTATTATTATTATTATTATTATTATTATTATTATTATTATTATTATTATTATTATTATTATTATTATTATTATTATTATTATTATTATTATTATTATTATTATTATTATTATTATTATTATTATTATTATTATTATTATTATTATTATTATTATTATTATTATTATTATTATTATTATTATTATTATTATTATTATTATTATTATTATTATTATTATTATTATTATTATTATTATTATTATTATTATTATTATTATTATTATTATTATTATTATTATTATTATTATTATTATTATTATTATTATTATTATTATTATTATTATTATTATTATTATTATTATTATTATTATTATTATTATTATTATTATTATTATTATTATTATTATTATTATTATTATTATTATTATTATTATTATTATTATTATTATTATTATTATTATTATTATTATTATTATTATTATTATTATTATTATTATTATTATTATTATTATTATTATTATTATTATTATTATTATTATTATTATTATTATTATTATTATTATTATTATTATCAAAGAACACTCTTTAAGGCCTGTGATTCTTAGCACTGCAATTCTATATTGATGAGGTGTTCACCAAGTATTCCTTGCTGTCCATAGATGGCTCTAGCTGTAATATCTTATCGCAGGAAAGAACATTTATAATTATTTAGAAAGTTTTATGATAAATTATAATTATGTTCTTATTTATAGCTTAGTTTTAATTGTTTCTTTTGTCGAGTGAAAATAGATACCACTTAGGATATGCATTTAGATGACATTGACAGAACAAATAATTCGTGTGAAGAAGAAGTCTTCTAAACGAGCTATATATAATAACGCATATCATTTTAAAAACAGAATCGACTGTTCGAATTTCAAAATTCAGTTCGCGATATTTGTTTTTAAAATCAATATATTTTCCCAAACAAGTAAATGTATCGGCCCATTTCATTGTTTTAATAATTGCACATCAGGATTTATTTCATGGTTAAATGACCCCCTAGCGGGAGATCCGTCCCCTCCAGCTGCCGTGGTGCAGGCGCTGCGGACCCTTAGCACTGGTGGTACCTCTGACTATACTGAACCTCGGGCCGAACATTCGAGCCCCTCCCAAATGGGAGTTTTTCAGATTGGGTTGGACTCGAGGGGGCAGTGTGTTCCCGATACCAGTGGGAGAACGGGTACGTCTCCGGTCGGGGTTGAGGGAAGCCATATATTCCCGTGTACGAGCCAGCATAGCTAGTAGAAGGTGTGCTAGATCACCAGGTGGACCTACCGAGGTTGATTGTTAGCCTTTCCGTTTGTGGTTGGCGTGCGTAAGTAGCGAATCCACTTCCATCCCGTCCTGTGTTTTTTGGACCAGATGGGGTGGGGCCTTGTTAATCTTTAGGTCTTGCCCTACTGGAGGGTCCCACGGAGGCGCCGGTTGCCCTTCTCGGTAACTCCCTGGTGCAAGAAGAAAAAAATGGTTAATTGACCAAAAATGATCTGCTACAGCTGATTTATCAGTCTGGTTACACTTAATGTTACGAAAATGTTCTTTCGTTCTGGTTTCTAAATTACGTCTTTCCAATATAAACTTTATCACAATCAAAACAGACTGATAAATACGAGATTTTTATTATTAGGATTTTTATCGTTTATAGAGAAATGCAATACATTTTAATACCATATTTATTTTGAGCAACTAAAGTTATACCAAAATCTTTAAATCTTTTTTTTTTTTTTTTTTTTTTTTTTTTTTTGAAAATGTTTATTAACCCATTTTTTAAAATTATGATCGTCTTTTATTTTTCCAAGGGTAGAAATATCATTAACAGTGTTTTGATATTTGCATTTTTCAATTTTTTATTTAAAAAGTATTTATTGAAATCACTTATTAAAGTAGTATTAATAATATGTTTAATTCTTTATTATATTCATCTTTATTCAAGGGTATATTTATTAATGTATAAATCAAACTATTGAAAACAGCAACGATGTAACTATGGCGACAGCTTTGTTTCCGGCTGAAGATGTGTATAAGTTGACATGAAATCTCGATTCTGGAGAATTTATAAGAATTCTAATTATTTCTGATAAGTGAAGTTTTAAGCTAAAAAATTTTATATTCGGATATATGTAATTATGTTGTTTAGCATTACTACTCTTTAGTGAGTGAAAATGGATTCTTTGTAGGGTAGGTACTGAGACGACACTGAAACAATACATAATTCTCTTTGATAAAGAAAGTCCTCTAACGTGGCTATGTAAAAGGGCTGTTCAATAAAGAATGATCATAATTTTTTACGGTCATAATTTTTTGCACTAAAATTCAGTCTTATTATATTCTGTTAGCTTAATGTGAAGCAAACACGCCGTAGTAGTTTCATTGTTGGTACTCCTGGTTCCCGCCTGTGAGAACCAGGCAACTTCAGACATGTTCAGTATCGCCTATCACTGCAATGGAGGTAACACGCGAGGAGCAATATGCGGCTTTGAAATTCTGCTTTCGTCTCAATAAATCTTCAGTTGAGGCCAATACAATGTTACAGGAGGCCTATGGAGAGTCTGTTCTTCCCTACAGCACAGCTCGAAGGTGGTTTAAAATGTTTAAAGAGGGGAGACAATCAATTTCAAAGGAAGGTGGACCCGGTGCTCCAGTTACTGCTCTTACGGAAGAAAACATCAACACTGCTGTTGCCATTGTGAGAGAGGATCGACGAATTACCTTAAGATCACTTTCTGAAGTACTGAACATTTCATTGCGTGCCACCCACACGTTGGTGACAGAAACATTACACATGAGACGTGTTTGTGTGCGATGGGTTCCAAGACTGTTGATTCCCGAACAAAAGGAGATTTGCATGAAGGTCTGCATGCAGTTAAAGTTGATGTTAGAGGAAGAGCCGGAGTTTCTTTCAAACGTAACCACTGCTGATGAAACTTGGCTACATCATTTTGATCCTGAGAGCAAACAGCAAAGCTCAGTGTGGAAATCTCGTTCATCACCAACCCCCCAAAAAAGAAAATGTGGTTGCTTCTGCTGGGAAAGTTATGGTTATCTCATTCTTTGATATACATGGAATGGTTTATGTTGTACCTGCACACACATCAGTAACTGCACAGTACGACAGGGATGTCCTGAATACATTGCAAGTCCATATCAGGCGGAAAAGACCACGTTTCCGTGAAGTAGACTGGACGCTGCACCACGATAATGTGCGGCCGCATATTGCCAATGTTGTTGCTGAATATCTTGCAAAAATCAACGTGAAGTACATCCCTCACCCTCCCAATAGTCCGTATTTAGCCCCATGTGACTTTTTTCTATTTCCTAACTTGAAGAAAGGCCTGCATGGGAGGCATTATCCATCATCAGAAGCAGTGGTGAAGGCTGCGGAGGCGATTTTGAAGGTTCTCTCAAAAATGGTTTCCAGCTGGTCTTTGAAGAGTGGCAGAAACGCTGGGACAAGTGCATCGCATTCAGGGGAGACTATTTTGAGAAGAATTATGACAATTATGAGGATGAGTAAAGGTACCGTTCTCAAAAAAAAAAAAAAAAAAAAAAAAAAATTGTGATCATTCTTTATTGAACAGCCCTTGTGCATGTCTGGTAATTGATTTTATTTTCTGGAATTTTGCAGTGATAGCTTTAATTTAGTTAAGACGCCAGCAATAACCTTTCAAGATAAGGGATAACTCCGAAAAAAATCTTTATTGGGATAACTCAAAATGACCGAGATTCGAAATGGGGACTGACACGCTACCTCCGCGCTGCAGAGGCGCATTGGTGCATTCATTAAATGTAAAGAGAAAGTGCACATCTCATTAAACGCTTGAGTTGTAAATTAATTACAAACTTGTATGTAAGCTAGAGATTCTTTTCAACTCTTGCAAAGTTTTATTTTTTCACTTTCCGCCTCTCAGCGAGAAATGAGACGAAAGCGAACGTTGAAAACAGAAAAAGAAAGTAGCGGGAGAGTGGCATTAACCTGATGGACTGTTTATGTATGGCGTATATTTTACCTTTACGTAGATTCAACGTGAAATGATTAATTCTGTGAGATTTAGTGATAACCTTACAGGCAGAAGGTATAAATCCTTAATAACACGTTGAAGGACTGTCACAAAGAGAGGCTATCACCTAGGCAACGCGGTTCGTCACGCTGTGACGTCATACCAACAACAATGGGAATAATAATCGGGGCATTTCCTGTAAAGCGTACGCCAAAGAGCGATTTGACAGGTGCTAGCGCTCCGGAAGGATTAATTTGGGCAGAACTCTACCAATAATGTAGCGGATACAAATCAGGGGAGACGCGCGTTCCTCGAAACACAAAGGCCGAGTTTAAAACCTCCCGGTCGAGGAAAAAACAAGGGACGCATTCTGGCGGAATGCCTACGCTGAACTAATGACCTTTAGCCTACGCGCGCGCATAGCGCATGTTTTGAAATCAACCGTCCATCACGGAGACGGCAGGGAGGGGCTCACACGTGGGCGAGCTACCGCAGTGGACAACATGGCAGCTAATAACCGAACGGATAGCCTCTCTGACCGACCTTCGATTCCTGAACGTTTTGGCTCACCGGATTTTTCGAGGGTTTCCCTGGTCACTACGCTCACTTCACTTTTCGTCTTGGTTGGGTTCAAGGTGTTGCGATAAACCCGCATACCAGTGTTAAATTGATTGGGTTTTAATTGGAGCTAAGAGTTCTCTTATCTTAATTATCCGAGAGCTGGTTAATGTTAAGTTCTATTGACACACTTAAATTAGTATATTATGCATACTTTAACTCTATTATGAAATATGGAATATTATTTTGGGGCAACTCAGTAGAAATTAAAAATATATTTCTTATGCAAAAGAGGGTTATAAGAATCATTACTAACATCCACAACAGATGCTCCTGTAAAGATCTATTTACAAGATTGAAGATATTAACGCTTCCTTGCATGTATATATTCTCGATCCTATAATTCTTTGTATGCATTCGTGCCTTATTTGCAACAAATAATGTAATTCACAAAATAAACACTAGACAAAAGTATAATATCCATTATCCCAGTCCTAAACTTTCTTGCTTCCAGAAAGGTGTGCATTATGAAACTATCAAAATATTTGGCACACTTCCTAATGTTCTTAAAGAAAAAGTTAATAATTTCGGTGCTTTTAAAAAAGCTGTTAGAGAGTACCTTTGCTCAAAATCTTTTTATTCTGTACAAGATTATCTGAATGACAAATTATCCTGATAATGCTTCTGTAGCTCTATAAGTAGTATCTAACTCAGTGGCGGCTGGTGGGTTAAATTATTGGTGGTGCACAAATGAAAAATAAAATACACAGTAGTAATGACTCACATATTTATACAGATTCTCTGCTTTACTCTCCTTAGACCTGGCGAATATATCGATAACTTTGGCGTTGAAGTCGCTGATCTTCATAACAAAATCTCTCTCTCAATTGAAAGCATTGCTAATGCTGACAATCGGTCCTGTGACATTGTGTTCCTAAGGAAAGTTTTTATTCTTTTTAAAGTTGAGAAACAGCATTCTGCTCTAGCGGTAGACATTGGCATAGTTAACAGTACTCGGAGGAGTTTGACATATTCGCTGAATGTAGCACATAAATTGTTTTCCTTATTGAAGTCCATCAAGCACAAAGCGCCGGACATTCCACGAAATTCCTCTCGACTGTAAATTACAGTCAGTTCTCTACGAAGTTTTGTTCCAATGATAAAAGGATAGAACCTTATTGTTTCTCTAAGGGAATCCTCTGGAAATGTCTTAGAAATTTTCTTGATGAAACAAAGTTGAGGCTACCAGATACCCCGTGAAGCTAAATCTGTCCTTTGCTTCTCTAAGAATGTCAGATACTTCAAGAGCTTCTCTTCTTTTCCCATTATGATCTTCTATTATTCTCCTCTTAATTGCAGTTTCTTTGTGTTCCTCGATATCCACGCTATTTCTTACCTTTTGCACTTCCCTTTTAAATGCGTTTAGCTGGGCGATGGCAAATGTTGCATTGCAGTCTCGTTTCTGCAGCTGATTGTACAAAATATCCACTAGTGGCATGATCTTGTAGAAGAAAGACAGCCAGAATACAAAATTATAATCTTTCAAAGTGGCCATAAACCCATAAACCTGAACAAGTGTGGCGTTGTTGTTTAACAGAGCTCTCTTCTGAATAACCTCCATGCATTTAATTAAATTCTCCCTGTGTTCGAAAAGCAGAGCACACAGGAGCTAAGCCTGAAGGTCATGCTATAGCCGTTGCTAAGAGTAGGAGGAGCTAGGTTTGTAAACCTTCATTTAAGCAATGTATAAGAAGCCACTCCCATCTCTTCACCTTCCCGCAACCCCCTCAGAGAGCCCACATTTGGGCGAAATCTTAGGTTAACTCTTCGCTGCAAACCTGCGGCTCCTACAGTTAATCACTGTTTATTTCGAATTCTGCGGTCATGGATAGCTACAGACGATAAACGTAGTTGAAACATGTTTGTATATAAAACAATGCAAACAAGTACAGCTTTAATGTGCAAAATGCACCTGTTGTATATTCAGAATCAGTGGGTGTAGCGCAAACCTGCAACCTTATGGAGGAGATGCCCCTGATCCAACTATTCCAATGACAAATCATTACTAATAAATATTTCATGCAAGTTGAAAGTTTATTTCTAATGTATATGTATTTAATAAATAACAAGAATGGTATCCATTGCAAAAAGGTTGAGACGTACTGGCATAAGACAAGTGAAAGCTGGTTTAAAAAGTGTTTCATTTTGTATCATAATATAATTATCTCTGTTTTGTTTTCCATATTTTTGTTCATATTGCCTGTATACTATGTCTTATGTTAACTTTTGTACATATATATGCTATTAAACTTTATACCTCTGGACATGTTCAATGTTCACAGCCTTTTCTGGCTACAAGTGTACCTACTGAACGTAAATAATCTAATCTAATGGTTGTAGGAATGGATTTTAGTGGTTTTTGGCTACTCGGTTTTATTAATAACACTTTGTTTATTGCAGAATTATTTGGTTTAATTCCTACTAAGTTCGCTTATCGACTTGGATCGGTAATCACCTGTTAATAAAATTCCTAACATAAATTCAATTTTACTTGAAACCCTGGATTACTTGTTTTAAGTTACTTCCACGCGGTTTCTATTTCTTCTTTATACGGCGACTACCTTGCTCTAATAAACTTCTAATCCTGCTTCCACTTACACTGGTTGCGGTATTCCTAACTTCCCTATATTGCAGACTTATAAATCTTCGGTTCTCTTCTTAATGCACACGAACACGTCCTTCCTGTCGTAGTATCACTTTTTAAGTAACTTTTTCTTACTTCACGGTTCAGTTTGAAACTTATTCTGACCCCCTCTCTAACTTTATCACATGACCAAACTAGCTCATCCTTCTCAAATGTTACATTATTATTGGTTTCTCATTTATTTCTAATTTTCGCATTGGTTTGTAAAACTGATCTAACTCATTGACGTTCAGCCCACCCTGAGTTGGGGAACGCTTACCCTGAGTTGTTTGTAATCAAATCAGAGAAGTAAATCCCTTTAGAGTTCATGCTCAACTACATTTTGAAACCCTCTTTGTCCCAACACATTCCTGGCTGGAAGTATACTATGATTTTGTGGGTTTGTGAAATTAAAAGTCCAATTGCACAAACTCAAAATGTTCTTTATTTCCACTGACTTACAGTTGGTACACTTGCCCATTACTTAGAAGTACGTAGCGCACACAATTACAATCCACCAGTTCGTCTGTCACAGGACCACTCAACACTCACTATTACGCAACACTCACAGTGGTCTAGGCCACGCCGTGGCTCAGTGGTTAGACCGCTTAGCTCTCACCAAGGCGGCCCGGGTTCGATCCCAGGCGACCGCAAAGTGAGATTTGTGGTGGACAACACGGCGTTGGGGCGGGTTTTCTCCGGGACCTCCGGTTTTCCCCGCCATCTCATTCCACCGGTGCTCCATCTTCATCTCATGTATCATCAGTGTCACCGCCTGCGGTGCCGTATGTAGTAAAAGCGGGCGTTAAACACTACACATTTCACAGTGGTCTACCGGGAAATATGATGAGTCAATTGGAGAATTTAATGTCAGGAAGGCACGTTGACCATGGTAGCTCAAGGGGTAGAGCAACTGGACGGAAACCAGTAGATCCGTGGTTCAAATCGCTGCCATGGCATTGAATTTTTCAGTTGGATCTAATTAATTAATACTCACAGTTACGTACCACTCTCTCTAGGGCTGACCAAAAGCTCCTCTGATACACGGACGCAATCTTCCAGTCCGTTCACTGCGCTCTTCACGGCTGAGAACTGACTGAATCGTCTAACGTGGCGCTTATATAGCCAGATCGCTGCATCTCGAAGCTTCGCGTCTCGGACAATCATCCGGATTGTTCCAGACGTCAGGGGGAGGGGAAAGAGACGGCACAGTGGCCCGCGATACCCTCCCAACCATCCCCTCAGTTAGCGCTACAAGATAAATGGGTAAGCGTGGTCTGAATGCCTCCTGTCCCCCACTCAGTTGTCAGTTGGTTGTGCCTTGCGATAATTGGGTGACAATACTATACTTCTCAGACACTGAACTTTTACTAACACAAAGAAGATAACGGCCCTGCTTTCCTGTCTCTCCGACGTGTACAGATTTTTACAAGAATATTTATCTTTCTTGCTTGGATGCTAGAATATATGTTATATTAAATTATATTCTTCCTTTCTTATTCTTTAAGTCAACTGCTATTTTAATCATTGCTCTATCCATTCGAATTCCATATTATTATAAATACATAATTTAAATAAAATACACTTTCTTTGAATATTACACAATTTCCGAGATATTCTTGATATCTGCACGAATTTTCTAATAATTTTCTTAAACGGGAAGCCGTCATTCATTTTTTTATCTCTTGGATATACGAGGCGTGTTTGTAAAATAAGGTGTCCAAGGTGCTGGAGCCGTGAAGAACGCTATTACGCGACATCCGACAACACTGGCGTGTAGTTTGGTTACACCCCTTCAACGAACCCGTTGCAACCATTAGTCTTGGCTGGGCAGCCGTTTGCTGCCGGGCAGCTGAGGAGGAAGTACAGATGTATTTTTTATCTTAAAAAGTGCAGAGCGATGCGCAGTGATATCTGGATGAGTCCACTTCAGAACGGTTGAAACTGGAGGGGAGGGCAGGTCAGTTGCGAGCAACTAAACAAGTGCAGAGCTACTCGGTAATACTACAGCTTGTTTCAAAATGTGCTTGTCTCCTGGTTCCAAGAGAGCATTTATAAATGACGCCTCCTTGCAGCACATTAGGAAATAAAGCGCTACATTTAAAAACACGAGAAGTAATAACCAAAATCCATAGATTTATAAAGAAAGGAACAATGGTCTGGGTCAGTTATAAAAATCTGCGGAAGGGTATCTGAGGCAACAGTTGTGTCTGAAAGCAGTTTAGGAGAGTTATTAAGGAAAGAAAAGCCATTGGTGCTAGTGCAACAACGTCCTTCTCTATGTCCAGTAAACAAAGATTAAGAACATGCACAAAATCTAATTTGGATGTTTTAATTCAGAAATAGTTAGGCGAACTATGAATAACTTTCAAAGCACAGAAAAACAAAGACCAACTTTGAAGAAAGTGCTTATGAAGCTTAAAAATTCTACTGACTTCCAAAGCAGTGTCTGAACATTAAGAAGAGTTCTTTTGAAGCTAGGATACGTGCAGAAAGGCTTAAGTATTAACGAAATATTCGGATATATCGAAGTGAAGTTTATATAGTTTATATGGATGAAACTTATATAAATACAGCACATACTGGACCATATGCCTGGAGTGAAATACGTTACAGGGACTCTGCAGCGATATTGAAAGGCCAACAGTTGTTTATCATGCCTGCTGGAGGAGAACAGGGTTTTGTTCCAAATGTCTATGTACTATTTAAGATCCAACAAAAGCGTGGAGATTACTGCCATAGTAAGAATTACAACTTAGTTTATAAGAGCTGCAAAACTGGCTTCTAGAATGAAATTTGTTTTTAGACACCTTATGCACCGCCCTCCCCTCTCGTAATCTTACGCGTGTGACGCATTGTGGCGCTAGGTTCACTATCCCCATTACAGTTGCTACTCATCCCTACCGCGCAGGATTCCTGTCAAGATAAAATCTTTTTGACATGTCAAGATGTCAACATATTCCTGTTAACCTCCCCAGGATTCGCCTAGCGACCTGGAAAAACCCTCGATAAAACTTATGGTTCAAGTAGATTGGACACGGCAACTGAACCCAGATCTCCCAAATACAGGCCACGCCGCCTGAACCATCCTGCTCCGTATCTCTTGGTCAACAACGAGAATTTCAGATACTCACATAACCACCAGCCGTTTAAAACACCTCACTGTCACTTAAAGTCATATTCCCACGTTACCTAGCAACCGCCGAATATACCAAAATGCAGGAAATATGCTGTGGAACAGCTCGACTGAAAATTTCCTAAGGCAAAGGGAAACAGCGACGTTCTAAAGACAGCAATTCGATAAAAATGCGAGATCTCAGGCGAGTGCCCTGCGGAAATTCAACCGCGCTGTCGTCTGTCCGGATGCCCAACGCCCGTAAAGATGTTTTCTCTCGTAACATTCCAGCTCTGTGTTGGAAACTGTCAAAAGTGCATAAAAACGAAAACCGAATTTAATGAAAGTAATTCACACAAATGGGCACTTTAATTAAACAGTAATAAATAATTAAAATGAAATACCGGAAAATAATCTGCGAAGTAATGAATGTGTAATTGAAGTAATTAAATCGTAATGAACTGTTATTTGAGGAAAAGTTAAGCAAATTGTAATATCATTACAGCCACGTAATTACGATGTGTCGACTGCATGATGCTACAGGATTAAAGTGGACTTTAAGTGATAGTCAGATGTTTTAAAACTGGTTGCTAAGGCGATGGCTTTGAAATTACGTTCTCTTTACATGAACAAGAGATAAATAAATGAAAAGCGGTTGCCATTTCATAAAAGTTTAGGTATTGGAAGTTTGAAACAAAAATATCTCGGAAACGGTTCACTCCACAAAAAAATATATTTGACGTAAATTGTGTTTTAACAAGATCTACAATTACTGTGTAGTAATATTTTGTCTATCTCTTATAGTTTATCAGTTATACAAGTCATCCAGTATGAAGACAAATTTTGAGGACATTCCCAGAAAAGTTAACCACAATTTCACAAAATTTTACAAAAATTTAAAGGTACGTTTTATTCAAAATCATCAAAGACCTCTCTAACAGAAGCAATATTTTGAAAAAAGTCAGCGTAAGCCTATATTGCGGGTATTTTCTTGAAAAATCACTTGAATTCAAATTTGGTGTCACATGCACGTGCGTCTGTATCGCGTTTATTTAGTGTCATAGATATCAAATCCTTCCCTCCCACCTCCGTCCTTCTATCACTCCGCCCTGCACTCCCTCCCTCCTTTTCTCCTACATTCCCTGGTTCCATCCTTTCCTCTCTCCTCTCCCTCCGTGCTTCTCTCGCTCCCTCCTTTTCTCCTTCCTTCCCCCTCCCTCTCTCCCCCCGTTTTCTCTGCCTCCGTCCTTTTCTACCTATCTCCTTTTCTCCTTTCCTTCCTGGTTCCCTCCTTTCCTCCCTCCTTCTCTCCTTCTTCCTCCTTTCCCTTCGTCCTTCTCTACCTCCATCCTTTCCTCCTTACTTCTATGGTTCTCTCCTTTTCTCCCTCCTACTCCCTCCTTCTCTCCCTCGGTGCTCCTCTGCCTCCTTTTCTCCTTCCCTTCCTGGTTACCTCCTTCCCTCCTTCCTTAGATACAGAAAGATACAAAGATACAGAAAGGTGCGAGGCGTGTCGGTAAAATAAGATTTCCAAGGCGCTGGAGCCGTGAGGAACGCTATTACGCGAGATCTGGCAACACTGGCGTGTAGCTTGGTTTCACCCCTTCAAATCCCCACACAATGAACCCGTTGCAACCATTAGTCTTGGCTGGGCAGCCGTTTGCGATGGAAATTCCTATCACTTCCACCGCCAAGTGCGATTTGTGTGCAGTGATCCGTTTTTTTTTTTTTTTTTTTTTTTTTTTTTGAGTGCCAAGGGCACTACGCTCAGTGAAATTTATCTTCAGTTAAGCGAAGTCTATGGGCCACAGTCAAAAGCGTGCGAAAGTGGGTCAGAGAGTTCAAAGACGGACGTAGAGACGTCCATGACGAACTGCGTTCTGGTCGGCCTTCAGTTTCAGCCGAAACAATTGCAAAAGTAGAGCAAGAAATGCTTAAAGATCGGCGTGTGACAGTTCGCGAGCTGTGCGAACTTATCCCTGAAGTCAGTAAGACGACGATTGACAAGATTTTGACCGAACATTTGTATTATTACAAGGTGTGTGCGAGGTGGGTCCCCAAAATGCTCACTGAAGACCATAAACGGCAACGTGTTGAAGCGGCCCACCGATTCCTGGAGCGCTATGCAGAACAGGGCGAGGAATTGTTGGATTCAATTGTCACTGGCGATGAAACCTGGGTGCACTACACTACACCAGAAACTAAAGAACGTTCTCGTCAGTGGCGGCATTCGAATTCGCCGAAAACGCGAAAGTTCAAACAGACATTTTCTGATGGCAAAGTGATCCAGTGTGTTCTGGGACAGAAAAGGTGTATTGTTGTGTGAGTTTATGCCTACCGGCACAATAATAAACGCCGCTAGCTACTGTGAGACTTTAAAAAAATTGCGACGTGCCATTCAGAATAGGAGGGGAATGCTGACGAAGGTAGTGAGTCCCCATACTGCACATGCAACGGCTGAACTCCTGGCCCAGTTCGGATTGGACATCCTCACCCATCCACCCTACAGTCCAGACGTAGCACCTAGTGATTGTCATCTGTTTCCTGAGTTGAAGTCACACCTGGGAGGAACACATTTCCAGACCGACGATGATTTGAAAAACGAGGTTGAGTGCTACCTGCACAACTTGGCGGGAGAGTGCTATGACAAGGGTATAAAAAAACTGTCACAGCGCATGCAAAAGTGCATCGATCGCAATGGTGATTACTTTGAAAAATAGCTGTAAGTTCCGCCTTTAACATTCATTGACAATAAACGTGTTTCTATATTAAATAAAATTGGAGACACGCCTCGTACAAAGACAGCGAAGTTTCAAAGTCATCACCACAGCAACCTGTTTTCTAAAACAGTTGACTACCACTTTGTAACACGGCTCTTCGTTGGGAAGTTACTTACACCCGATTTCACCAACAGATGTTATAATCGACGTTAACAAATGTAGCGTAACGATTGTTAAAGTGTTAACACTACCCCTTTTCTGAAAATGTTAAAAAACACGTGTTAATTCCAAGAAACTTATGAATGTTACAGCTATAGAAGGCTATGGATGAGTCATATTATTTGCTGAACGTACTGCGATGCGCTATTGTTTTCATTTTCGCCTGCTCAAAGCTAGAAAAATGGCGGGTGAACAAAATCGTAAACAAAAGCCGTGAGACAAATTCCTCATCGATGGAGAAAGTATTTTTAATTGAATTGGTGACGAAGTATAAATATATCGTTGAAAATAAGAGGACGGATGCAGTGAATGCAAAAGAGAAAGAGGTCACGTGAGAAGAAATTGGAAACGAATTAAATTCAAATGCATGTGTCATTACTTACTACAAGCATGAAAAATCTTCGTCAGTATTACGTAAATTTAAAACGAGGAGCGAAGAGGGACAAGTGACGAGTGACTTGAACGTTTCATGACGGCAGGTGGACAGTGTATTATCCACATAATTCAGTGAATTATAAAATCGCAAAGTTATTAATACTTGAAGCAAAGGCAAGGTCGGCATATTCCTTTCGATGCATGTTCTAACTCAGTATTACGTAAATTTAAAACGAGGAGCGAAGAAGGTCAAGTGACGAGTGACTTGAACGTTTCAAGATGAGAGGTGGACAATGTATTATCCACATAATTCAGTGAATTATAAAAGAGCAAAGTTATTAATACTTGAAGCAAAGGCGAGATCTGCATATTCCTTTCGATGCATGTTCTAACTCAGTATTACGTAAATTTAAAACGAGGAGCGAAGAAGGACAAGTGACGAGTGACTTGAACGTTTCAAGACGGGAGGTGGACAGTGTATCATCCACATAATTCAGTGAATTATAAAGTCGCAAAGTTATTAATACTTGAAGCAAAGGCGAGATCGGCATGTTCCTTTCGATGCATGTTCTAACTCAGTATTACGTAAATTTAAAACAAGGAGTGAAGGACAAGTGACGAGTGACTTGAACGTTTCAAGACGGGAGGTGGACAGTGTATCATCCACATAATTTAGTGAATTATAAAGTCGCAAAGTTATTAATACTTGAAGCAAAGGCGAGATCGGCATGTTCCTTTCGATGCATGTTCTAACTCAGTATTACGTAAATTTAAAACGAGGTGCGAAGAAGGACAAGTGGCGAGTGACTTGAACGTTTCAAGACGGGAGGTGGACAGTGTATCATCCACATAATTCAGTGAATTATAAAATCGCAAAGTTATTAATACTTGAAGCAAAACGAGATCGGCATATTCCTTTCGTTGCATGTTCTAACTCAGTATTACGTAAATTTAAAACGAGGAGCGAAGAAGGACAAGTGACGAGAGACTTGAACGTTTCAAGACGGGAGGTGGACAGTGTATTATCCACATAATTCAGTAAATTATAAAATCGTAAATCTATTAATACTTGAACCAAAGGCGACATCGGCATATTCCTTTCGATGCATGTTCTAACCTCTCTTGTACTTCTGCAGTAACCTTCATAGCAACTTGTTTCGACAGTCTATACCTCTGTAGAAAATGTTCTTCTGATAGCTCCTCAAAATCATTTCTCCTCATAGGCCGTACTGTATTACGAATGTCATTTAGACGGTCTAAAATATAGCAAATCGACATCAACAGCTGCGTGCACGCCCGCCATCTTGACTATTTACAATTGTTGAGGACTTAACATCAGAAATTTGGCTTGTTAGTTTAACAAGGGATTTAACACAGTAGTGTTAAGGTAATACTTGTTGTTGGTGTTAAATTTTAAGATCTGTTGGTGAAATCGGGCATTATAGTAAAAACTGTACATTATTTTATACATAATAGGATCGAAATTTGGGGCGAGACATCCATTAAAATATAAGCGGAGTATTACTAAACAAAATAAAAAAAGTTTGTGGTGTATTTATAACATAAAAAGGTGTCAATCAGTAAGAGAAGTATTCAAACAGCAGTGCATTTTAACAGTAGTGCCGCTATATGCTTATAAAAAGGGATTAAAAGATTGGAATCCTGAATATTCATATGACACCAAAGGCAACAGTAATTGCCATAGAGTATCCACCAAAATAGTCGCAAGAGGTAAAAGTACTTACATTAGAGGATTACTTTTATTCAATAACTTACCAGAGCATATAAAATCTGCACGAGGTAATTCGTTAAAATCATTGATAAAAGAACTACCTCGTAGGTCGAAGGTCGTACAGAATTGACGAACTGTGGTATTGACATATGTACGCTGTGGTGCACATACAAATAGGTTTTTTTTTTTTTTTGTAAATCTATCAATCTATGATTTTAGATTACGAATAACTTACGAGGGTGGTCTGAAAAGTTTCCGACCTCAACATGAAGATGGCAGTACTCCTAAATGAAATTACTGTGAATTTCGTTGTTCTTCTGTTGACTGTTACTCACCAAAGTTTCAGCCATTTTGGACGCTCAGTTGTTATGTAACAGTCGTTTGAGTGAGTTGATGTGAGCGTTTTTATGAAAATGGACAAAATCGAGTATCGAGCTGTCATTAAATATTTGTTTCTGAAAGGCAATACACCTACGCAAATCAAAGATGAGTTGGATTCTGTGTATGGGGACTCTGCACCATCATTTACCACAGTGAAATTTTGGACAGCTGAATCTAAACGTGGCCGTAAGAGCTTGGGAGTCGACGAACGTTCGTGACGTCTAAAGCCTTCAACTACCGACCAAAACATCGCCAAAGTTCATCAAATGGTGCTAGACGACCGCCAAATTAAAGTGAGAGATATAGCAGATACTATGAATATGTCAAAAGAACGTGTTTGTCATATATTAAACCAACATTTAGACATGAGAAAGCTGTCCGCGCGTTGGATGCTGCGTTTGCTTACGTTATACCAAAAACGTGTTTGAATGAGCATCTCCAACGCTCTTTTGTCACAGTTTAGGCGCAATAAATCTGAGTTTTGGCGCCGATTAATTACTGTAGATGAAACTTGGATACACCATTATACGCGCGAAACAAAAATACAGTCCAAACAGTGGACTGCAAAGCGAGAAGCGGCTCCGAAAAAAAAAAGCAAAAACTGTTTTTCGGCTGGAAAAGTGATGGCGATTGTCTTTTAGTGATAGTCATGGAGTTATTTTAATCGATTTTCTTCAAAAAGGAAAAACCTTTACAGGAGTATACTACGCAACATTACTTGACAAGCTGAAGGCAGAACTTGCGGAAAAACGGCCACATTTGTAGAAAAAGGAAATCGTGTTTCACCAAGACAACGCACCGTCTCACACCTCAGCAGTTGCAATGGCGAAAATATATATACTTAAAACATTTGTGTAATATACGATTATTGTAATATTGTAATTGTGATTTGAACAACTGCATTATTATAAAGCTTTGGAAAATTCAGTTTGTGTTCCCTTACGTATAGTACCACGAACACTCGCAAGTGAGAGAGAAAGAAAGAGAGAGAGAAAGAGCGAGAGAGAGGGAAATATTGTGACTTTGTGGGTTCCTGAAGTTAAAAGTCCAATTGCACAAACTCAAAATGTTCTTTATTTCCACCGAATTACAGTTGGAACACTTGCCGATTACACAGAATTATGTAGAGCACACAATTACAATTAACAAGTTCGTCTGTCACAGGTCCATTTCACGCTCACAATCACGTACAACTCCTCTGATACACGTACAAAGTCTTCCAGTCCGTTCACTAGCACGGCGCTCCTCACGGCTGCTCGCCAAGAACTGTACTGACTCGTCCACTGCAGCCTTTCGCTGTTTCTGGAAGCTTCGTGGTTCGGAAAATCATCCCGATGGTTCCAGACGTCAGGGGGGGGGGGGAAAGAGACGGTACAGGGCTCATGCCGCTCTTCTAACCATCCCCTCAGTTAGTGACACGAGATAAATGGGTAGGCGTGGGTTAAATGCTTCCCGTCTGGCCCTACCTGCCAGCCGGTTCTATCGAGAATTCTGACGTTCGGGTGACAATATAAAAAGAGTGGGGATAACGAGGTGGCAACGCTGAAGGCTGTAACGCATCTGATTCGCTACGAGCGAGAACTCTACCCATTTGAAACACATAGTAGAAGTAGTAGTAGTAGTAGTAGTAGTAGTAGTAGTAGTAGTAGTAGTAGTAGTAGTAGTAGTAGTAGTAGTAGTAGTAGTAGTAGTAGTAGTAGTAGTAGTAGTAGTAGCAGCAGATATTATAGGTAAGACTGAACTCTGATATTCTAAATTCTCGTGTGTACACGAAGTACGAACGCACCCAATTAATTTTCGTTTTGACATACGTACAGTGATGTTTGGTAGCGAATCTTTAGTTTGATGCAGGGTTATCTTGTGGTAATTGTCACGTCGTATTGCTTCCAGGAACAGCCTTGTGACAGCTCCGTGTGGGAGGTTTGTACCTTACAAAGCAGGCGCTTGCAGGGACTCCTGTCTGTACGTAGGCGTTTCATGTGCGATGTTTAATTAATGAAGAACGCCACGTATATTTTATTACCTGTCCTATCTGACATTAAATGTGCGATGAATAATTCACGGCTTTCATTAAAACAGCTTCCTACCCTTCAGAGACAAATGGTCAGGTAATTCCGCTACATTTTACAAAACATTGAATGAAAACCACGAGATATAATACTCTTACATGGAAAAAGTGCCGAAGAGGTGATCTATAACAGTGAAATAAGTAGATACAAAAATAGTTAAACTTAATCTGATTTGTTACATACAACTGACTCATTTTTATACAAAAAAAATCCTTATTTCTCCATGTCCTTCCCGTTAACTGACACAAACATATCCAAAAATTCATTTTACCTCGTTTTTTCAGAGTTACAATAAAATTACATTACACTGGATTTCAAGCGATAGTAAATTTTTAAGGTATGTTCCTATGTGACCCTCTGCTGTAAGTATATCAGTTACCCTTCAAGTTTTCCATTCCAAAAGTCAATAGCGTATCACGAAATGATACTGAACCTTTTCTACATATTTTAGCGAAAACTAGTTGATTAACTGAGACTCCTGCCAAACTGAAAGTACCCTATGAAACAGTTGTTTTGGCCACGTGTAACAAACGACAGTATACACTTTAAACACGATAGCAACACCATCTATGTCCAACCGCTCTTATTAACAACAGAGTTGTCCATACAAACAGGGCAGACTTTCAAATACCGTCACCTTGCAACCACCTATTTAAAACACTTTCCTATCACTTAAATTTACTGTATTCCCTTGTAGCTACAGTAAGATAAAGTTTATCTTGAAGTAGATAGAGCAATAAGTGTTTGTACAAGAGTAGAGAAAGTCATGTATTTCACATAACGAACAAAACATTTGATTATCACTTAAAGTCTACTGTATTCCCTTGTAACTACAATAAGATAATGTTTATCTTGAAGTAGATAGAGCAATAAGTGTTTGTACAAGAGTAGAGAAAGTCATGTATTTCACATAACGAACAAAACATTTGATTATCACTTAAAGTCTACTGTATTCCCTTGTAACTACAATAAGATAATGTTTATCTTGAAGTAGATAGAGCAATAAGTGTTTGTACAAGAGTAGAAAATGTCATGTATACATCACATAACGACCAAGACATTTGACAAACACTTAAAGTCTACTGTATTCCATTGTAACTACAATAAGATAATGTTTATCTTTAAGTTCATAGAGCAATAAGTGTTTGTACAAGAGTAGAGAAAGTCATGTATACATCACATACCGACCAAAACATTTGACAAACACTTAAAGTCTACTGTATTCCCTTGTAACTACAATAAGATAATGTTTATCTTTAAGTTGATAGAGCAATAAGTGTTTGTACAAGAGTAGAGAAAGTCATGTATACATCACATACCGACCAAAACATTTGACTATCACTTAAAGTCTACTGTATTCCCTTGTAACTACAATAAGATAATGTTTATCTTGAAGTAGATAGAGCAATAAGTGTGTGTACAAGAGTAGAGAAAGTCATGTATACATCACATAACGACCAAGACATTTGACAAACACTTAAAGTCTACTGTATTCCCTTGTAACTACAATAAGATAATGTTTATCTTGAAGTAGATAGAGCAATAAGTGTGTGTACAAGAGTAGAGAAAGTCATGTATACATCACATAACGACCAAAACATTTGACTATCACTTAAAGTCTACTGTATTCCCTTGTAACTACAATAAGATAATGTTTATCTTGAAGTAGATAGAGCAATAAGTGTATGTACAAGAGTAGAGAAAGTCATGTATACATCACATAACGACCAAAACATTTGACTATCACTTAAAGTCTACTGTATTTCCTTGTAACTACAATAAGATAATGTTTATCTTGAAGTAGATAGAGCGATAAGTGTTTGTACAAGAGTAGAGAAAGTCTTGTGTACATCACATAACGACCAAAACATTTGACTATCACTTAAAGTCTACTGTATTCCCTTGTAACTACAATAAGATAATGTTTATCTTTAAGTTGATAGAGCAATAAGTGTTTGTACCAGAGTAGAGAAAGTCTTGTGTACATCACATAACGACCAAAACATTTGACTATCACTTAAAGTCTACTGTATTCCCTTGTAACTACAATAAGATAATGTTTATCTTGAAGTAGATAGAGCAATAAGTGTTTGTACCAGAGTAGAGAAAGTCTTGTGTACATCACATAACGACCAAAACATTTGACTATCACTTAAAGTCTACTGTATTCCCTTGTAACTACAATAAGATAATGTTTATCTTGAAGTAGATAGAGCAATAAGTGTTTGTACAAGAGTAGCGAAAGTCATGTGTACATCACATAACGACCAAACCATTTGACTATCACTTAAAGTCTACTGTATTCCCTTGTAACTTCAATAAGATAATGTTTATCTTGAAGTAGATAGAGCAATAAGTGTTTGTACAAGAGTAGAGAAAGTCTTGTGAGTGCAAGATTGCATATTTTTCGAAAATATTGTGACGTAGGCCCCTGAATGAAATTTCAATGGACTCGGGACAAACAGCAACCATAAATTTCAAACCAGGCATACAGAATCAAAAAAATGGAGGTTAGTTCCCGGGGGGAACGCACGAACTACGCTCGAAAAGATGACGCACATGGAAGCGGCGATCGTTACGGCGCCAATAATGGAAGTTGTAGCGATTTAAGTCCGGGTGAGATGCATATTTATCCAGTTGTGATTTTGAAGCCAGGTGATATAATTTTGTCGAAATAACAAATAGTAATGAACTTAGTGTACAATTATATTGTTCGAGTCATATTATTTTTCATTTTTTCTTAAGGAACTTATCCTTTATCCTATTGGCATTTCCTATTACGCGAAATTCCATTATAAAATGACTATTTACTTCAAGAAATTTAAAAATATTATACAAAAAAAACTTAAAACTTAATTAAAACTCTTGGAACGCTGTAAAGTCGAAATACTGATACAGAAATTATGCGTCAATTATATATTGAACAAAGGAAGGAATTGATAGAAGTAAAGATAATAGAGGTACGAGGTAAAATAACAAGATAAATGTTTTAATTGAACACTAGATGACCGACATACTCTTCAGTGTAACATGTTACACTGTTACACTGAAACTGCTAATAATGAAGGAATAAATTGTACAGTATTACCAATGCCAGTAAATAAATAACCTAGTCACCATGACAACAAACTTGAATGACGTCATCTCCGCCAAAACGTAATATTTTTCCAATGTGCCTGTTCAAAACTCTGGACTCTCACAGGTATAGCAACATGCGAAAACGAAAGTTGCCTTCAAATATGTACACCAGAGCGTCCGAGGCACAAAAATTTTGGCCAGAAGAAAGAAAACATAATCTACAGGGTGGCGCACGATAAGTCATCCGATTGAATTTTGATCCTACAAGCATACTATTGGGCAGGGGCGGCTTCTCAATGGGGTAGCATGTTTGCGCTACAACCAAAATGCTGGGTCTCCCTTTAATGCAAGGGCATGTTCCATTTGGCGTTCAGTTCGACCTTGTCTAGTGCAGTAACCCTCAGCGCGCTGTATTGTTTGCAGGTGCCAAGCAGTTCACTCTCAGTTGCAAACCACTGGTATACAATGGGGAGGTATAGGGCAGGATGAACCTAGGGCGTGACAAGGCAAGTAGGGGGGAAGGGCGGGGCTTATGGCTGCATAAGGTTGGTTAACCTAGCAGCCAGAGAACAGTGAATGTCAAGCCTTCTCCTTCTGTTTTCAGCGCCACCTATTATTCTCATATTAAATGTTCGCATCGGTCAAATATTACCACAGATTACTATTACCTACCATAGCATAGCCACATGTTTTGTGCCGTGTTTTGTTAGCTGTGTCGTGCTTTGAGTAGTGAATAAGAGTGATTTATTTAAATACAAGTATATTGTGTTATATAAGGAGAAACAATGAATTCCATAAAGTGTCTATTAGCTCATCCTTTTTGAAAATGATCTTAGAAGAAAAAACCGAAAATAAGCGACTTGGAAGTCCCACGCCAAATATAAAAATCACATGGGTAGTCAAAACAAAAACAAGATATTTGAACAGGAACTTTAACAACAATGTATATGAGAAATATAATTTGATGTGTGGTTGTAATATTAAAGATAGCCTGTTTTGCTTTCCTTGCGTTCTCTTTGGCGGTGAAGATCCGTGGGCAAAACATGGCGTGAATGCTTTGCAGCATCTTCATGATCGCGCTTAAAAACACGTAACTTAAAAACTGCACATGAAAAGCACAGTTTTGCTATGCTTGACAATGTAAATATAGCAAAGCAGATGGACAGTGCATATCGGAGAACAATTGAAGAACACAGCCAGAAAGTGGCTTAAAATAGGTATGCTTTAAACATTATTGTTAACTGCATTAGGTTTTGTGGAGCCTTTGAGTTAGCTGAATGATTCAGCTACGTAAAGCAATCCTGGTATTTTTCGAGGACTGATAAACTTCAGTGCAGAGCTAGACTGTGTTCCGAAAAACCTATCTGGAGAATGCTACAGTGTTTAAGGGGACCTCCAAGACAATCCAGAACGAAATCTTGCAATGTACACTTGAAGTCTGCCATGAAGAGATATCAAGTCCATTTTTAGCTGCATAAATAGAAGAGTGTTATGCTCTAGAGTGTTTCTGAAATACGCATGTTGTGTTATACGCTGTGAATTACCGTTAACTTGTGTATACAGCAGTCTATAGTGGTTTGTTACTTTAAAAAAATTAAATTGCATTGATAAATTGGTGAACCACCGATTTTCAGAGTCACCAGCCGCCCCTGCTATTGGGGCAATAGCTTATGTGCTCAACTTCGTGCAGTTCATGGAAATTACTCCAGATGTCGTTACGAGTTCATCGCTTCCGTTTTGAGACCGCCATTTCAGTTTGCCGTGATGTCGGACAAAGGACGGTTTTCCGTAGCACAAAAGTCGAAGACTGTGTTACTGTTCACGACGACAACAGCGTTAT
Source organism: Mantis religiosa (assembly GCA_030765055.1). Taxonomy (NCBI): domain Eukaryota; kingdom Metazoa; phylum Arthropoda; class Insecta; order Mantodea; family Mantidae; genus Mantis; species Mantis religiosa. The sequence continues at coordinate 31,405,337 of CM060947.1, forward strand.
ATTGACACAGAGAGTGCCCGCCTCGGTAGCGTAGATGGTAGCATATCTGCCCCACGTTCAAGAGGTCCCGAGTTCGAATCTCGGTCAGGGCGAGTTACCTGGATAAGGTTTTTCCGGGGTTTCCCGTTATCCTGGAAGACGAATGTCGGGTAACGCTAAGCTCCATGGACTCCGGTCTCATATCAGCATCATTTCACCCATTCCATTCATCGTCCGACATGACTTAACGTTGGAGGACATAAATTACAAAATAAATAATTAAATAAATAAATAAAAAAGTAAATAAATAAAAAAATAAAAAAAAATAAAAATAAATAAAAAATTGACACAGAGAAGGTTCCGTGCTCATTTCGGCACACGCTGGGCTCCCAGCTTACAGACAATACGCAGATTTCGTCACAAATTTGCAGGTACTGGATCTGTTTTTTTTTTTCTTTTTTTTTTTTTAATTTACGTCCTCCAACGTTAAGTAATATCGGACGAATAATGAAATTGGTGAAATGATGCTCAAATGAATCCGGGGTCCATGGAGCTTAGAGCTACCTGACATTCGTCTTTAAGGATAAGGGAAAACCCCGGAAAAAACCTTATCCAGGAAACTCACCCTGACCGAGATTCGAACTGAATGTATGGGGTTTTCCTTGGGTAACCAAGGAGCCCCAAGACGTCTCTTGGGAGTTTATATGATGGCAAGCGTCTTTGTTCCCTCTGGTCATATCAGCCCAGGGTGTTTACCAAACGGTTGCCATGGGTTTGGATTCTGTCGTACATTGATCGTGCCCTCTCTCGGATGACATCGACAATGTACGGGATCTTTGAGTGTTCATGAAGGATCTGGGCTGGAAATCTCCAGTCTTTATCGTATATGATCCTGAGCGCACTGTTCTGCAGCGTCTGGAGTCTGACGAAAGTGGTATTTGCCACTGTTCCCCAGATCTCACAGCCGTACAAAATCATGGGCGGGATGATACCGCTGGAGCTTGAGTCGGAGGGGCATGGTTGAACGGAATATTGGGTATAGGTTCCTGAGCGCGACGTGCCCAAGCTGGACCTTGCCTTTGACGTGCCGAGCGTAAGTTAATTTGAGGTCCAGCGTCACTCCGAGATACTTCGCCATTTGCACCCATGGGATTCCACGGTGCCGTAAGAAGAAGTTCTGCTGCAACCGGTTGGCTCTGGTTTTCGCCAGGAGAATTGCAGAGCTCTTCTCCGGGTTAATTGCCATTCGCCATTTTGCGCTCCATTCGCCAATGGCCCGGAGCTGGGCCTGGATCTGACTGCGAGAGATAAGGAGCGGGGACTACAGTCTGCGAGGTGGGCAATCGAACAAGACCAAGAGGCAATGCTACACAACACTTGGTTTTCTGTCGAAGCTTATTTTTAGGTGAATGGTGTTGTGAACAAACGTTCGATTCTGGGCACGTGAACCTCCGCGAATATTCCACATGAAAGACACCTTCGGCGAGAAAGTGTGCGCGTGGGTTGCGATATCAAGCCATAGAATCATCAGTCCGTTCTTCGATACTACAGTAACCGGTGAACGCTATTTAGACATGCTGCGAAACCAGTTCTTTCTTCAACTCATGGCTACATGTCTTCCATTGCACACACAATTGTTCATGCAGGATGGAGCACGTCCCCATACTGCCAACGTTGTGCTTGATTTACTACACAAGAAACTTGGCCTTAGGGTATTGTCAAACCGCCTTCCAGAACGTTATGAAGGAAGAGGAATGCGGCCGCCCCACAGCCAGGACATTAATCCATGTCTGTTCTCTTAGAGAATTCTTATGGAAGCAAGACGTAGTGGCGGTAGGATTACAGGTAGACCGAGGAATCATGGCCCAAGACAAAGATCAGCTTACGGTCGGGTTGTTACATTGCATAGTCAAGCTAGAGAATTTGTCTGTTCTCTTAGAGAATTCTTCCAACAGGAAGCAAGACGGAGTGGCGGTAGGATTATAGGTAGACCGAGGAATCATGGCCCAAGACAAAGATCAGCTTACGGTCGGGTTGTTACATTACATAGCCAAGCTAGAGAATTTGTCTGTTCTCTTATGGAAGCAAGACGTAGTGGCGGTAGGATTAGAGGTAGACCGAGGAATCATGGCCCAAGACAAAGATCAGCTTACGGTCGGGGTGTTACATTGCATAGCCAAGCTAGAGAATTTGTCTGTTCTCTTAGAGAATTCTTATGGAAGCAAGACGTATTGGCGGTAGGATTAGAGATGGACCGAGGAATCATGCGACTTCTTCCTTTGGGGGTTTCTTAAAGAGAAGGTGTACCACAGAAAACCCGCAGCTTAGGGCCATCGCTGTGGAGTTATGTCGCGCCATTCCGGAAGATTTGTGTCGAAGAGTCGTCACAAATGCACGTGTGCGACTTGAAGAAGTTGTAAAACAAAAGAACGATCATACTGAACCTGTGTATTTCCAAGCTGTATTCTTTACTTCTATATTAGTAAAAGACGAATATGTTATACATTAAATAAATCGGGTGACTTATGGTGCGCCACCCTATAGCTACATATAAATAATAAACGTATGAGGTAAAATAACAGGATATCTGTTTTAATTGAACACTAGATGACCAACATACTCATGTTACACTGAAACGTCTTGTAATGAAGAAATAAATGGTACAAAAATACCAAAGCCAGAAAATAAATAACCTGGTCACCATGACAACAAAACTTGAATGACGTCGTCGCCGCCACAACGTAATTTTTTCCAATGTGCCTGTTCAAAAGTATGAAATCTTGCATGTATAGCAACGAGAATTACCTTCAAATATGTACACCAGAGCGTGCGAGGCACAAAAATCTTGGCCAGAAAAAAGTAACAGATGTTTTTGTTTGGCACTAAAAATGACTTTTCTTTATTTACTTGATAGTGTTATTTAGAATTTTAAAAAAATGTTTATATTATATTAAGTATGTAGAAGTAAAATTCTAGAAAAAAAAATAAACATGTAAAAAAATATGTATATTGGTTGGTACAAGTGACGTTATTCTAAAGAAATGAACGGTTGCTATGGAGATAGGAAAATCAATCATCTTCCTTGTGGAAAAAGACGTGGAGAAGATGAGAGTTTTATAGTGATGAGTGGACGTCCAGGACAGCGATCTAAAAGTAAAATGATATTGTGTAATAATGTATATTCAGTGTTCTGAAGAAAAAAAAAAAGGTCAATAATCTTGCTGAAGAAGCTTGGAGAGAAATCATCTTTGGATCAACGTACTCAGGAGTGAGCAGCCGTTTTATCCTATAATCCATCAACATAATCTTTTAAAGATTTAAGTTATATTTGAGATTAGTAGTGGTTAAAGGATTCGTGTTGTATTGTGCAGTACCATTTTATTAAAAATGGTGGAAAATACATTTAGATTACATTTGGAAACATGGAAGTTGTGGAAAATAAACTTAAATTATACGAGGCCTCTTCAATAAAGAATATCATACCTTTTTACAGTCAAAATTATTCGCACTAAAATTCAATCTTATTATATTCTGTTAACTTAATGTGAAACAAACACGCCGTAGTAGTTTCATTGTTGGTACTCCTGGTTCCCGCCTGTGAGAACCAGGCAAGTTCAGACATGTTCAGTATCGCCTTTCACTGTAATGGAGGTAACACGCGAGGAACAATATGCGGCTTTAAAATTCTGCTTTCGTCTCAACAAATCTTCAGTTGAGGCCTATACAATGTTACAGGAGGCCTATGGAGAGTATGTTGTTCCCTACAACACAGCTCGAAGGTGGTTTAAAATGTTTAAAGAGGGGAGACAATCAATTTCAAAGGAAGGTGGACCCGTTGATCCAGTTACTGCTCTTACGGAAGAAAACATCAACACTACTGCTGCCATTGTGAGAGAGGATCGACGAATTACCATAAGATCACTTTCTGAAATACTGAACATTTCATTGGGTGCCACGCACACGTTGGTGACAGAAACATTACACATGAGACGTGTTTGTGCGCGATGGGTTCCAAGACTGTTGATTCCCGAACAAAAGGACATTCGCAGCATGCGGTTAAAGTTGCTGTTAGAGGAAGATCCGGAGTCTCTACAAACGTAATCACTGCTGATGAAACTTGGCTACATCATTTTGATCCTGAGAGCAAACAGCAAAGCTCAGTGTGGAAATCTCCTTCATCACCAACCCCGAAAAAAGCAAAAGTGGTTGCTTCTGCTGGGAAAGTTATGGTCATCCCATTCTTTGGTATTCATGGAATGGTTTATCAGCATGTTGTACCTGCACACACATCAGTAACTGGACAATACTACAGGGATGTCCTGAAAATATTGCAGGTCCATATCAGGCGCACAAGACCACATTTCCGTGAAGCAGGCTGGATGCTACACCGCGATAATGCGCGGCCGCATATTGCCAATGTGGTTGCTGAATATCTTGCAAAAATCAAGCGAAGTGCATCCCTCACCCTCCCTATAGTCCGGATTTAGCCCCATGTGACTTTTTTCTATTCCCTAAGTTGAAGAAACGCCTTCGTGGGAGGCATTATTCATCATCAGAAGCGTTGGTGAAGGCTGCGGAGGCAATTTTGAAGGATCTCTCAAAAAATTGTTTCCAGCATGTCTTTGAAAACTGACAGAAACGCTAGGATAAGTGCATTGCATCAGCAGTCTTGGAACACATCGCGCACAAACACGTCTCATGTGTAATGTTTCTGTCACCAACGTGGGGGTGGCACCCAATGAAATGTTCAGTATTTCAGAAAGTGATCTTAAGGTAATTCGTCGATCCTCTCTCACAATGGCAGCAGCAGTGTTGATGTTTTCTTCCGTAAGAGCAGTAACTGGAGCGCCGGGTTCACCTTCCTTTGAAATTGATTGTCTCCCCTCTTTGAACATCTTAAACCATCTTCGAGCTGTGCTGTGGGGAAGAACAGACTCTCCATAGGGCTCCTGTAACATTGTATAGGCCTCAACTGAAGATTTGTTGAGACGAAAACAGAATTTCAAAACCTCATATTGTTCCCCGTGTGTTACCTCCATTGTAGCGGTAGGCGATACTGAACATGTCTGAACTTGCTTGGTTCTCACAGGCCTCAACCAGGAGTACCAACAATGAAACTACTACGGCGTATTTGTTTCATATTAAGGTAATAGAATATAATAAAGCTGAATTTTAGTGCCAAAAATTATGACCATAAAAAGTTATGATCATTCAGTATTGAACAGCGCTCGTAGTATGATTCAGACTAACCACCAAAGCTACAGAGTAAAGTGAAAAAAATTAACCCGGCCGATACTGCACGACCTTGCCCTACTTAATGTATTAAAAGATAACGAACGTTTGCATTATCACACGCCAATAATGTTTTTCATTAGTCTAACGCATTCTTCCTTCCTCCATCCACAAAACTGTTCATACTTTTCTCGTAAACATCATTAGATTATAAAGAAACTCTCAGAAGTCTATTGGCTTCGCTGAGAATGCGCTTAAGCGAAGTATAATCGGAACCTTCACTTTAATCATAACCTCACATTATCCTCCATAAATGTTGAAACAAATGAAACAACATCTGCTTAGAAACCGTATTAGCTCATAGATTTCTGATGTCTGATACATTACAATGTTACATTTAGCAAATTTACTAATTATTTTACGTACTTTAATGCTGAAATTCCAGAAAGCGTTATATGTGACACGTGCGTAATCTTTCAATACGACAGTCCTAAAAATAAGGATGTGAGCGATTAAGATATGTGTATTATGTGTTATGATTTATGCCATTGGTATTTATAACAACTGAAGCTGCCGAGATATTCATACAGATACAGCTTAGGAGAAAACTCGCCTATATGTGCTGCTATGGCAACAGAATGTTTGTAAATAAGTACCCTTGATTAATGGGGTTTGCAGAAAATTTCAAAAGACAGCATTTCGCTAGAAGTAAGATTAATGATGAAGATAGGAGTGGAATTAGTGTGGAGAGTATCGCAAACGCCTCTCCAGGTTTACTACTTGGGGAATTGTCAGCGAATACGTGGCACCGAGGCCCAAATACTATCCATGAAAATGATTTTGCGTAATGTGTTGGTGCAGCTGTGAAGCATAATAAAGATACAAGACATTTTTCAGAATCTTTTATTTTATTTGTAATTTTCAATATCGTCCGCTTGTAACTCTACACACTTCTCCCAGCGATGTTCCCATCTCTGTAACCCGTCCAAATAGTACTCGGCGTTTTTCAACATAGTCTCCTTGTAACTCTACACACTTCTCCCAGCGATGCTCCCATCTCTGTAGCCCGTCCAAATAGTACTCGGCGTTTTTCAACATAGTCTCCTTTTAAATCTACACACTTCTCCCTGCGATGCTCTCATCTCTGTAACCCGCCCAAATAGTACTCGGCGTTTTTCAACATAGTCTCCTTGTAATTCTACACATTTCTCCCAGCGATGCTCACATCTCTGTAACACGTCCAAAGAGTACTCGGCGTTTTTCAACATAGTCTCCTTGTAACTCTACACACTTCTCCCAGCGATGCTCCCATCTCTGTAACACGTCCAAATAGTACTCGGCGTTTTTCAACATAGTCTCCTTGTAACTCTACACACTTCTCCCAGCGATGCTCACATCTCTGTAACCCGTCCAAATAGTACTCGACGTTTTTCAACATAGTCTCCTTGTAATTCTACACACTTCTCCCAGCGATGCTCACATCTCTGTAACCCGTCCAAATAGTACTCGGCGTTCTTCAACATAGTCTCGTTGTAACTCTACACACTTCTCCCAGCGATGCTCCCATCTCTGTAACAAGTCCAAATTGTATTCGGTGTTTTTCAACATAGTCTCCTTGTAATTCTACACACTTCTTCCAGCGATGCTCCCATCTCTGTAACCCGTCCAAATAGTACTCGGCGTTTTTCAACATAGTCTCCTTTTAACTCTACACACTTCTCCTAGCAATGTTCCCATCTCTGTAACCTGTCCAAATAGTACTCGGCGTTTTTCAACATAGTCTCGTTGTAACTCTACACACTTCTCCCGGCGATGCTCCCATCTCTGTAACCCGTCCAAATAGTACTCGGCGTTTTTCAACATAGTCTCTTTGTAACTCTACACACTTCTCCTAGCAATGTTCCCATCTCTGTAACCTGTCCAAATAGTATTCGCGTTTATCAACATAGTCTCCTTGTAATTCTACACACTTCTCCCAGCGATGCTCACATCTCTGTAACCCGTCCAAATAGTACTCGGCGTTCTTCAACATAGTCTCCTTGTAACTCTACACACTTCTCCCAGCGATGCTCCCATCTCTGTAACACGTCCAAATTGTACTCGGCGTTTTTCAACATAGTCTCCTTGTAATTCTACACACTTCTTCCAGCGATGCTCCTATCTCTGTAACCCGTCCAAATAGTACTCGGCGTTTTTCAACATAGTCTCCTTGTAACTCTACACACTTCCCCTAGCAATGTTCCCATCTCTGTAACCTGTCCAAATAGTACTCGGCGTTTTTCAACATAGTCTCGTTGTAACTCTACACACTTCTCCCGGCGATGCTCCCATCTCTGTAACCCGTCCAAATAGTACTCGGCGTTTTTCAACATAGTCTCTTTGTAACTCTACACACTTCTCCTAGCAATGTTCCCATCTCTGTAACCTGTCCAAATAGTACTCGGCGTTTATCAACATAGTCTCCTTGTAATTCTACACACTTCTCCCAGCGATGCTCCCATCTCTGTAACCTGTCCAAATAGTACTCGGTGTTTTTCAACATAGTCTCCTTGTAACTCTACACACCTCTCCCAGCGATGCTCTCATCTCTGTAACCCACCCAAATAGTACTCAGCGTTTTTCAACATAGTCTCTTTGTAACTCTACACATTTCTCGCAGCGACGCTCCCATTTCTGTAACTCGTCCATATAGTACTCGACGGTTTTCAACATAGTCTCCTTGTAATTCTACACACTTCTCCCAGCAATGTTCCCATCTCTGTAACCCCACCAAATAGTACTCGGCGTTTTTCAACATAGTCCCCTTGTAACTCTACACACTTCTCCCAGCGATGTTCCCATCTCTGTAACCCGACCAAATAGTACTCGGCGTTTTTCAACATAGTCCCCTTGTAACTCTACACACTTCTCCCAGCGATGCTCCCATCTCTGTAACCCGTCCAAATAGTACTCGGCGTTTTTCAACATAGTCTCCTTGTAACTCTACACACTTCTCCCAGCGATGCTCACATCTCTGTAACCCACCCAAATAGTACTCAGCGTTTTTCAACATAGTCTCTTTGTAACTCTACACATTTCTCCCAGCCATGCTCCCATCTCTGTAACTCGTCCAAATAGTACTCGGCGTTTTTCAACATAGTCTCCTTGTAACTCTACACACTTCTCCCAGCGATGCTCCCATCTCTGTAACCTGTCCAAATAGTACTCGGCGTTTTTCAACATAGTCACCTTGTAACTCTACACACTTCTCCCAGCGATGCTCCCATCTCTGTAATCAGTCCAAATAGTACTCGGCGTTTTTCAACATAGTCTCCTTGTAACTCTACACACTTCTCCCAGCGATGCCCCCATCTCTGTAACCCGTCCAAATAGTACTCGATGTTTTTCAACATAGTCTCCTTGTAACTCTACACACTTCTCCCAGCGATGCTCCCATCTCTGTAACCCGTCCAAATAGTACTCGACGTTTTTCTCTGCAAAATAATTGGTCACAAAGGTGATTGCCTCTTCATTTGTCGAAAATCTTTGTCCTCCAAGCGGAGTTTTCAGATGAGGGAACAAAATGAAGTTGCTTTGTGCTAGATCCGGTCAGTCAAGCAGTTCAAACCTTAATTCGTGGATTTTCGCCATTGCAACCGCTGAGGTGTGAGACGGTATGTTGTCTTGGTGAAACAGTATTTTCTTTTTCTGCAAATGTGGCCGTTTTTTCCGCAAGTTCTGACTTCAGCTTGTCAAGTAATGATGCGTAGTATGCTCTTGTAATGTTGTTTCCTTTTTGAGGATAATCGATTAAAATAACTACATGACTATCCCCCCCCCAAAAAAAAACAGTGGTCATCACTTTCCCAGCCGAAAAAAAAAAATTCGCTTTCTTGGAGCCGGTTCCCCCTTTGCTGTCAACTGTTTGGACTTTATTGTTTCGGGCGTATAGTGATGTAACCAAGTTTCATCTACAGTAATTAATCGGCGCCAAAACTCCGGTATATTGCGCCCAAACTGCCCCAACAGAGCAATGGAAATGTTCATTCGAACACGTTTTTGATCTAACGTGAGCAAACGCGGCACTCAACGCGCGGACAGCTTTCTCATGTCTAAATGTTGATTTAATATGTGACAAACACATTCTTTTGACATGTTCATAGCCTCTGCTATCTCCCTTTCTTTAATTCGGCGATCATCTAGCACCATTTGGTGAACTTTGGCGTTGTTTTTCTCGGTAGTTGCATTTTTTGGACGTCCCGAACGTTCAGCGTCTCTCAAGCTCAAACAGCCACGTTTAAATTCAGCTGCCCAAAATTTCACTGTGGTAAATGATGGTGCAGAGTCCCCATACACAGAATCCAACTCATCTCTGATTTGCGTAGGCGTATTTCCTTTCAGAAACAAATATTTAATGATAGCTGGATACTCTATTTTGTCCATTTTTATAAAAATATTCACATAAACTAACTTAAACGATTGCGACGTAACAACTGAACGTCCAAAATCGCTGAAACTTTGGTGAGTAACTGTCAACAGATGAAGATCGAAATTCACTAGCTTTTATTTACGAACATATAAGAACATTTGCTAGTTTCTTCGCAGATCCTGGCCCTGTTTTGTTAATGGATAGACAAAGAGGTTGGACACAGTGTGAATGAAGGTTATGTAGGATAGATAATTCTGTTTCCGAAAGCATAATATGTAAATACACTGAATATAAAGTGCATAAGATGGAGGAATTGCTTTTAATAATTACAATATAACGATAATTATTTGTATTCCGATGATTTTAGTTTCAGCTTTTGTTTGAGCACTGAACTCTCTTTTGTTTGCATGAAAACGAGGTTAGATGCGAGATTGTTCATTTTAGTATCACGTTTCGTCAGAATACTTGCATGCTGGGTTCACTGAGTTGTTATAGTAAATCTGTGTGGCCGGATACCTCGAGGCTGCCGTATATCATTGAAGCGAAGCAAGATGTGAGCCGGATTATAGTTCAAACAAGCAGCATTATGTTCATCAAAACTTTTGCCAATAGCTGCCAGCAGATTTCCGATCTCTACAGCTTCATTTGGGATATTCTGAAATGTATATCTCCAATTATCTGGAAATATCTTTAGACATCCTCCTCATTCTGGATGACCTTTGTATACCTGGCAAGACTTAAAAGATAAACAAACTATTACCACACAAAAAATATACGAGGGCTGTTCAATAAAGAATTATCACAACCTTTTTTGACAATGTACCTTTACTCATCCTCATAATTGTGATAGTCCTTCTCAAAATAGTCTCCCCTGAATGCGATGCACTTGTCCCAGCGTTTCTGCCCAATCTTCAAAGACATGCTGGAAACCATTTGTGAGAAATCCTTCAAAATCTCCTCCGCAGCCTTCACCACTGCTTCTGATGATGGATAATGCCTCCCACGAAGGCGTTTCTTCAAGTTAGGCAATAGAAAAAAATCACATGGGGCTAAATCCGGACTATAGGGAGGGTGAGGGATGCACTTCACGTTGATTTTTGCAATATATTCAGTAACAACATTGGCAATATGCGGCCGCGCATTATCGTGATGCAGCATCCAGCCTGCTTCAGGGAAATGTGGTCTTTTGTGCCTGATATGGACTTGCAATGTTTTCAGGACATCCCTGTAGTATTATCCAGTTACTGATGTGTGTGCAGGTACAACATGCCGATAAACCATTCCATAAATATCAAAGAATGAGATGACCATAAACTTTACCAGCAGAAGCAACCACTTAGGTTTTTGTGGTTGGTGATGAAGGAGATTTCCACACTGAGCTTTGCTGTTTGCTCTCAGGATCAAAATGATGTAGCCAAGTTTCATCAGCAGTGATTACGTTTGAAAGAAACTCCGGATCTTCCTCTAACATCAACTTTAACTGCATGAAGACCTGCATGCGAATGCCATTTTGTTCGGGAATCAACAGTCTTGGAACCCATCGCGCACAAACACGTCTCATGTGTTATGTTTCTGTCACCAACGTGTGGGTGGCACTTAATGGAATGTTCAGTATTTCAGAAAGTGATCTTAAGGTAATTCGTCGATCCTCTCTCACAATGGCAGCAGCAGTGTTGATGTTTTCTTCCGTAAGAGCAGTAACTGGAGCACCGAGTCCACCTTTCTTTGAAATTGATTGTCTCCCCTCTTTAAACATTTTAAACCATCTTCGAGCTGTGCTGTAGGGAAGAACAGACACTTCATAGGCTTCCGGTAACATTGTATAGGCCTCAACTGAAGATTTATTGAGACGAAAGCAGAGTTTCAAAATCGCATATTGTTCCTCGCGTGTTACCTCCATTGCAGCTGTAGGTGATACTGAACATGTCTGAACTTGCCTGGTTCTCAGAGGTGATGCCGTATTTATCAGCCGTATGATTGAATACGATTTTAACAATGAATAAAATGATACTTAAATTATAATGAGGAAGTAAGGTGAAAGAATTTAAGATAATGAATATTACAGATGGGTAAGTTCATGAAACGAAGCAACAGCATTTAAATTCAATTACTAGAATGCGAATAAGTATTTTAACCCAGAGCTATGTAATAAAGTTGCTGGTCTATATGGATGAAAATGTTCCGTCGAAAGGCTGTGGTCACGGGAGGGTCGCTACCTGGGTCATTAGTAGACCGGTCCAAACCTGGCCCAAACCAGTATTTCGGGGAAATGTCCGCGTGGTTGTAGCTCGCTAACTAGAGTTTTTCAGAGAAATCCAGCTGGAGGCGAGACTATATCTGTTTTGGTAAGGAATATTAGGTTTTAGCGTCGGTCTTCTAGTCTGAGACGTGATACAGTGTAGACGTGTTTTGCCTGCCGGGGACACAAACGTCGGATTGTGCCGAGAAGTACAACCAATAATGAGAATCTTATTAAGTGAACAAGATCTCCCAGCAGTGAATTAAGCGGCGAAGTATACTTTCAAAACAGTGTTAGTAATTTATTCCATCGCGATAGATTTCAGCAATTCAGTATAGTTTTAACGTGATAGTGGAAATCTAGAGTAATTCGATCTGAACGCGGCGGCGACTCCTGGTAAACTGTGACCACGAAACGAACTGAATAGTAAAGCGGATACGATGAACTGTGTTGTTTTTATTTCGTCAACCTATCTCACGCATACCCTGTAGATAGCGTGGTCTCAGCTCTAATGACTAGCCAGGGCAAAGAATAGTCAACTCATAGAGGAATCTACTAGGCGACCAGACCACCGGGATCCAGGCTGCTAAGGTCACATCCAGAGTGGCTGTTACCAAAGACAGAGTAGCAGAAGACGTAGCGAGGGAGGGTAAGGCCACAGAGGTGGGAACCAGGAGTACCAACAATGAAACTACTACGGCGTGTTTGTTTCACATTAAGCTAACAGAATATAATAAAATTGAATTTTAGTGCGAAAAATTATGTCCGTAAAAAATTATGATCATTCTTTATTGAATAGTCCTTGTATATCTTGTTAAAACATGCAATTCATATCTGGTTACTTTTCTGTGTAGCTATTCCCTAATATTTGGTTAAATTCTGCCAAATTTCTCAGAGAGAAATTAGTTATTCGTTCCTTTCATGTCCTTAACGTGGATTAAATAGCCAGATATTATGGTACGTGCGTTGTTGGTGGCAGTGAAAGTTTGCTGGGCGCGGTTATTTTGCCCACAGAAGTTAATTACAGCGGTGGAGCTCTCTGGGGAGCTTTGCCCCAGTTTGTTTTGCAACCCTTGTCAATAACAGGCACACAGTGATCGCTTTCCTTTAATCCAAAACCACAACTTATGCCGATCATCCTGACACTTCTCTTAGGTTCTCAATTATCGACCTGTTTCTTCATCCCTGTAATAATCACACATGTATCTGATGAACTACAAGAGCAATAACGGAATACAGTAGACTTTAAATGATAGTCAAATGTTTTAAAGTGGTGGTTGCTATGGTCGACATAGACTTTGCGTTCCGTTTGCTTGCCCAAGACATAAAAAAATGAATAACGACCTACCATTTGATGTATAGGAAAATACATGCAATGACAAGGAAATGTTTAAATTAAAATACAAAGGGCTTCCAGAAAGTAAGTTCTGTTTCAATTTATCTCCGCTGCAGCGCTGCGATCGCAGTTCCGCACATGGGCGGTAGACGCTCTGTATCAAGGAGAAGAAACGTGCGCCATTGTGAGATCGCTGTCAGTCACGTACGCTTTGTTGTGCTTGTTTACAATGTCGGTGTTGATCGAAAATCCCGCCGCTTGTGAAATCAGATCTGTGATTCGTTTTCTGAATGCCAGGAAAGTGAAACCAATTGAAATTTATCGGCAAATTTACGACGTTTATGGAAGAGAAGATGGGTCCGAGAAAACATAATGATTTTGTTTTTTGACTGAATCACAAACAATGAGGGGAGCACTGTCGTGATGCAGTTTACACGACTGGCTTTTGTCAAAACTTTCTGATGGTGATTCGGCTATTTTACAGAATAGCTTTCTTTACTTCTTCCACATTGTCGTCCGTAGCTGATGTGCAAGGGCGTCCAGAGCGGTCACCGACTTCTGAACGCTCTTTGAAACGTTTCTACCAATCGTAAACTCTACTCTTACTTACGAGGGCTGTTCAATAACTTATTATATTCTGTTAGCCTAATGTGAAACAAACACGCCGTAGTAGTTTCATTGTTGGTACTCCTGGTTGCCGCCTGTGAGAACCAGGCAATTCAGATATGTTCAGTATCGCCTACCGCTGTAATGGAGGTAACATGCAGTTAAAGTTGATGTTAGTGGAAGATCCAGAGTTTCCTTCAAACGTTATCACTGCTGATGAAACTTGGCTACATCATTTTGATCCCGAGAGCAAACAGCAAACCTCAATGTGGAAATCTCTTTCATCACCAACCCCCCAAAAAACAAAGGTGGTTGTTTCTGCTGGGAAAGTTATGGGCATCTTATTCTTTGATATTCATGGAATTGTTTATCAGCATGTTGTACCTGCACACCCATCAGTAACTGGACAATACTACAGGGATGTCCTGAAAACATTGCAAGTTCATATCCGGCGCAAAAGACCACATTTCAGTGAAGCAGACTGGACGCTGTACCACGATAATGCGCGACCGCATATTGCCAATGTTGTTGCTGAATATCTTGCAAAAATCAACGTGAAGTGCATCCCTCACGTTCCCTATAGTCCGTATTTAGCTCCATGTGACTTTTTTCTATTGCCTAACTTGAAGAAACGCCTTCTATCATCAGAAGCAGTGGTGAAGGCTGCGGAGGCGATTTTGAAGGATCTCTCAAAAATGGTTTCCAGCATATCTTTGAAGACTGGCAGAAACGCTGCGAAAAGTACATCGTATTCAGGGGAGACTATTTTGAGAAGGACCCTCAAAATTTTGAGGATGAATAAAGGTACGTTGTCAAAAAAAAATTGATTATTCTTTATTGAACAGCCCTCGCACTTACTCTTCTCTTACGCACGAGTCTGTTGGAGAAGTAAAGTGCTGGCATGTTGTCTTGGTAGCTCAGTGGATAAGAATGGTTCATGGAACTACATTTTTCATTCCGAATTTTTATCCAAATCTTGCTAGTGCGAAATAACAAATAATTTTATAGAGAACGCGCTCATTAGGTTACTTTTCACACTCCAGGACATAAACACCCCTAAACAACTTACTGTTACCACCTAACTGAAGTTGTTTTAGTGGCACAGGACGTCATTTGACCTCCGAAACAGATGCAGCTTGTTCGTGAGTGCTTTTGTCCCTATAATATTGACTTTACCTTCAAAACCATGATTGTGCTCAGTCAGTTGTCACCATTGTTATGGTAGAGCATGCACAATGTTACAGTTTTCATCTCCGATTACCAGTTTAACGTCGTAATAACATGAAAGTGCGGAATTGATTTGAAATCGAATCTTGCTAGAAATTAATAACTTTGTGTAATTCAGGACAGGCCTGCCGAATTCAAATCGTAATTAGTAAACACTGAAAAGGCGGGCATATCCAAAATGGCTCCCACCAGACGGGGGAACATGGGGTAAAACCGGGACCCTAAAGAAACAAACAAAACGTCCGTTCTCTTTATACATGTGACTAACTGCAACGAACTGTGGACTTAAATTTATGGGACTTAAAATTTCTTTGTATACGGCAATTTTCTACGTATTTACTCTATTTTAAGTTTCTTGCTGATTTCCTTTACGGAGCGACCGTTTATGTCAGGAGAATATGTTATTTTAACGGTCTTTATCTACACAACCGGGGAAGAGAAACGTCAGGTGAGAGAAGCCAAAGGGAGGTCTTGATCCACGAGGGCTGATCAACAAACACTAAGACTGATTTTTTCCTTTAGCTTCAATGATAGTTTCGTGTCTGTAACATAAATATTTGAAAAGAGCAGGCTTTTATGTATAATGTCGGTAGGCGGCAGCACTTTCGTATTGGTAATGTGGTAGTAATGCTCTATTTTGTACACCCTACGTGCATTTCGCATACCAGACAATGGAGGTGACGCGAGAGGAGTAGTACAGCGCAATCAAATTCTGTTTTCGTTTAAACCATACAGCCACCGAAACTTCTAAAAAGGAGAAGCAAGCGTACAGTGAAGATGCACTCGTGTAACAGTGTTTAGGTGATTCAAGGACTTCAAAGAAGGCAGACTTGTCAGTGTTAAGCAAGGTGGGCCTGGTGTTTCAGCTTCTGCTGTAACTGAAGTCAACATCAACACAGCTGCTGTGATTGTTCGAGAGGAAAGGCGTATAACGTTACGTAATCTCAGCGAAGTGTTGACAGTGTATTTACAATTATGCACGACCATCTGCATATGACCCGAGTTTGTGCTCGTTGGGTGCCACGTCTGTTGACTACCGAACAAAAGGCTGTGCGAATGGAGACAAGCCGTGAAGTGCTGCGTCTATTTGCTCATGGAGGGGATGCATTTTTAAGTCGATTATCACCGGTGATGAGTCATGGCTGCATCATTATGATCCTGAAGGAAAACAAGCCAGCATAGTGTAGAAATCAACAGGTTCTCCAACACCAAAAAGGCAAAAGTTGTTCTATCTGCAGGGAAAGAGATGGTGATTACATTTTTGACTGTAATGGAATGATTTGCCAGCATGCAGTTCCCCCTCACACTACTGTTACAACAGCATACTACACGTCAGCATTGGCTACACTGAGGAAGCACATTATAAAGAAACGACCAGAGCTTTCTCGGACTGGGAGCCGACTTCATCATGACAATGTACGACCTCACGTCGCATGCAGTTCCCCCTCACACTACTGTTACAGCAGCATACTACACGTCAGTATTGGCTACACTGAGGAAGCACATTACAAAGAAACGACCAGAGCTTTCTCGGACTGGGAGCCGACTTCATCATGACAATGCACGGCCTCACGTCACATGCAGTTCTCCCTCACACTACTGTTACAGCAGCATACTACACGTCAGTATTGGCTACACTGAGCAAGCACATTACAAAGAAACGACCAGAGCTTTCTCGGACTGGGAGCCGACTTCATCATGACAATGCACGGCCTCACGTCACATGCAGTTCCTCCTCACACTACTGTTACAGCAGCATACTACACGTCAGTATTGGCTACACTGAGCAAGCACATTACAAAGAAACGACCAGAGCTTTCTCGGACTGGGAGCCGACTTCATCATGACAATGCACGGCCTCACGTCACATGCAGTTCCCCCTCACACTACTGTTACAGCAGCATACTACACGTCAGTATTGGCTACACTCAGCAAGCACATTACAAAGAAACGACCAGAGCTTTCTCGGACTGGGAGCCGACTTCATCATAACAATGTACGACCTCACGTCACATGCAGTTCCCCCTCACACTACTGTTACAGCAGCATACTACACGTCGGTATTGGCTACACTGAGGAAACACATTACAAAGAAACGACCAGAGCTTTCTCGGACTGGGAGCCGACTTCATCATAACAATACACGGCCTCACGTCACATGCAGTTCCCCCTCACACTACTGTTACAGCAGAATACTACACGTCAGTATTGTCTACACTGAGGAAACACATTACAAAGAAACGACCAGAGCTTTCTCGGACTGGGAGCCGACTTCATCATAACAATGTACGACCTCACGTCACATGCAGTTCCCCCTCACACTACTGTTACAGCAGCATACTACACGTCGGTATTGGCTATACTGAGGAAGCACATTACAAAGAGGCGACCAGAGCTTTCTCGGAATGAGTGGCGACATCATCATGACAATGCACGGCCTCACGTCACATGCAGTTCCCCCTCACACTACTGTTACAGCAGCATACTACACGTCAGTATTGGCTACACTGAAGAAGTACATTACAAAGAAACGACCAGAGCTTTCTCGGACTGGGTGACGACTTCATCATGACAATGCACGGCCTCACGTCGCATGCAGTTCACCCTCACACTACTGTTACAGCAGCATACTACACGTCGGTATTGGCTATACTGAGGAAGCACATTACAAAGAAGCGACCAGAGCTTTCCCGGTCTGGGTGACGACTTCATCATGACAATGCACGGCCTCACGTCGCATGTAGTTCCCCCTCACACTACTGTTACAACAGCATACTACACGTCAGTATTGGCTACACTGAGGAAGCATATTGCGAAGAAACGACCAGAGCTTTCTCGGACTGGGTGACGACTTCATCATGATAATGCCCGACCTCACGTCGTATGCAGTTCCCCCTCACACTATTGTTACAGCAGCATACTACACGTCAGTATTGGCTACACTGAGGAAGCACATTGCAAAGAAACGACCAGAGCTTTCTCGGACTGGGTGACGACTTCATCATGACAATGCACGACCTCACGTCACATGCAGTTCCCACTCACACTACTGTTACAGCAGCATACTACACGTCAGTATTGGCTACAATGAAGCACATTGCAAAGAAACGACCAGAGCTTTCTCGGACTGAGTGACGACTTCATCATGACAATGCACGACCTCACGTCACATGCAGTTCCCACTGACACTACTGTTACAGCAGCATACTACACGTCAGTATTGGCTACAATGAGGAAGTACATTACAAAGAAATGAACAGAGGTTTCTCGGACTGAGTGACGACTTCATCATGACAATGCACGACCTCACGTCACATACAGTTCCCACTGACACCACTGTTACAGCAGCATACTACACGTCAGTATTGACTACACTGAGGAAGCACATTGCAAAGAAACGACCAGAGCTTTCTCGGACTGGGTGACGACTTCATCATGACAATGCACGACCTCACGTCACATGCAGTTCCCACTCACACTACTGTTACAGCAGCATACTACACGTCAGTTTTGGCTACAATGAAGCACATTGCAAAGAAACGTCCAGAGCTTTCTCGGACTGGGTGACGACTTCATCATTACAATGTACGGCCTCACGTCACGTGCAGTTCCCCCTCACACTACTGTTACAGCAGCATACTACACGTCAGTATTGGCTACACTGAGGAAATACATTGCAAAGAAACGACCAGAGCTTTCTCGGACTGGGTGACGACTTCATCATGACAATGTACGGCCTCACGTCACGTGCAGTTCCCCCTCACACTACTGTTACAGCAGCATACTACACGTCAGTATTGACTACACTGAGGAGGCACATTGCAAAGAAACAACCAGAGCTTTCTCGGACTGGGTAGCGACTTCATCATGACAATGCATGGCCTCACGTTGCATGCAGTTCACCCTCACACTACTGTTACAGCAGCATACTACACGTCAGTATTGACTACACTGAGGAAGCGCATTGCAAAGAAACGACCAGAGCTTTCTCGGACTGGGTGACGACTTCATCATGACAATGCACGGCCTCACGTCGCATGCAGTTCCCCGTCACCCTACTGTTACAGCAGCATACTACACGTCAGTATTGGATACACTGAGGGAGCACATTACAAAGAAACGACCAGAGCTTTCTCGGACTGAGTGATGACTTCATCATGACAATGCACGGCCTCACGTCACATGCAGTTCCCACTCACACTACTGTTACAGCAGCATACTACACGTCAGTATTGGCTACACTGAGGAAATACATTGCAAAGAAACGACCAGAGCTTTCTCGTACTGGGTGACGACTTCATCATGACAATGCACGGCCTCACGTCGCGTGCAGTTCGCCCTCACACTACTGTTACAGCAGCATACTACACGTCAGTATTGGCTACATTGAGGAAGCACATTGCAAAGAAACGACCAGAGCTTTCTCGGACCGGGTGACGACTTCATCATGACAATGCACGGCCTCAGGTCGTATGCAGTTCCCCCTCACACTACTGTTACAGCAGCATACTACACGTCAGTATTGACTACACTGTGGAAGCACATTACAAAGAAACGACCAGAGCTTTCTCGGACCGGGTGACGACTTCATCATGACAATGCACGGCCTCGCGTCACATGCAGTTCCCCCTCACACTACTATTACAGCAGCATACTACACGTCAGTATTGGCTACACTGTGGAAGCACATTACAAAGAAACGACCAGAGCTCTCTCGGACTGGGTGACGACTTCATCATGACAATGCACGGCCTCAGGTCGCATGCAGTTCCCCCTCACACTACTGTTACAGCAGCATACTACACGTCAGTATTGACTACACTGTGGAAGCACATTACAAAGAAACGACCAGAGCTTCCTCGGACCGGGTGACGACTTCATCATGACAATGCACGGCCTCGCGTCACATGCAGTTCCCCCTCACACTACTGTTACAGCAGCATACTACACGTCAGTATTGGCTACACTGTGGAAGCACATTACAAAGAAACGACCAGAGCTTTCTCGGACCGGGTGACGACTTCATCATGACAATGCACGGCCTCACGTCGTATGCAGTTCCCCCTCACACTACTGTTACAGCAGCATACTACACGTCAGTATTGGCTACACTGTGGAAGCACATTACAAAGAAACGACCAGAGCTTTCTCGGACCGGGTGACGACTTCATCATGACAATGCACGGCCTCGCGTCACATGCAGTTCCCCCTCACACTACTCTTACAGCAGCATACTACACGTCAGTATTGGCTACACTGAGGAAGTACATTACAAAGAAACGACCAGGGCTTTCTCGGACTGGGTGACGACTTCATCATGACAATTCACGGCCTCGCGTCACATGCAGTTCCCCCTCACACTACTGTTACAGCAGCATACTACACGTCAGTATTGGCTATATTGAGGAAGCACATTGCAAAGAAACGACCAGAGCTTTCTCGGACTGGGTGACGACTTCATCATGACAATGCACGGCCTCGCGTCACATGCAGTTCCCCCTCACACTACTGTTACAGCAGCATACTACACGTCAGTATTGGCTACACTGAGGAAGTACATTACAAAGAAACGACCAGAGCTTTCTCGGACTGGGTGACGACTTCATCATGACAATGCACGGCCTCACGTCGCATGCAGTTCCCCCTCACACTACTGTTACAGCAGCATACTACACGTCAGTATTGGCTACATTGAGGAAGCACATTGCAAAGAAACGACCAGAGCTTTCTCGGACTGGGTGACGACTTCATCATGACAAAGCACGACCTCACGTCTTATGCAGTTCCCCCTCACACTACTGTTACAGCAGCATACTACACGTCAGTATTGGCTACATTGAGGAAGTACATTACAAAGAAACGACCAGAGCTTTCTCGGACTGGGTGACGACTTCATCATGACAAAGCACGACCTCACGTCTTATGCAGTTCCCCCTCACACTACTGTTACAGCAGCATACTACACGCCAGTATTGGCTACATTGAGGAAGCACATTGCAAAGAAACGACCAGAGCTTTCTCGGACCGGGTGACGACTTCATCATGACAATGTACGGCTTCACGTCACATGCAGTTCCCCCTCACACTACTGTTACAGCAGCATACTACACGTCAGTATTGGCTACACTGAGGAAGTACATTGCAAAGAAACGACCAGAGCTTTCTCGGACTGGGTGACGACTTTATCATGACAATACACGGCCTCACGTCGCATGTAGTTCCCCCTCACACTACTGTTACAGCAGCATACTACACGTCAGTATTGGCTACACTGAGGAAGTACATTGCAAAGAAACGACCAGAGCTTTCTCGGACTGGGTGACGACTTTATCATGACAATACACGGCCTCACGTCGCATGTTGTTCCCCCTCACACTACTGTTACAGCAGCATACTACACGTCAGTATTGGCTACACTGAGGAAGCACATTGCAAAGAAACGACCAGAGCTAACTCGGACTGGGTGACGACTTTATCATGACAATACACGGCCTCACGTCGCATGTAGTTCCCCTCACACTACTGTTACAGCAGCATACTACACGTCAGTATTGGCTACACTGAGGAAGCACATTGCAAAGAAACGACCAGAGCTAACTCGGACTGAGTGGCGACTTCATCAAGACAATGTACGGCCTCACGTCGCAGTTTCTGGCTCGATTCAACATCCACCTTGTAGCCCCATTCCTGTACTCTATGACTTTTTTATTCCCATCACTACAGGCAAAGCTTAGGGGTATTCGATTTGAGAACTCTGAAGCAGTGGTCAAAAAAGTGAGGCGATTCTCAAGGACCTGACAAAGAATGGTCTGGAGTACATGTTCAAGGCAGGGAGGCTATAAAAGGTACATTGAAGTAGGAGGGGACTACTTTGAAACAGATCATGTAAATATTGAATTGCAGTAATAAAGATCTGTGAAAAAAAATCAGTCTCAGCCTATACATTATCAGTTCTCGTAGTAGACGAGAGTGTTCGGAGTAGAAGGTACAAGACCTCGCGTAGATTAAGTAACGTCCGAAAGAGCTTGTTCGTATTAAATATTAACCGACGTTGTGTGAGTTAGAACCACAGAAAGGAGTCCATTGTTTGCGTACATCTCTCACGTACCGACCAATGTTTATTGACCGCACGGGCAATCAGAGCTCTCTCTGTTTACATTCCAGGCATTTGTGATCCGGGAACAAATTCCCGCCGCGCTAGCATCATTTCTACCATATTTAGAGGAGAAGAAGCACTTGTCATAAAAGTAACAGCAAGTACGTCTGATTTCCTCACATGACTTTCTCTACTCTTGAACAAACACTTATTGCTCTATCTACTTCAAGATAAACATTATCTTATTGTAGTTACAAGGGAATACAGTAGACTTTAAGTGATAGTCATATGTTTTGGTTGTTATTTGATGTATACATGACTTTCTCTACTCTTGTACAAACACTTATTGCTCTAACTACTTCAAGATAAACATTATCTTATTGTAGTTACAAGGGAATACAGTAGACTTTAAGTGATAGTCAAATGTTTTGGTTGTTATTTGATGTATACATGACTTTCTCTACTCTTGAACAAACACTTATTGCTCTATCTACTCCAAGATAAACATTATCTTATTGTAGTTACAAGGGAATACAGTAGACTTTAAGTGATAGCCAAATGTTTTGGTTGTTATTTGATGTATACATGACTTTCTCTACTCTTGTACAAACACTTATTGCTCTATCTACTCCAAGATAAACATTATCTTATTGTAGTTACAAGGGAATACAGTAGACTTTAAGTGATAGTCAAATGTTTTGGTCGTTATTTGATGTATACATGACTTTCTCTACTCTTGTACAAACACTTATTGCTCTATCTACTCCAAGATAAACATTATCTTATTGTAGTTACAAGGGAATACAGTAGACTTTAAGTGATAGTCAAATGTTTCGGTCGTTATGTGATGTATACATGACTTTCTCTGCTCTTGTACAAACACTTATTGCTCTATCTACTTCAAGATAAACATTATCTTATTGTAGTTACAAGGGAATACAGTAGACTTTAAGTGATAGTCAAATGTTTCGGTCGTTATGTGATGTATACATGACTTTCTCTACTCTTGTACAAACACTTATTGCTCTATCTACTCCAAGATAAACATTATCTTATTGTAGTTACAAGGGAATACAGTAGACTTTAAGTGATAGTCAAATGTTTCGGTCGTTATGTGATGTATACATGACTTTCTCTGCTCTTGTACAAACACTTATTGCTCTATCTACTTCAAGATAAACATTATCTTATTGTAGTTACAAGGGAATACAGTAGACTTTAAGTGATAGTCAAATGTTTCGGTCGTTATGTGATGTATACATGACTTTCTCTGCTCTTGTACAAACACTTATTGTTCTATCTACTTCAAGATAAACATTATCTTATTGTAGTTACAAGGGAATACAGTAGACTTTAAGTGATAAATGTTTTGGTCGTTATGTGATGTATACATGACTTTCTCTACTCTTGTACAAACACTTATTGCTCTATCTACTTCAAGATAAACATTATCTTATTGTAGTTACAAGGGAATACAGTAGACTTTAAGTGATAAATGTTTTGGTCGTTATGTGATGTATACATGACTTTCTCTTCTCTTGTACAAACACTTATTGCTCTATCTACTCCAAGATAAACATTATCTTATTGTAGTTACAAGGGAATACAGTAGACTTTAAGTGATAGTCAAATGTTTCGGTCGTTATGTGATGTATACATGACTTTCTCTGCTCTTGTACAAACACTTATTGCTCTATCTACTTCAAGATAAACATTATCTTATTGTAGTTACAAGGGAATACAGTAGACTTTAAGTGATAGTCAAATGTTTCGGTCGTTATGTGATGTATACATGACTTTCTCTGCTCTTGTACAAACACTTATTGTTCTATCTACTTCAAGATAAACATTATCTTATTGTAGTTACAAGGGAATACAGTAGACTTTAAGTGATAAATGTTTTGGTCGTTATGTGATGTATACATGACTTTCTCTACTCTTGTACAAACACTTATTGCTCTATCTACTTCAAGATAAACATTATCTTATTGTAGTTACAAGGGAATACAGTAGACTTTAAGTGATAAATGTTTTGGTCGTTATGTGATGTATACATGACTTTCTCTACTCTTGTACAAACACTTATTGCTCTATCTACTCCAAGATAAACATTATCTTATTGTAGTTACAAGGGAATACAGTAGACTTTAAGTGATAGTCAAATGTTTCGGTCGTTATGTGATGTATACATGACTTTCTCTACTCTTGTACAAACACTTATTGCTCTATGTACTCCAAGATAAACATTATCTTATTGTAGTTACAAGGGAATACAGTAGACTTTAAGTGATAGTCAAATGTTTCGGTCGTTATGTGATGTATACATGACTTTCTCTGCTCTTGTACAAACACTTATTGCTCTATCTACTTCAAGATAAACATTATCTTATTGTAGTTACAAGGGAATACAGTAGACTTTAAGTGATAGTCAAATGTTTCGGTCGTTATGTGATGTATACATGACTTTCTCTGCTCTTGTACAAACACTTATTGTTCTATCTACTTCAAGATAAACATTATCTTATTGTAGTTACAAGGGAATACAGTAGACTTTAAGTGATAAATGTTTTGGTCGTTATGTGATGTATACATGACTTTCTCTACTCTTGTACAAACACTTATTGCTCTATCTACTTCAAGATAAACATTATCTTATTGTAGTTACAAGGGAATACAGTAGACTTTAAGTGATAAATGTTTTGGTCGTTATGTGATGTATACATGACTTTCTCTACTCTTGTACAAACACTTATTGCTCTATCTACTCCAAGATAAACATTATCTTATTGTAGTTACAAGGGAATACAGTAGACTTTAAGTGATAGTCAAATGTTTCGGTCGTTATGTGATGTATACATGACTTTCTCTGCTCTTGTACAAACACTTATTGCTCTATCTACTTCAAGATAAACATTATCTTATTGTAGTTACAAGGGAATACAGTAGACTTTAAGTGATAGTCAAATGTTTCGGTCGTTATGTGATGTATACATGACTTTCTCTGCTCTTGTACAAACACTTATTGTTCTATCTACTTCAAGATAAACATTATCTTATTGTAGTTACAAGGGAATACAGTAGACTTTAAGTGATAAATGTTTTGGTCGTTATGTGAAGTATACATGACTTTCTCTACTCTTGTACAAACACTTATTGCTCTATCTACTTCAAGATAAACATTATCTTATTGTAGTTACAAGGGAATACAGTAGACCTTAAGTGATAAATGTTTTGGTCGTTATGTGATGTATACATGACTTTCTCTACTCTTGTACAAACACTTATTGCTCTATCTACTCCAAGATAAACATTATCTTATTGTAGTTACAAGGGAATACAGTAGACTTTAAGTGATAGTCAAATGTTTCGGTCGTTATGTGATGTATACATGACTTTCTCTACTCTTGTACAAACACTTATTGCTCTATCTACTTCAAGATAAACATTATCTTATTGTAGTTACAAGGGAAGACAGTAGACTTTAAGTGATAGTCAAATGTTTCGGTCGTTATGTGATGTATACATGACTTTCTCTGCTCTTGTACAAACACTTATTGCTCTATCTACTCCAAGATAAACATTATCTTATTGTAGTTACAAGGGAATACAGTAGACTTTAAGTGATAGTCAAATGTTTTGGTCGTTATGTGATGTATACATGACTTTCTCTACTCTTGTACAAACACTTATTGCTCTATGTACTTCAAGATAAACATTATCTTATTGTAGTTACAAGGGAATACAGTAGACTTTAAGTGATAGTCAAATGTTTTGGTCGTTATGTGATGTATACATGACTTTCTCTACTCTTGTACAAACACTTATTGCTCTATCTACTTCAAGATAAACATTATCTTATTGTAGTTACAAGGGAATACAGTAGACTTTAAGTGATAGTCAAATGTTTTGGTCGTTATGTGATGTATACATGACTTTCTCTACTCTTGTACAAACACTTATTGCTCTATCTACTCCAAGATAAACATTATCTTATTGTAGTTACAAGGGAATACAGTAGACTTTAAGTGATAGTCAAATGTTTTGGTCGTTATGTGATGTATACATGACTTTGTCTACTCTTGTACAAACACTTATTGCTCTATCTACTCCAAGATAAACATTATCTTATTGTAGTTACAAGGGAATACAGTAGACTTTAACTGATAGTCAAATGTTTTGGTCCTTATGTGATCTATACATAACTTTCTCTACTCTTGTACAAACACATATTGCTCTATCTACTCTAAGATAAACATTATCTTATTGTAGTTACAAGGGAATACAGTAGACTTTAAGTGATAGTCAAATGTTTTGGTCCTTATGTGATCTATACATAACTTTCTCTACTCTTGTACAAACACATATTGCTCTATCTACTCCAAGATAAACATTATCTTATTGTAGTTACAAGGGAATACAGTAGACTTTAACTGATAGTCAAATGTTTTGGTCGTTATGTGATGTATACATGACTTTCTCTACTCTTGTACAAACACTTATTGCTCTATCTACGCCAAGATAAACATTATCTTATTGTAGTTACAAGGGAATACAGTAGACTTTAACTGATAGTCAAATGTTTTGGTCCTTATGTGATCTATACATAACTTTCTCTACTCTTGTACAAACAGTTATTGCTCTATCTACTCCAAGATAAACATTATCTTATTGTAGTTACAAGGGAATACAGTAGACTTTAACTGATAGTCAAATGTTTTGGTCCTTATGTGATCTATACATAACTTTCTCTACTCTTGTACAAACACATATTGCTCTATCTACTCCAAGATAAACATTATCTTATTGTAGTTACAAGGGAATACAGTAGACTTTAAGTGATAGTCAAATGTTTCGGTCGTTATGTGATGTATACATGACTTTCTCTACTCTTGTACAAACACTTATTGCTCTATCTACTCCAAGATAAACATTATCTTATTGTAGTTACAAGGGAATACAGTAGACTTTAAGTGATAGTCAAATGTTTTGGTCGTTATGTGATGTATACATGACTTTCTCTGCTCTTGTACAAACACTTATTGCTCTATCTACTCCAAGATAAACATTATCTTATTGTAGTTACAAGGGAATACAGTAGACTTTAAGTGATAGTCAAATGTTTTGGTCGTTATGTGATGTATACATGACTTTCTCTACTCTTGTACAAACACTTATTGCTCTATCTACTCCAAGATAAACATTATCTTATTGTAGTTACAAGGGAATACAGTAGACTTTAAGTGATAGTCAAATGTTTTGGTCGTTATGTGATGTATACATGACTTTCTCTACTCTTGTACAAACACTTATTGCTCTATCTACTCCAAGATAAACATTATCTTATTGTAGTTACAAGGGAATACAGTAGACTTTAAGTGATAGTCAAATGTTTTGGTCGTTATGTGATGTATACATGACTTTCTCTACTCTTGTACAAACACTTATTGCTCTATCTACTTCAAGATAAACATTATCTTATTGTAGTTACAAGGGAAGACAGTAGACTTTAAGTGATAGTCAAATGTTTCGGTCGTTATGTGATGTATACATGACTTTCTCTACTCTTGTACAAACACTTATTGCTCTATCTACTCCAAGATAAACATTATCTTATTGTAGTTACAAGGGAATACAGTAGACTTTAAGTGATAGTCAAATGTTTTGGTCGTTATGTGATGTATACATGACTTTCTCTACTCTTGTACAAACACTTATTGCTCTATCTACTTCAAGATAAACATTATCTTATTGTAGTTACAAGGGAAGACAGTAGACTTTAAGTGATAGTCAAATGTTTCGGTCGTTATGTGATGTATACATGACTTTCTCTACTCTTGTACAAACACTTATTGCTCTATCTACTTCAAGATAAACATTATCTTATTGTATTTACAAGGGAATACAGTAGACTTTAAGTGATAGTCAAATGTTTTGGTCGTTATGTGATGTATACATGACTCTCTCTACTCTTTTACAAACACTTATTGCTCTATCTACTTCAAGATAAACATTATCTTATTGTAGTTACAAGGGAAGACAGTAGACTTTAAGTGATAGTCAAATGTTTCGGTCGTTATGTGATGTATACATGACTCTCTCTACTCTTTTACAAACACTTATTGCTCTATCTACTTCAAGATAAACATTATCTTATTGTAGTTACAAGGGAAGACAGTAGACTTTAAGTGATAGTCAAATGTTTCGGTCGTTATGTGATGTATACATGACTCTCTCTACTCTTTTACAAACACTTATTGCTCTATCTACTTCAAGATAAACATTATCTTATTGTAGTTACAAGGGAAGACAGTAGACTTTAAGTGATAGTCAAATGTTTTGGTCGTTATGTGATGTATACATGACTTTCTCTACTCTTGTACAAACACTTATTGCTCTATCTACTTCAAGATAAACATTATTTTATTGTATTTACAAGGGAATACAGTA
The DNA here is from genome assembly GCA_030765055.1 of Mantis religiosa. NCBI lineage: Eukaryota > Metazoa > Arthropoda > Insecta > Mantodea > Mantidae > Mantis > Mantis religiosa. The sequence goes on from CM060947.1 coordinate 31,433,907, forward strand.
GACTTTAAGTGATAGTCAAATGTTTTGGTCGTTATGTGATGTATACATGACTCTCTCTACTCTTTTACAAACACTTATTGCTCTATCTACTTCATGATAAACATTATCTTATTGTAGTTACATGTTATGTTTTGCACGCAGCAAAACCTTCTGGCAAAACTACGAACGAGTGAGCGAGCGAGCGAGCCAAGGGACAGTTGTAAAGGCAGTCGTAAACAATCGCAAACGGAGACGGAACAAGAGTTGTAATTGAAACGTATGTGTTTGGAAAGTGAGCTCTTTGTTGTGGTTAACGACCTTGGTAGATTGTAATTGTGTATGTGACGTAATCCTGCTACTGTACGTGTACTTCTACGGAAATAAAGAACATTTTGAGTTTCTGCAACTGGGACTTTTAATTCTACGATCCCACAAAGTCACAACTGGTGTCAGGAGTAACTGTTGGACTGTCGAGTGCCCAGGACGAAAACCAAACTGATGGTCGGGCATAGCTTGAATATCTCCCAATATTGGGGACAAACGGGTGAGAATCAGCCTCTCGAGGACTTTCGAGAGGGTGGAAAGGAGGCTAATGGATCGGTAGCTGGACGGATGTATCGGATTCTTCCCAGGTTTCAGTATGTAAATCATCCGGGCCTCCCTCCAGTCTCGTGGAAAGTACCCGAGGGTGAGACACATGTTGAAAATCCTAGTTAGGAAGAGAACCGCGTTGAAGGGAAGATGGCGGAGCATTAGGGGTGTCAGCCCGTCCGGCCCCACTACCTTTTTTGGTTTGAGACGCTGGAGTGCGCCTTGGACTTCGCTGGGACGAATGGTTGGGAGTTATTCTGCGTCCTCAGGAGGGCGGCGTAAGAAACGACGCACCTCCCGACGAACATGTTTTGAGAAGTTGTCTTCCTGGGGGTCATCTCTTGGACGCAAAGTACGTTCAAGGTAGTCAGCGAAAACGTTGGCTTTGGCTTGGGGTTCATAGGCCAGGCCTTGGGTGCCATGAATGCGGGAGGTGTATTTACCTCTGTGATTTCTGAGCGCTTTGGCTATGCTCCACACGTCACCATCCTCGACGCGCAACCTGGCCATTTTGTCCTCGCACGCTTGCACCTTGTGTTCGAGCAGTCCGGCACTGACCTCTCGACGCAAACGTCTTAGGAGCGCTCGATTATGTGGCGTGCGGTGACGTTGATATAGTCTCCGTGTTGCCCAGGATCGTCGAATTAGGAGGATGATATCCAAAGGAAATACATCGTGGTGGAGGGGAGCCGGGGCGTGGACTGTAAGGTTATGGGCAGTCCACTTCACGATGGAAGTAAAGGATGAGATATCATTCATGAGATATGATTTCTGAACACCGGTTTGTGATCGGAATGTAATGCGTATAAGGAAAAGAGGGTGAGATGAAATCGTAGATGCTTTGTGATGGCGAAGTCTAAGACTGAAGACAATTCGCCTCATTCGCGGGTAACGAGTGGTTTGCCAGGGACCCTGCACTTGAAGTTGAGGGTCTGTCCCTTGGCGAGTCGCAGCTTCCCTATATATACCACGAGTCATATTACTTGATATTTCTGGCACAAACAAGAAATCGAGTGTTCTGTAAGACAATCGAGATGTCACCAGAATGTTCCATTTATCTCTTTATTTATTTCCGCAGACATTTATCTCCGCGCTATGTTTATCTGCTTAGGCAAGCTGTTTATCTTCGACCGGCACCATCAGTCCCTTATCTCTCTGCAAAGCACTAACGTAAATAACGGGTTCGCGGCAATATCCTTGGAGCCAAGTTTAGTTTCGACAGTCTGCTGTTATTGAATTCATTGTTAAAGACATAAATGTGCTAAAATTCACCTCAAGCTTAAACGTGTTTATGTAGATGGGTGAAACATTTGAAAGCGGAGCCTCGCATTCAACTGGCCCCATGAAAACAATTGAACATAACACAGACGTATTACAGCACAAGAAATGATTGAAACTTTAGACTATCGAAAAGTGTGTGGGCCATCATCCAAAACTTTCTTGACATCTCAAAATGAAGTTGACGAGTATTGTCACAGCGATGATGGTAACGAGCCTGAAACAAAACACTGTTTCTCTTACTTCATACATTTCCGTTACTATGGTTACCTACCTGTGTTTTGAGCCCTGGTCCTGACGACCAACGACGCCAATTTTCATTTATAACAACTGAAGGAGATATATGTGTGGGTAGATAACGAGCAACGCACAGCGAGTTGCCATGGAAACCTAACGTCGTTAGCACTGCTTTCAATTATTATCGGTTTTCGTTTAAAAGGGTTTCCTTTTTTTCGATATTTTTCAATAAGGATTTCCTTAGAAGAAATGCTACCTATCAATAATTCCGTTGCACGATCATTTTGCTAGATTCCACTCAACACCAACCTCTCGCTTCCTTTGTATATTCCTTTTTTAAGCTGCGAGAGACAAATTTCGCTCACAAAATCACGTCAAAGAGCGCGTTGCTTTGTTGTTTTATTTTTGCACACCTTTGTGTTAGTAAAACATGCAAGGTGGAGATGCCTTCATAAAGAAAAAACAAAAGCAATATTTAAATTAGATTTGAACGCCACTCCAGCAATTATCTCAAGCTGTGCTTTACACAGCCTAGCACAGCCGATTTAAATAATAAGAATAACAATAGGGCCACACTAAACGCAAATTAAATTTGTTTTTATCTGACAGCTATTTCCTTAGTTTACGAATTTATTAACTACTTTGTTAGATTTCGCTTAACATATTGAAAAAAAAGTGTTTCCCAAAAGCAAAAACAACTTTACGTCATGACAATACACACAAAAAAAAACAAGTAAGTATCTGAATGTCCTAAAGGTCATCACCATGGATACAGACCTGATCTAATAACTTAAGACTAACAACTGAGCATCTGGATGTCCTAAAGGTCATCACCATGGATACAGCCCTGATCTAGTACCTTGTGGTTTGTTCTTATTTACGACAATTATATCAGCGTTGTACATTTGAATTCGGTTGCAGATTTATAAAATTGTTGTTCATTCATTGTACTTAACTGATTGCCCAATGATCACGATTTTAACAATCAAAACCTTAGAATCATGTATGGAATTATTGTGTCGGTACAGTCCTTTGGAAAGAAGTTCACGACATCTATTTTTTTGAATTTTACATTTTGTTGGTGTAAGATAAGAATGACTTGCATTTCTGTGTTCATTTAAGGATTCTTTTGTCTCTTTGGCGCATTGTCTAATAGGTTTTATCCGGCTAAAGGACGTTGAACTTACAAGAAAGGAGAGAGGATTCCAGCATTTTTTTTTTTTTCTGGAATTCGTTTCGTGTGCCAGGAATAATTAACAAAATTACTTTAGCTCTAGTGAAACTTAACATAATGTATGAATTCTTTTCCACGAGAACAAGTTTTCAAAACGACTGATAATTTAATTAAAAAGGAATGTGCATTACGCTTGAAATGTGGAGTCCAACACGCCCTTTTTATTTACCAACAGCAGAGGCAGTGATCGAAGAGTACCTCTCAACTGAAAATAAACAGAGCAGCAATATAAAACATAAACTAATCGCCTGTCTGTGTTGGTGCTTTTTCTAGGACATCTGCACATCGGAGAGCGCTGCTTTCGACTGGCAAATGTTCAATGTAGCGCTTCAAAAGGAATGTGGCCATCGCACGACTTTTTCTATCCACGCTTCTACACTATTGCTTATATTTCTATGTATGTCGTATTAACCTAGAGAAAACGTTGCAAAAACTGTTTCAGTACAAATTTTGTTATAGTTGGAATAGGGATACAGTAGCTGTAGGTGATAGAGTAGATACAAAATAAGAATGAACATGGGTTGAGCCAATACGGTTATCGTACTGTCTTGAACGTTGCCAGTTCCACGGCTAGCGGGTAACAGAGATGGAAGATATATCTGTCTTTGTCTCAACCTAGCAAGTATCATACAGACGTGTGCAAATTATTAGACTCAATTGTGAAATTTTTAACATATACCGTTTATTTTCTATTTATTTAACAGAAATAATATTACAAAATATTTTTTTCAACACTTAGTATTTTTTATGCATTCCTTTAGCCTTTATTACCATTTTGATGCGTTTAGGCATGCTCTCTACAAGGATGGAACACTTTCCCTTTATTTCTTCATCTCTGTGCCAAATACTTATCAGGCCCTCAATAAGCTGAACTTTTGTTTTTATTTTCAATTTTTTCAGTCTCTGTTTAACAATCCCCACAGATTCTCTATTGGATTTAAGTCAGGGCTATTCCCCGGCTATGGTAGTACTTTTACATTGTTTCCTTTGAGGAACTGGGTTACAGATTTTGCTCTATGACAGGGAGCACTGTCATGCATGAACACAAAATCACCATTTGGAAACCATTCTTTACTTTGCGGAAATAGTCTTGTTTCTAATACACTTTTATACTGTTTCTGCTCCATAGATCCCACAACTATGTATAATCTTCCAAGTCCATGGACAGACATACAGCTGCAGACCATTTTTGATGTTGGGTGCTTTACTCTTTGATCGACACACTGAGAGAAAATGCTTCTTTATCTGTCCTTCTCACATATTGGCTGCTATCTTCACATACTTCAAACATGGATTTACCTGAGAAAATTACCTGAAACAATAAAAACCTCTATTAATATTAAACAGTTTTAAAATTGCTTAAAGATAGTATAACAAAACCAGCAATGAGAGAAACAAAGTTTAGGCTGTTTACTTCATTTACGCAAAATTTACAGGTACATATTTTAATTTTATGCTATATACAATTTTCATACTATTTACCTTTCTCCAAAATTCCACTGGATGTTTCTGCTTCTCTTTGGCCCATTCTAGACGGTTTTTTGCCATTGCAGGTGTCAGTTTAGCCTTTTTACGAGGCCTGCGTGCTGGTAAACCTGTTTCACATAATCTTCTGCGAACTACTGACGCTGATATTTCTGTACCGTACTGCTTTAGTTGATTACTGAGGTCAATGCTCGCTGCTCTTCTATTTTGTTTTGCCACCTGCACAAGTTTTCTTTGCATCCTTGGTGATAGCTTTCTTTTCCTCCCGCAGTTTCCATCCCTTTGTGAGGTCAACGTCTCACCGAATGTTAAAGCTTGATTAAAGCGACAAACAGATTTTTGTGAAATACACAATTTCTTAGCTACTTCACGTTGTGGATAAAGCGTTTCCTTCAAAAGACTCTCAGTTACAGCTACTTTCCTTGGGGATAAGTCAGCAGTTTTACCCATAACCTCACTTTTGAATCAATGTGAATGCTAAGGATAAGATACACGATGTTACCTGGCTTGAGATCAATTAATAATAAATACTGAGGATATATTAGCCATAAAACACAATAAAGGCAAATATTAACAATCTTCAGTTACTACATTCACCAAACAGTTGGATAAACAGACATGAAGAAAATGGCTGCTCTTAATTCAGAGCTACCACCATATTACTATCAGTAAAATAAAAATCCCCCAGCTATTATTAAGAGAGAAATTTCATTGAATATGCTTCATATTATAGCAAGGAAAATAATTACGAGAAATTGAAATAGGTTACGGCGGTAAATGAGTATTATTTTGAATGTTAAACTGAAGGAAACTAAAAAATATGAATGAGTTTAATAATTTACACACGTCTGTACATATGCTGACAGAAAAGTTCGCTTAATATTTCAGCATGTGTGTGAGAATATATACAATAATTATCACATAATCTGAACCTTAAAACCTTGAACTGGAGAACAGTTCACTTACATAGCTATCGTTCATATATACACAAAACAAAATGATTCCAATTAGATGTGTTCGTCGAAAGAAGGCGTTTGCTACAGTGAAACAAAATAGTGACATTTCACGATTTGTGAATATAGTTTATATTTTAATGATGTCATATTTGTATACTGTCTGTAATGGACTTTAAACCAATTTTTGTTTCATTAAAATACTTAATAAATACGGAAAATATGAATGCGTATTTATGAAGCATTTTTACATCATGAATCTCATGTACTAATGTTATGCATTGTGCGCGGAAATGTTAGTCTTGCAGCAACGATATCGCTTCTTTGAAGCAGAAATGTGCGACCATCATTTGTTCTCCTATATTTGAACCTAAGAGATTTCAGAATAATATACATAGAAGATACAGAATCCGTATATTCCATTTTCCCCCTCATTAAATTGGTCACCTTTTGACAGTTTGGTATTCGTCCTTGCCATATAAATCATAAATTGTTCTACGTAAAACACACTTTTGAAAATTGTCTAAGTTGGTAGCACGTTTTTTAGCTGCTCGATGTTTCCCTGGAGATCTAAATATAGAAACTTCTCCTAATTTGGTAAACTGTCTTCTTTAACAATGTTCGTCACAGAATAAGCACTCACGTGACAAACTTGTAACATTAATTCTCGACTCTGAGCGAAATTTGTATTTTCGAAAATGTCTTTAATTGACATCTGTTTGAAAAAGGAATACACATTAACAAGAATATTTGTAGCCTACTTATGTAAACTCTTACGAGTTGTTTCGCAGTTACTACTAGACACACCAGTACTAGACTTGCTAAGCGATATATTTACTAACTTTGAGAAGCACGTGTACACTCTTAAAAGTTCATCACTTTACTGAATGTAACTGTAGCATAGCATGTGTGTGCTTTTCTTTACTGTCAGTTAATGGTTCTTTTGTTTCTAGTCAGGTGGCTTATGTTTCTATATCTCCGAAACCAGATCTGCTACAAACATGGCGTTTGGACAGTCATCCTTAGAAAAAATAGCTCTGTAACATGGGGGAAACAAAATAATTCTGCAATTAGTACCTTTATAGCGCGCTGGAACATAAAAAATATGTTCCAATGTGCGGTGTAGAAAGAATTTGGGTGATGATGGACTTCTTCGAAGTTCTCGGAGTTCGATCTAGTCGTTCCTCAGCTGCTCTGGTGTCTGGATGGACTCTTTTCAGGGGTGGTCGCGGATAACGTTGTTTTAAATAAAAGATTATTTATAATTTCTCCGACGAACCTCCAAACTCTGAGATTTATTAAGGATGCAACTTTTTTTCTAACATAAACCAATATTCTCTGGTGCGGTCCTTTTAACTATTTACCAATAATCACTTCTCTGTTACACCAAGTAAAATATACCGATACGTCTATTCTTGCACACAAAAATTGTCTTTGCACATGAGCGTCTATTTGCAGACTTACACGTCCTTTCACCATGGAAGTAAAATGAAGAAAAACAATCACCTCCAGTCCAGGTGCTTATATAGTCTTTTTGCCGTTGCCATAACGACAAGCAACATCATTCAACTCTTATACATTTCTTCATAACTTTTATATAATAACTTTTCCATAAAATTATTCAATATCATAAATACTTATTTTTACTTATTTAAATTATTAAATTGATTTAAATAATCATTTAAATCCTTTCAGCGCAAAGAAATTAGCCGTGTGGTTTGACAAAGCGAGACAGCACGCGTACTTAACTGTACAACGTTGCACGCACCGTATTGAGTAGTAGCGATAGATCAGCCACGCCTAGCCCCGCCTTACATTCATTCCTATTTACCTTAGTCAAATGTTTTACATACCCTTCAGAGTGCTGGCTTTGAAAGTCCACACGGCACCACGAGAAACAAAGGAATGGCGATTCAGCACGCCAAAAACACAATAAGAAGTAATACCTGGGACTGGACTGGACCATGCTACGTAGGAGATTCGGCACGGATACCCAAACTTGGTCAATTGTACCTATGGCCCTAAGTGGGTCACCCTCAGAAGGAAGGATGAGGCGAGAGGAAACAGACGACGGCCGTCGCAAGGAGCCACGAAGTGCATAGGGAACGATTCCCACACTTTACCAATTGGATACTCTTCGGCACGCCCGTACAAAGGACATCCTTATGTGATCCAGGAAACAGCCTAACCAAACGGGTTTTGAGAGTGGAGACCGTCCTCTTGGAGGATTTGGGATTTGGGAGTTCATTACTGAGGGGATCGGTACGTAGACCACCATGCTTGGTTCATTGTTCCTATGACCCCAAGTGGGGGGCACCCCCAGGAGGAAGGATGAGGCGAAGGAGACAGAGGGTGGCCGACCCAAGGAGCCACGACAGTACAAGGACAGGGTCCCTACAGTTTACTTAGAGACTTCCCCCGACAGACCAGGACAACAAACTCGCTCCCCTACAGCGGGACGACAACGAGCCCAGCAGTCGAGCCCTAATGGTACCAGGCAGGTGATCCGAGCCCCAAAGGTCCCTACAATTTACTTAGATAGAGACTTCCCCCGACAGGCCAGGACAACGAACTCGCTCCCCTACAGCGGGACGACAACGAGCCCAGCAGTCGAGCCCTAATGGTACCAGGCAGGTGATCCGAGCCCCAAAGGTCCCTACAATTTACTTAGATAGAGACTTCCCCCGACAGGCCAGGACAACGAATTCGCTCCCCTACAGCGGGACGACAACGAGCCCAGCAGTCGAGCCCTAATGGTACCAGGCAGGTGATCCGAGCCCCAAAGGTCCCTACAATTTACTTAGATAGAGACTTCCCCCGACAGGCCAGGACAACGAATTCGCTCCCCTACAGCGGGACGACAACGAGCCCAGCAGTCGAGCCCTAATGGTACCAGGCAGGTGATCCGAGCCCCAAAGGTCCCTACAATTTACTTAGATAGAGACTTCCCCCGACAGGCCAGGACAACGAATTCGCTCCCCTACAGCGGGACGACAACGAGCCCAGCAGTCGAGCCCTAATGGTCCCAGGCAGGTGATCCGAGCCCCAAAGGTCCCTACAGTTTACTTGGATAGAGACTTCCCCCGACAAGCCAGGACAACGAACTCGCTCCCCTACAGCGGGACGGCAACGAGCCCAGCAGCCGAGCCCTAATGCTACCAGGCAGGTGATCCGAGCCCCAAAGGTCCCTACAGTTTACTTGGATAGAGACTTCCCCCGACAGGCCAGGACAACGAATTCGCTCCCCTACAGCGGGACGGCAACGAGCCCAGCAGTCGAGCCCTAATGGTCCCAGGCAGGTGATCCGAGCCCCAAATGTCCCAGGCTGGCGGTCGTGAAATGGTCCCAGCAGAGGAACGGAGACTGGCAACCGATCTACCGGAGGACTAGGTAGTATTCCTCACAGCATATCGTCCTGCCATGCACCGCCGACACTCTCACCGACACTTCTATCTCTTAAAGAGACTACCAGATGAGAGATGATATGAAATGACAATGAAGATGAAATGAACAGGTAATTCGGGGGGCATTTGCCTAGCGACCCGGGAAAACCCCGAAGAAAACTTTGGGTCAGGTAGGTCCGCTACGGGAAATGAACCGGGACCTTCCGAAAGCGCGCCACAGACCAACAACCTGAGCCATCCTGCTCGGTGAAGGTTGCAATAAGTAAGTGGACCTATACACGATATAAGATGGTGGAAAACTGTGATTCATCTCATATGGATTTTGAAGCAGCTGCGAGAAATTGAAGGCCGCTTTTAGAAGCTAAAATGCGAGCTGGAAAGTTCCGTTTCTGTGTAGGCCTCATGAATTCTTTATTCCAAGGCTTGCCTCGCATATCCCAAACGCCAGTCAGATGTCTGCTGCACTGAACCGTCCGTGATGTATCATAGCAACGCCGATACATGACACAGCGCTTAATAATCTCTCCTGCTTTTATCGCTGTTAAGCATCATCAGTTTGGAAACGTTAAATTTGTGGCGTGAAGCTATTGCAGAGAAATGATTTTGACGTCCCACTCACATAAAACATTTACTTTTCGTTTACCCTGGCTCGTTTAAAATCTGTAGTATTTTAAAAATCTAATGGATTACGTGGTGTAGTAGCGAGGTGTGGCTTTCAAAACGACGGTAACTCCAAATAATAATTTTCATTAAAATAAGAGAGAATAATGACTAAAAGAACAAAGGTTAGTTTTTAGTACTCTTTCTATTGTACAGTCACACGTAGGTCCAGTGTCGAGCGTGCCTTTTAAAGCGAGGTAAGCTCCAAATAATAATTTTCATTAAAATAAGAAAGAAAAATGACTCAAAGAACTAAGGCTACTCTTTATCACCTTTTCTATTGTACAGTCAGACGTAGGTCTAGTGCCGAGTATTGACTTTCAAAGCCAGAAAAGCTCTAAATAATAATTTTCATTACAATAAGAGAACTCAAAGAACTAAGGCTACAATTCAGTACTCTTTCTATTGTGCAGTCACACGTAGGTCCAGTAACGAGTATTGACTTTCAAAGCCAGGGAAGCTCTAAATAATAATTTTCATTACAATAAGGGAGAATAATGACTCAAAGAACTAAGGCTACCCTTTAGTACTCTTTCTATTGTACAGTCACACGTAGGTCTAGTGCCGAGACGTGACTTTCAGAGCGAGGGAAGCTCCAAATAATAATTCTCATTAAAGTATGAGAACTCAATGAACTAAGGCTACTCTTTAGTACTCTTTCTATTCTACAGTCACACGTAGGTCCAGTGGCGAGGCGTGACTTTCAGAGCAAGGAAAGCTCCAAATAATAATTCTCATTAAAATATGAGAACTCAAAGAACTAAGGCTACTCTTTAGTACTCTTTATATTGTACAGCCACACGTAGGTCTGGTATCGAGGCGTGACTTTCAAAGCGAGAGAAGCTACAAATAATAATTTTCTTTAAAATAAGAGAGAATAATGACTCAAAGAACTAAGGCTACTCTTCAGTACCCTTTCTATTGTACAGTCACACGTAGGTCCAGTGAAGAGGCGTGACTTTCAATGCGAGGGATGCTCCAAATAATAATTTTCATTAAAATAAGAGAGAATAATGACTCAAAGAACTAAGACTACTCTTCAGTACTCTTTCTATTGTACAGTCACACGTAGGTCCAGTGGCGAGGCGTGACTTTCAAAGCGAGGGAAGCTCCAAATAATAATTTTCATTAAAATACGAGACAATAATGACTCAAAGAACTAAGGCTACTCTTTGATACTCTTTCTATTGTACAGTCACACGCAGGTCCAGTGGCGAGGCGTAATTTTCAAAGTGAGAGAAGCTCCAAATAATAATTTTCATTAAAATAAGAGAGAATAATGACTCAAAGAACTAAGGCTACTCTTTGGTACACTTTCTATTGTACAGACACACGTAGGTCCAGTGTCGAGGTGTGACTTTCAAAGTGAGAGAAGCTCCAAATAATAATTTTCATTAAAATAAGAGACAATAATGACTCAAAGAACTAAGACTACTCTTCAGTACTCTTTCTATTGTACAGTCACACGTAGGTCCAGAGGCGAGGCATGACTTTCAAAGTGAGAGAAGCTCCAAATAATAATTTTCATTAAAATAAGAGAGAATTATGACTCAAAGAACTAAGGCTACTCTTTGGTACACTTTCTATTGTACAGACACACGTAGGTCCAGTGTCGAGGCGTGACTTTCAAAGCAAGGGAAGCTACAAATAATAATTTTCATTAAAATAAGAGAGAATAATGACTCAAAGAACTAAGGCTACTCTTTGATACTCTTTCTATTGTACAGTCACACGTAGGTCCAGTGGCGAGGCGTGACTTTCAAAGCGAGGGAAGCTCCAAATAATAATTTTCATTAAGATAAGAGAGAATACTGACTCAAAAAACTATGGGTACTTAAGAAGATGATAAGGATTTTACCAAAGGTTTTTCTAATCAAGCTTCTAAAGGGATTAAAGGATTTTTAATGGATTTTCAGATTAATCAGTTTAATTTAATGCATGAAGTTGCCTGGAATTATGGAGTTATGTGTTTCCTCACAGTTTACCTAGTACATAGAAAAAAGTATTACTCGACGCTTCACCGGAAATATGTTTGAAGTCCCTTGAGTAAAAAGGAAAAACAAAAATAGGAAAATGAAAAAGGAAAGAAGGATTAGAGGGAGGGTGGATGGAAGGAATTCAGGAAGGAAGGAATGGAGAAAACAAAAGAAGCAGTAAGAAATAAACAAGATAGAAAAGAGGGAAACAAAATAAAGAAGACAAGAAACAAAATGCATTTCAATAATAGATGCGTGAGTTTTGTTTTTTGAGGGTATGGGAGGGGATTCGGTACGTCGACCAAACTTGCTCTCCTGTAGCTAAGTCCCAGGTAGAGCATGCCAGTTAGAGCTCCAAGATAGTTATCTAAATACTATAAAATTTAAAAGTATATAAAAGTGGACAAAGTGTACTCACCCCGAGGTCGAGGTAGGTGGTGTATATGGGGTAGGGCAGCACGATGCACACGGCCAACAGCCAGGTTCCTAGAGCACACACGAATGCGGGCATGCGTGGCTTGGTCGGGTCGTGCATCAGGCGATACCGGTCCAGGGCTATCAGCAGGAAGCTAAGCGTCGACACGTGCAAAGGAATGTCCTGCAACAGTACACATCACATCTATCACTTAAGGCTACTGTATCTCTTGTCCTGCAACGTTAAGTCATATCGGACGATGAATGAAATGATGTTCAAATGAGTACAGGATATATAGAGCTTAGAGTTACCAGACATTCATCTTTCAGGATAAGGGAAAACCTCCAACGTTAAGTCATATCGGACGATGAATGAAATGATGTTCAAATAAGTACAGGGTACATAGAGCTTAGAGTTATCAGACATTCATCTTTCAGGATAAGAGAAAACCTCCAACGTTAAGTCATATAGGACGATGAATGAAATGATGTTCAAATAAGTACAGGGTACATAGAGCTTAGAGTTACCAGACATTCATCTTTCAGGATAAGAGAAAACCTCCAACGTTAAGTCATATAGGACGATGAATGAAATGATGTTCAAATAAGTACAGGGTACATAGAGCTTAAAGTTATCAGACAATCATCTTTCAGGATAAGAGAAAACCTCCAACGTTAAGTCATATCGGACGATGAATGAAATGATGTTCAAATAAGTACAGGGTACATAGAGCTTAGAGTTACCAGACATTCATCTTTCAGTATAAGAGAAAACCTCCAACGTTAAGTCATATCGGACGATGAATGAAATGATGTTCAAATAAGTACAGGGTACATAGAGCTTAGAGTTACCAGACATTCATCTTTTAGGATAAGAGAAAACCTCGAACGTTAAGTCATATCGGACGATGAATGAAATGATGTTCAAATGAGTACAGGGTACATAGAGCTTAGAGTTACCAGACATTCATCTTTTAGGATAAGAGAAAACCTCGAACGTTAAGTCATATCGGACGATGAATGAAATGATGTTCAAATGAGTACAGGGTACATAGAGCTTAGAGTTACCAGACACATATCTTTCAAGATAAGGAAAACATCCAGCGTTAAGTCATATCGGACGATGAATGAAATGATGTTCAAATAAGTACAGGGTACATAGAACTTAGAGTTACCAGACATTCATCTTTCAGGATAAGAGAAAACCTCCAACGTTAAGTCATATCGGACGATGAATGAAATGATGTTCAAATGAGTACAGGGTACATAGAGCTTAGAGTTATCACACATTCATCTTTTAGGATAAGAGAAAACCTCGAACGTTAAGTCATATCGGACGATGAATGAAATGATGTTCAAATGAGTACAGGGTACATAGAGCTTAGAGTTATCAGACAATCATCTTTCAGGATAAGAGAAAACCTACAACGTTAAGTCATATCGGACGATGAATGAAATGATGTTCAAATAAGTACAGGGTACATAGAGCTTAGAGTTACCAGACAATCATCTTTCAGGATAAGAGAAAACCTCCAACGTTGAGTCATATCGGACGATGAATGAAATGATGTTCAAATAAGTACAGGGTACATAGAGCTTAGAGTTATCAGACAATCATCTTTCAGGATAAGAGAAAACCTCCAACGTTAAGTCATATCGGACGATGAATGAAATGATGTTCAAATGAGTACAGGGTACATAGAGCTTAGAGTTACCGGACATTCATCTTTCAGGATAAGAGAAAACCTCCAACGTTAAGTCATATCGGACGATGAATGAAATGATGTTCAAATGAGTACAGGGTACATAGAGCTTAGAGTAACCAGACATGCATCTTTCAGGATAAGGGAAAACCTCCAACGTTAAGTCATATCGGACGATGAATGAAATGATGTTCAAATAAGTACAGGGTACATAGAGCTTAGAGTTATCCGACGTATATCTTTCAGGATAAGGGAAAACCTCCAACGTTAAGTCATATCGGACGATGAATGAAATGATGTTCAAATGAGTACAGGTTACATAGAGCTTAGAGTTATCAGACATTCATCTTTCAGGATAAGGGAAAACCTTCAACGTTAAGTCATATCGGACGATGAATGAAATGATGTTCAAATGAGTACAGGTTACATAGAGCTTAGAGTTATCAGACATTCATCTTTCAGGGTAAGAGAAAGCCTCCAACGGTAAGTCATATCGGACGATGAATGAAATGATGTTCAAATGAGTACAGGGTACATAGAGCTTAGAGTTACCAGACACTTATCTTTCAGGATCAGGGAAAACCTTCAACGTTAAGTCATATCGGACGATGAATGAAATGATGTTCAAATGAGTACAGGGTACATAGAGCTTAGAGTTACCAGACATTTATCTTTCAGGATAAGGGAAAACCTTCAACGTTAAGTCATATCGGACGATGAATGAAATGATGTTCAAATGAGTACAGGTTACATAGAGCTTAGAGTTACCAGACACTTATCTTTCAGGATGAGGGAAAACCTTCAACGTTAAGTCATATCGGAGGATGAATGAAATGATGTTCAAATGAGTACAGGTTACATAGAGCTTAGAGTTACCAGACACTTATCTTTCAGGATGAGGGAAAACCTTCAACGTTAAGTCATATCGGACGATGAATGAAATGATGTTCAAATGAGTACAGGTTACATAGAGCTTAGAGTTACCAGACACTTATCTTTCAGGATGAGGGAAAACCTTCAACGTTAAGTCATATCGGACGATGAATGAAATGATGTTCAAATGAGTACAGGCTACATAGAGCTTAGAGTTACCAGACACTTATCTTTCAGGATGAGGGAAAACCTTCAACGTTAAGTCATATCGGACGATGAATGAAATTATGTTCAAATGAGTACAGGGTACATAGAGCTTGAGTTACCAGACACTTATCTTTCCGGATGAGAGAAAACCTCCAACGTTAAGTCTTATCGGACGATGAATGAAATGATGTTCAAATGAGTACAGGTTACATAAAGCTTAGAGTTACCAGACCCTTATCTTTCAGGATAAGGGAAAACCTTCAACGTTAAGTCATATCGGACGATGAATGAAATGATGTTCAAATGAGTACAGGGTACATAGAGCGTAGAGCTACCAGACATTCTTCTTTCAGGATAAGAGAAAACCTCCAACGTTAAGTCATATCGGACGATGAATGAAATGATGTTCAAATGAGTACGGGGTACATAGAGCTTAGAGTTACCAGACACTTATCTTTCAGGATAAGAGAAAACCTCCAACGTTAAGTCATATCGGACGATGAGTGAAATGATGTTCAAATGAGTACAGGGTACATAGAGCTTAGAGTTATCAGACATTCATCTTTCAGGATAAGAGAAAACCTCCAACGTTAAGTCATAGCGGACGTTAATTAAATTATGTTCAATTGAGTACAGGGTACATAGAGCTTAGAGTTATCAGACATTCATCCTTCAGGGTAAGAGAAAGCCTCCAACTGTAAGTCATATCGGACGATGCATGAAATGATGTTCAAATGAGTACAGGGTACATAGAGCTTAGAGTTACCAGACACTTATCTTTCAGGATAAGGGAAAACCTTCAACGTTAAGTCATATCGGACGTGAATGAAATGATGTTCAAATGAGTACAGGTTACATAGAGCTTAGAGTTACCAGACACTTATCTTTCAGGATAAGGGAAAGCCTTCAACGTTAAGTCATATTGGACGATGAATGAAATGATGTTCAAATGAGTACAGGGTACATAGAGCTTAGAGTTACCAGACTCTTATCTTTCAGGATAAGGGAAAACCTTCAACGTTAAGTCATATCGGACGATGAATGAAATGATGTTCAAATGAGTACAGGTTACATAGAGCTTAGAGTTACCAGACACTTATCTTTCAGGATGAGGGAAAACCTTCAACGTTAAGTCATAACGGACGATGAATGAAATGATGTTCAATTGAGTACAGGTTACATAGAGCTTAGAGTTACCAGACACTTATCTTTCAGGATGAGGGAAAACCTTCAACGTTAAGTCATATCGGACGATGAATGAAATGATGTTCAAATGAGTACAGGCTACATAGAGCTTAGAGTTACCAGACACTTATCTTTCAGGATGAGGGAAAACCTTCAACGTTAAGTCATATCGGACGATGAATGAAATGATGTTCAAATGAGTACAGGGTACATAGAGCTTAGAGTTTCCAGACACTTATCTTTCAGGATGAGAGAAAACCTCCAACGTTAAGTCATATCGGACGATGAATGAAATGATGTGCAAATGAGTACAGGTTACATAGAGCTTAGAGTTACCAGACACTTATCTTTCAGGATGAGGGAAAACCTTCAACGTTAAGTCATATCGGACGATGAATGAAATGATGTTCAAATGAGTACAGGTTACATAGAGCTTAAAGTTACCAGACACTTATCTTTCAGGATGAGGGAAAACCTTCAACGTTAAGTCATATCGGATGATGAATGAAATGATGTTCAAATGAGTACAGGGTACATAGAGCTTAGAATTACCAGACATTCATCTTTCAGGATAAGAGAAAACCTCCAACGTTAAGTCATATCTGACAATGAATGAAATGATGTTCAAATGAGTACAGGGTACATAGAGCTTAGAGTTATCAGACATTCATCTTTCAGGATGAGGGAAAACCTCCAATGTTAAGTCATATCGGACGATGAATGCAATGATGTTCAAATGAGTACAGGGTACATAGAGCTTAGAGTTATCAGACATTCATCTTTCAGGATAAGAGAAAACCTCGAACGTTAAGTCATATCGGACGATGAATGCAATGATGTTCAAATGAGTACAGGGTACATAGAGCTTAGAGTTATCAGACATTCATCTTTCAGGATAAGGGAAAACCTCCAACGTTAAGTCATATCGGACGATGAATGCAATGATGTTCAAATGAGTACAGGGTACATAGAGCTTAGAGTTATCAGACATTCATCTTTCAGGATAAGGGAAAACCTCCAACGTTAAGTCATATCGGACGATGAATGCAATGATGTTGAAATGAGTACAGGGTACATAGAGCTTAGAGTTATCAGACATTCATCTTTCAGGATAAGGGAAAACCTCCAACGTTAAGTCATATCGGACGATGAATGCAATGGTGTTCTAATGAGTACAGGGTACATAGAGCTTAGAGTTACCAGACATTCATCTTTCAGGATAAGGGAAAACCTCCAACGTTAAGTCATATCGGACGATGAATGCAATGATGTTGAAATGAGTACAGGGTACATAGAGCTTAGAGTTATCAGACATTCATCTTTCAGGATAAGGGAAAACCTCCAAAGTTAAGTCATATCGGACGATGAATGCAATGGTGTTCTAATGAGTACAGGGTATATATTGCTTAGAGTTACCAGACATTCATCTTTCAGGATAAGGGAAAACCTCCAACGTTAAGTCATATCGGACGATGAATGCAATGGTGTTCTAATGAGTACAGGGTATATATTGCTTAGAGTTACCATCTTTCAGGATGAGAGACCTGTGCATTGATACCACCTTAAAATGTTCAATAATTCTTAATTGGAAATAAACTGTAACGATTTAGGTTCAGAATCATGTTTTGATGTTTAAACTTGTTAATAATGCCATCACGTTTGCTTTGCTGCAACTTGTATGAGAAGAGCTATCTTATTGTTCGGAACTGCAACACGCTTAGGTCGTAATATTTCTGAAAGCTTAGAATGGATTCATTACTCTCATGCTTTATTCAGAAGCAACCATAATTTTTGGCTTTAGATTACAAGTTACAAAATTGTCATCTTTAATTCGGTTAAATTAACCAGCAACTGGCATAAGAAGAGGGATATTATTGTTCGGAACTGCAACACACTTAGGTCACTCTAGTCGGATTTATACTACATACAGGAGTGTTTAAATACACGTTATGTAGGTGCTAAAGCATTAGTTTCAAAATTTGGAATCGCTCACTTTTTTAAAATAACATAGGTTTCGTAATACGTAAATTTCTTTAAAAATTTGTAGATATTAAACTATATTAATTGAACGCTAAATTTTGGGTCCTTTTCTCAATATGAACACAAATAAATAATTACTGCTGCCATCTGTTGTTTAGGTTGGCCACTTGACTCAGTGCTTCGCTCTATCCTAAGTTTACGATACTACTTGCTATGTAAGATTCATGCCAACAATAAAGGAGTAAACAACTTATCAATAGATTAGTTTGTAAATGTTGTTACAGAATTATCAATGTGTACCGAATCGCATTGCCAGTTTTGTATTGTTCTAGTGTAACAGTGCGTGGTGAACGATATTTCTTCGTATTTGTGCATTTGCCTGAGTTATTCACGAAAATTTGTGTTATTTTGTGCAAATGACCTTTCTTGGCTCAGTGCCGTGTTTTTAGTGAATCTAAGTTAAACTTGAGGATTCTCTAGTTAATTAATATATCGTGTGAAGTGTGATTGGTCTGCCTTTGCGCAGGAAGGGCCAGCGTGTACGCATACATACCTACAATGGGATATTGTATTGGGCCAAGTTATTGGACGGTATTTACTGCCAGTTTTGTGCTCACTTTGTGGTAGATCATGTAACCCTGTAGGGAAGGGGATCCGTCCCCTTCAGCTGCGACTCGGGGAGGAAATCGCGCCGTAAACTCCGAATAGGAAACACCACGCAGCATCACGCCGAAGACTCCGAGGAGGAAACACCACACACCATGGGGAAGAAGACAGCGTCCCGGAAGCAGAGCCAAGCAGCGAAGCTCTCGCCAGCCAGCCCTCGAGCGCCGTCTCCCGCCTCGCTGCCACTGCCGGCAGTCGAGAGGGAACCTCTCGCCTCACCGCTGGGGAAGTTCTGGGCGGCCAGGCCCGCTTCCCCCGGCACGCTGAATGCTCACCCGGCATCCAGTCATTCGTCGCATCACCAGACTGCCGGAGCTCCCAGCACCAGTGCACCGCACCTCACACCAGCCAGCCCTCGAACGCCGTCTCCCGCCTCGCTGCCACTGCCGGCAGTAGAGAGGGAGGCTCCCGCCACACCGCAGAGGAAGTTCCGGGTAGCCAAGCCCGCTTCCCCCGTTACGCTAGGTGTCCCTCCGGCGCCCAGTCAATCTCACCTGACTGCTCGCGCGCCCAGCACCAGTCAACCCATGGCAGCACCACAGGATCTTCCATAGCTCTACCTCGCCGATACCCTGCGAGATTTCTCCTAACAGCGGCGTCACAACAGTGGCCCTCAGTTCTCAGCACCACTCGCATCACATCACCCAGGGGACCAACCTCATGGGTGCGTCTGCGGTTTGCGAATCTTCAAGATCGCGACGCTGCCTTGAACTCAGTCCTGCACATTCTGGGTCAGTGTCTGGAAGTAGAGGCGAGCAGACAGCAGCGCCACATCCCGTGCAGGCACTGCTGTGCCTACGGACACAGCGCCGACGCGTGCATCGCGCCTCCACGGTGTCATTACTGCGGTTCTCCAAGCACAACAGCTTCCTGCAGAGCCCACGATCTCCGCTGCCGCCGCCGCAGGTACTGCGCCACGTTCACTGGCTTCGGCCATTTCACAGGACAGGCGCGGTGCCCTGCATATCCACACGGAGACACGCAGGTCACAGCACCCCAGAGAGCAGCCGCCAACGAGCCTTTGGGATGGCAGCAAGCCCTTGGTTGCCTCCGAGAGGACCTGCAGGGTGTCACCAACCGACTCCACACCCTCGAGGAGCTCCTGTCAGCCTCACTCCACGCCGCCAACCACCGGCCTCCAGCGGAGGAGGTTCTGAACCTCAACCAACGCCTGGGCAACCTGGAGGAAGCCGTCACCACAGCAGCCCAACAACAGGACGCCACCCACGCTGCCTTCACCAGCCTCCAGGACACACTCACCAAGACTGACGGACTACTACCTGAACGACTCAACCAACTCTCAGACGTAGTCATCCAACTGCAACAGACGACGAAGGCCATCAACTCCCAGCTGCAACGAACCGAGCACTTAGTCACCGAACATAAGGAGATTATGGCATCACTACAACGAAAGATGCACCGAGTGGAGACACAACTCACCGACTCACTACCCTGTCAACCAGCGGACTTATCCACCATCAACAATAGACTTGACGAGCTCCACTCGCAAATAACCCTAATGGACAACAGCCTCCACACTAGACTCCATGACTTGAACTACGCCGAACAAAGATTAGCAGACTACGACGTTCAGAACACCAACAGGATCCAGGCGCAACTTCCTAACATATGGAAACCGCCACGTCCACAACCACATACCTGATGGCCTCAACTACACTCCTCCCGGCTGTAACTGCCGGAGATTATGCCCTCCAATACATACTAAATCAATTGTTAATAAAGACTCTACTTCCACCTTGACTACCATCCTTCACTTTCACCTCCACTCCCCAGGCGTCGCTCAGGGCCTTCTGGTCATGTTAGGCCCCTTGGACTTATCCTTTACCCGCCCGCCGTTATTGACGGCCGGCTCTGCATTGTCACCTTTACTAACGGGAGTGCTCAATGCGGGATCCCAACAAACCACCCCAATGCCTTCTCACCTTTCATCTTTAGTAGTTATTAAAAAAAAAAAAGAAACCCTTCAGCTGCTGTGGTGCGGACGCTGCGGACCCGTAGCACTCGTGGTAAAGTCTGTTTAGTTAACGCGTGTGCACGTCGGCCTCTGCTTTTGACCCAGATCTTTCTGCAAGGTTGCCACCTTTCTCGATACGTCATGGGTGTCGTACGAGGTTTCGTCTAAATAAATTATCTTATGTCCATTACTACGAAACTTCCTTAGTTTAATATATATATATATATATATATATATATATATATATATATATATAGCTAAAATTCTACTGGATTCCATAATAACCCTTATCCTATTCAAAGTGCGGTATTTGAAACCCAGCTCCTTTAGGAGACCACGCAAAGTGCAGCGTCCATAAGGAAAATCACAAATTTCTTGCAAATGTACAACCAATTCGTCTAAGGTGGGCGTTCTCCCTTTTGCATAGAATCTATAAATTTCTCGACGAATTAAATCGCCTGTGAAATTATCTACTTTAGAGAAACGTTTCCTTTTGTTTTCACACTTGATCGGTGTCTTTGGTATTCCTTTCGTCACAGTATTTCTTACTGTATTTCTGTGAATACGCAGAATTTACCATCAGATTCATTGCATGACCCCTTACCAAGATTATTTGTCAGCACATATTTAAATGTGTTCAAAAAAGCGCTTGAATTTGCTTAGAAACAGTTCCCGTTATAACTTTGTTTTTTGAGGCTTCTCCAGTAAAATAACTCTGCCCAGTTATTCACACTATTGTCATCACTTTGATTATTTTCACTTGATTGAAAGTTATCTACTATTTCATTTTCATTTACCACTGCATTTCCCTCCTACGGTCTCTACATCGTGACACACAGCGAATTTCTGCACGTAATGAAACAGATCAACTGGAACTTTGACAACTGAGACTCCACGTGGAGTAGACATACGTCTGTCACTTCGATAAAATCAGGGTTGCTATTGGTCCTCAACGACAGTGTTCCATTTCTGAAGTGTGGAGATAGATTTATGACGGTCATTAGTGGGCGGGAGGCTCAGGTTGCTTTGACTCTGAAATGCACATGTGTTAACTAAACAGACTTTACCTGTGACGTTACTAGAGGAACCTCGGACCGAACATTCGAGCCACTCCCTGATTGGGAGTTGTTCGGATTGGGTTGGACTCCAGGGGGCAAGTGGTTCCCGATACCCGGGGGTAATTGGGTACGTCTCCGGACGGAGTTGAGGGAAGCCATTAATATTCCTGCGTACTCGCCAGCATAGCTAGTAGAAGGTGTGCTAGATCACCAGGCGGCCCTACCGAGGTCATATCGGTAGCCTTCCCATTTTGGCGTTGGCGGGCGTAAGTGGCGTATCCACTTCCATCCCGTCTTGAGTCCATAGGACCTGATGGGGGAGCTTGATAGTCTCTAGGTCTTGCCCTATGGAAAGCCCCACGGAGGCTCAGGGCGCCATTTTGAGACAGTTCAGTAACTCCCTGGTCAAAGGCCCGGGTCCTTGGTCATACGAATCCAGGACTAATGGGAGTAGAACCTCTGGCGTTAATGGTACATCATATCCTCCTGTAGCATGGACTTCACAACCACCTCCCGTTCAGACGAAGATGTTCATAGGGCAGCTCTGTCCTACTACATTAACGATGGTGACAACACCTGTTTCCTGGATCGGGCACTTATAGTTGATCCAAAGTCTCCCCTGCATCCTGATCATGCAACAACTCCCAAGTTGCATCAGAACAGTTTCATAAAATGGTTCTCCACCGTGCTCGTATGGAGGTCTCACCAAGCACGAACATTCAACAACATCTGAATGGCAACAAGTCCCCACAAAAAGGAGATATTCAACCACCTCAATGCAACGACCTCATTGAGCACACACCTACGACAAATGTATTCTTCCTTAAAAAAACACTCCAGTAGGCCTGATCTGGCATGAGACCGAAGATCTGACATTCATATCTTCTAAATGCCACATCTAGGAATGCGTGGAAGGCATTACATTTCGTAATGAGAATATTGAAAAAGGGGAGCGCTAGATCCAGGGAAATTGCCTACAAGGCCTTAGTGCGGCCGGTTATGGAATATGGAGTAGCATGCTGGGACCCGTATAGAGCTAACCAAATCGATCCATTAGAAAAAATACAGAAGAGGGCAATAAAATTCATAAAAAGAGGCAAGTATTTTGGGCCTATAAAAGGAGATGAGACTAAATGGGAGGAATTAAGAATTAGGCGTAAAAAACATAGGTTGGTAGCATTATTCAAAGCTAATGCTGGTGTAAAGGCATGGGTGGACGTTAGTGTAAGGTTAGATAATCCGGATTGTTATGGACGAAACGATCATAGGTATAAAATTAAGGGTAGAAGATACAGAACCGACGTAGGAAAATTTTCTTTTGTTAATAGTACCATTGAAGAATGGAATGAATTGCCTGTAGCAGTGTTTCAGGGCTGTCCCCTGTCGCTGAAGAAATTTAGAGAAAATCTAGATGGTTTATAGTTTAACTTTTAAATTATAATGATATATAATATGTAAATAGAGAAGTAATTAGATATGTTTTAAGTGACTAAAGTAAAATAATATAATGTTTGTATTGTTTACTGTGTTATTGTTGTAAATCTAGTATTTGTAATTTGATCTGTATTCTTAACTCTGCCACCGGGTAGTACCCAATTGCAGTGAATAAATACATACATACAATGCCCAGTCGCGACGTCTCTGAACTGAACTGCCAAAGGTTGGTGTAACTGTAAAGCCATTCTAATCAGTGACAACTCGTGAGCATATTTCTTGGTGGGGTCAGATGTGAAGATGCTTGTTATGATTGTTATACGTTGTAAAACAGGTCACCCTTAGTTTCATTGCCAAAAACACTGCAATAGCAGAAATGTGTCAAGACACTATGCATTTTTAAATATCAAATATCTAAAATTAGAAGATAAACTACAATTCATCAAGTGGCATTTTTATCTGAGCAGGTCTATTCTTCTAGGTGGCAAACATTTCACTGGTTTTTTTTTTTTTTTAAGTTAGGGACTTCACCAATTTCCTCTTTGTTAATGGTACAAACAGCAAAAGAATTAAGCCTATCTTGACCCATAATGTTTCTAACGAGAGACTTAATTCTTTTCGACGTACTAGAACTTCTCTCCACCTCGGCTGTCGATACTGGAGTTGTTTTCAGTATTTGTGGAAATCCTTTCTCAAAATTTAAAAAAGTTGAAGAGTTGGAAATAATCATTTCTTCCACACGCGACGTGTGTAGGCTAAGGTTTGGATGAGTAGATGATGTAATTATGAAGGCTGTTTAGTAAAGAATGATCATAATTTTTACAGTCATAATTTTAGGCACCAAAATTCAATATTATTATATTCTGTTAGCTTAATGTGAAACAAACACGCCGTAGGAGTTTCATTGTTGCTACTCCTGGTTCCCGCCTTTGAGAACCAGGTAAGTTCAGACATGTTCAGTATCGCCTACCGCTGCAATGGAGGTAACACGCGAGGAACAATATGCGGCTTTGAAATTATGCTTTCGTCTCAACAAATCTTCAGTTGAGGCCTATACAATGTTACAGGAGGTCTATGGAGAGTCTGTTCTTCCCTACAGCACAGCCCGAAGGTGGTTTAAAATGTTTAACGATGGGAGACAGTCAATTTCAAAGGAAGGTGGACCCGGGGCTCCAGTTAGTGCTCTTACGGAAGAAAACATCAACACTGCTGCTGCCATTGTGAGAAAGGATCGACGAATTACCTTAAGATCGCTTTCTGAAACACTAAACATTTCTTGGGTGCCACGCACACGTTGGTGACAGAAACATTACACATGAGACGTGTTTGTGCGCGATGGGTTCCAAGACTGTTGATTCCCGAACAAAAGAACATTCGCATGCAGGTCTCCATGCAGTTAAAGTTGATGTTAGAGGAAGATCCAGAGTTTCTTTCAAACGTAATCACTGCTGATGAAACTTGGGTACATCATTTTGATCCTGAGAGCAAACAGCAAAGCTCAGTGAGGAAATCTCCTTCATCACCAACCCCCAAAAAAGCAAAAGTGGTTGCTTCTGCTGGGAAAGTTATGGTCATCTCATTCTTTGATATTCATGGAATGGTTTATCAGCATGTTGTACCTGCACACACATCAGTAACTGGACAATACTACAGGGATGTCCTGAAAACATTGCAAGTCCATATCAGACGCAAAAACCAATTTTCCTTGAAGCAGGCTGGATGCTGCACCACGATAATGCGCGGCTGCATATTGCCAATGCTGTTGCTGATTAACTTGCAAAAATCAACGTGAAGTACATCACTCACCCTCCCTATAGTCCAGATTTAGCCACATGTAACATTTTTCTATTCCCTAACTTGAAGAAACGCCTCCGTGGGAGACATTATCTATCATCAGAAGCAGTAGTGAAGGCTGCGGAGGCGATTTTGAAGGATCTCTGAAAAATGGTTTCCAGCATGTTTTTGAAGCCTGTCAGAAACACTGTGACAAGTACATCGCATTCAGGGGAGACTATTTCGAGAAGGAGCATCAAAATTATGAGGATGAGTAAAGGTACGTTGTCAAAAAAAAAAAAGTGATAATTCTTTATTGAACAGCCCTCGTACTTAAGTCCCAGTTTTTTATTTTTTTATTTTAGGTAAATTGATGGAAATAATCATTTCTTCCACACTAGCCCTGCTTAGCCTTGAAAGAGTAGAGGCAGACTGCAAAGTTCAATGCCCTAGCCGGGATTTGAAGCACGGATCTCCCGCGTTCCGTGCGGTTGCTCTAAACCACTGAGCTGCTAAGGTCAACGTCTACCGGGAAATATACGAGCTTAGAGTTACCCGACATTCGTCTTTAAGGATAAAAGAAACCCCCGGAAAAACGTTATCCAGGTATCTCACCCTGACTGAAATTCGAACTCGGGACCTCTGGTACGCGAGTCAGACATGCTACCGTCCACACTACCGAGGCAGATCCTCCTATTTTTATTCATTGTAACTAGAGATACGTAAATCACAACAGCACAGTTAAATACAGCAATATTTCAGCTACAGATTGTCATTTTTCCACGTAGTCACCACCATTTAGAAGAAATAAACATTTTGGATTATTCAGAAAATTCTTAAAGCCAAGAGCATCTCGTATTCTTACATCATCCCACTCATCTACCTGCTTAATCTTCTCAAAAAGCTGTAGTTAATAAAGCTTGTTTTTTCATGAACTTTGTTCACAATCCGTGATTGAAAGTTCCATCTTTTTGTGGATGCAGCTATATATTATGTGTTTGTCGCAAATTGAACGCACCAAGATATACAGTAAATAGGCCCGTAGGATCCGAAAATGCACCTGCACCTATTGATTAGAAACAGTTGCTTGTCAGTTCTGTAACTGGCCAACAGATACCGTGATAGATGAATAATTTTTTAATGAATAACTTGTATCAATGTGCAGCACCAACCATGACAAATGACTGCCGTGAAATCGATAAACAGTCGCATGCGTCATGTTTCATTTGTGTACCATAGAAACCATAAACAAACGAACGTCACCTCCTGTCAATCCATTGTTCACCCTACAACCAGAGAATCTGACACTTGGTGCCTAACCTTTACGGAACTAAAATAATTCCAGACAAAACTACAACCTACCCCCAGCAGGGGAGAAAAAAAAATCCTGACTCACTTCGCAGGTTAAGCCGCAAAGCGGCTAGGTACTGCGGCAGAAGACACCCAAACGGGGAAAAAGAAAAATTGCGCCGCCCGACCAGGACTACCTCTGGACCTCTGGACGTCCCGGATTCAAATCCCAGATAATCTGACTTGTTTATTTCTATACCATTAGGTAACATTAGGTAAAGGAGGTCCATGTGTTTCTGTGTCCAGTGTCGAAACAACTTGACTGAAATACCGAAATATTTAATTTCAATATCTTTCAAGCCACGAAGACTTAAAAAAAATATGCTCCTGAAACTGTACTTTATGTGGAAACATTTTATACATTTCTTTTATTTAAGCTAACACTTTTTATTAACATTTCAACTGATAATTTTATATAATACATGAACTATTTACGTGAACTTTCTCGAAAAAACTTCTAATTATTATTATTAATTATTATTATTATTATTATTATTATTATTATTATTATTATTATTATTATTATTATTATTATTATTATTATTGTTATTGTTATTGTTATTGTTATTGTTATTGTTATTGTTATTGTTATTGTTATTGTTATTGTTATTGTTATTGTTATTGTTATTGTTATTGTTATTGTTATTGTTATTGTTATTATTATTATTATTATTATTATTATTATTATTATTATTATTATTATTATTATTATTATTATTATTATTATTATTATTATTATTATTATTATTATTATTATTATTATTATTATTATTATTATTATTATTATTATTATTATTATTATTATTATTATTATTATTATTATTATGGTTGTTGTTGTTATTGTTATTATTATTATTATTATTATTATTATGGTTGTTGTTGTTATTGTTATTATTATTATTATTATTATTATTATTATTATTATTATTACTATTATTATTATTATTATTATTATTATTATTATTATTATTATTATTATTATTACTATTATTACTATTATTATTATTACTATTATTACTATTATTATTATTATTATTATTATTATTATTATTATTATTATTATTATTATTATTATTATTATTATTATTATTATTATTATTATTATTATTATTATTATTATTATTATTATTATTATTATTATTATTATTATTATTATTATTATTATTATTATTATCATTATTATTATTATCATCATCATCAACAACAACATCAATTTTGCAGTGAAACATTTCCGAGTGAAATGTTATCAGTTTGAAGTTTTCAATACTAAAACTTTTCTCAAATGGCAAGTCGTTATTCTTTTATTTTTCTGTGTTAGTTAATATAAGGAGAGCGGAATTTAACAGTCATTACGAAGCGAGTAGAATTTAAAAGATTTGACTCGCCCAAATCTGTAGCTGCAGGAAAGCTGTAAAAATGAAAGGAAGAGGAGAAAGAAAAAAGAAAGAAAATGTTCTTCTCCAGTAATATGGAAAGAGAAGAGTAAGCTCCTTTTCTTTAGAAATATTTCGTTAAGAATGGTAAGAGTAAACTATGTGAAATTAATACGTCACCTTTTTTTGTTATTCTTTTATTGTAATTTACTTTGTTTCATTGGAACACAACTGTTTGTAAAACAAAATCTGCAAACACGGAGTAGAAAATGCTGGATAGATAGCGTTCCGTTCTAAGCAGCTTTTACTGTATAAGGTCTCAAAGGACAGTAGCTAGACAAAAACTGTATATATATATATATATATATATATATATATATTTAAAATACACTAGTTTGTTTCTAAATTGTTGACAGAAACTTCCAAATATCCCTTGTTATTGTCTTCAATCTTCACAAAACAACATACTGTGAAACCTCAGTCTTGTATCTGGGTAAAGTTTTACCACGGACTGTACTCACGAAACACTTTTTCTCATGTATATTACCGAGGCTAGAAACCACAAAGTTTCTCATAATGCACAGAATTATTGGATTTCCTGGCCGTTGCGCAATTTTTCATACTCATTTCTTGGCGAAAGTTGAAAGTCGTGCATGGAAGTTTCGAGTGGAGCATGTTCAGAAACAGATGACATACGTTTATCGCCATGGCAACCGCTACTCGATTGTCCCAGACATCTGCAAGTCGCTCGGGAAACAATCGCGCTGTACCTGTTTCTATATCTGCTATTTTGGGGATTGCCATGCAGAACGAAATCTGTATCTTGAGTTTCCTATGCAAACATTACACGCAAAAGCACAAATGAATTCTGGGAAAACACAGAACAGCGAATGTAGAGGAAATGATGATGTTACAAGATGCCCCGAGGTGGATTCTCGGGGATTTTCCCTTGAATTGCTGAATTTAACCCTATGTGGGTCGCGCCCTGATTTCTACACGGTCGGTCGCTTGGTATCTTGTACGCGCCAATAACTTTTATTGATTCATGAATGTATTTCGTAATTTTCAATAGTTTTACTAATGTGTTTATTTTTTTCATAATAGTACAGCTTAATTTTTAACCCTTTCACTAATATGGACGAGTATAGACGTCCTGCGCATACATGTATTTAATGCTCATTTAACGCCAATTATTTTATTCTTCCTATTTTAAAATAAATTTAAATTAGTTCTAGATGGGATGTAAAAACCCTTAAAGGTTTATTTTTGAATTGTACACCACCAAACCGGGATAAACACCCAAGGGCACATCTGCAGATTCACACCAAATAATATTGGTTTCCTTGCGAACTCCTTCGCAACACACCAGACATTTTCGAAACGGTTGCGACTTTTTTGTTGTGGGTGGTATGCTTCAAGGAAAGTGTTTTTTCCTAAGTATAAGGGGTGATGTCGTGATGAATTTCTTACCCCTTACCTCTGAGTATTATAATACTCAATTAGGTTACGAGCTATTTATACGCGCAAGTACAGGTAGATGAATCTCTTGCATGAATTTACAGCTCTGAAAATTACTAAACAACTGTGCATGGTTACATCCAGTGGTATAAAAATACCTTTTTTTTACCATTTAACTGTTTTCCGTAAAGAGGGATAGCTAGTAATAGCTGATCCGCATCACCCATATTTGACCCGCCATTTCCCCCAAACAATGGAGTAGCTAGCATGACATCTGTAGACCAGCACACGTCACTGCTATGTAAGTACTAAAGATCTCCTTCATAATCATACAACAAATCTTCCAGATTTTCTACAGTAATATCAGAAGCCTGTACACATCATACCCAAGCTAATTTATTTGCTACATTACGGGGATAAGCCATGGTCAACATTGAAATTTAACAATTTCAAATGTGTCATCCATTTAGCTCTTGATAGCTACAAGAAATCACTCTGAACACAGAGAGTGTATAAATAACTAAAATACTGAGCGAAAACAGCTGCATAAGGCTACCAGAAACCTTGGTTGAGAAACACTGTAATAACAGATGCTGACAGGGAGTTTTCTTTTCAGTATAACACAACATATACTTGTATGATTATCGCTTGGTATAGCATAAATAAACTAAACTTGAATCGTAGAAGTCACTTGCGTAGCTAAACATACATACATAGGTTCGTATACACACAAAACAAATATTAGGCGCGTTCGGCACAAATAATGGCTTTTGCTACAGTGAAACAAAGCAGTAAAGTTTCCACGATTTATTAATGTAGCCTCTACTTTATTGTTACTGTAGATGTATACTGCCTTTAATGGGCTTTAAACCAGTTTTTGTTTTGTTTAAATAACTTAATAAGTACGGAAGATAGGGAATTGTATTTATGAGGCATTTTTACAGCATTTAACAATTTAAATGTCTTGTTCTGTTTATTGGGTATCCGTTTCCGGCCCCTGAAGGGTTTAAATCGGCGAAGCGGTTAATCCTAATATTACTAATGCTACATTGGCATAAACAAAATAAACAATGTGTTTGAAAAAAAGGCAGCAGGTGTCAAAATATAGTACGAAAGAAGAAAGTTTTTTTTTTTTTTTTTTTTTTTTTTTTTTTTGCTTGTTCCATTTATACTTCACCTTTAACTACTATGGTCATATCGGCGGCCGTTCTCCTTTGGAACATACTGAAGATGTTAACTCGTTATCTTTGGGTTTTTTTTTTAATCATTAGATCACTCACACATTCACACTCTCATTCATACTTCCAGACTCTGGAGAAGAGTCTGGAGAAAACTTGATCGGAGAAAAATCCCCAGCCCCACCGCCGGGAATCGAACCCGGGACCCCTAGCACGGCAGGCAGGTGCTCTACCGACTGCGCTACGGGGCCAGCCGAAAAAAGCTTATTACATCAAAGTATGACATATAAAAGTTTTACTCATTACAAAATATGATATCCATTTATTTTCTTTTTTCTTTCTGTTCTAACTCTAAGTCGTTTGGATTGCCTAAGTCATAGCTCTTTTCGTTTCAGACATTGTAGAAAGAATGGAGGAGTTCGGTCGCGTGGCCTCCACTGGATGCAAATGCTGACAGTTGCAGCACGTGTAACTCTATTACAGCGGCTCATCAAAAGACCAGCAATACATTGTCACCCGAGAAGGTAATGAGAGCTAAGGACTTTCAAAGTCAAAAGCCGAAAAACGGCGCGGAAAAAGCAGAGTTGGCGCTTTACTTCTGGGATACACCTTAAAACGCATTTATAGCTAACACCCGATACTGTGCGCGTGGTAGAATGACTACAATGTGAGGCGATGCCTCAACAATGTGTTGCGGATGACCGCCGTTATATTGTTATCTACTGCGAACAGAAATGAACTCACGTCACGTTCTCCCGTCTGCAGTTTATCACAGTCAAATTGAAACACTTTATTCTATTCCATTCCCCCCCCCCCCCCTCGCCGCCTTTTTCTGTCGCTCTTCGCACAGCATTCGATCCATCAGCCGCACCAAACTCGGCATAAAAATGAGAATCGTGCAGTTTCCGTCGCTTGAGTACAGTAGACACGGTTAATGGCGGATGAAAAATAGTTTCCTGCATATGGATCGAATTGTCCTTTTTTACTCAACTTTCTTATTAGTCAATGTTTTCTTCATCTGTTTGTACTTCAAGGGACAGGTTACCGCCGCCCGGAGGGGGTAGAGGGTTGCCTCATAAGTCCCGGGTACTAGCCTGCAGAGCTAGTAGGTGTGCTAGATCACCGATGTGCGTGCTTGGAAAAGTCTGCAAGCTTGAGCCAAAGGTATAGTAGCCCCAGGGCAGGCCATTCCCGCCTTCCCGCGCAAAACACTGTCACTGCTGACTGAGGGGCATGACGTCACTGAGAATACAACCGAGGCTAACGAAAGAGATAGGCTTCGGCGCGACAGGAAAACTTTCGTGTGACGTCACACAGGCAGTCTGAGTGAGTGGACAGCGTAGCGCAGAAGTTACATTGTTTTGTTAGTGAACTGAATGATTATGAATAAACAGTATTTCACATATGTTCATCATTCTAGACAATTATACTTTAATTAACATAATTATACAAGCAATATTATATTAGAAGGGATTTTATGTCTCGGAACTGATTTTTGGTATGCTCGTACTACTAAGCTATATTACGTTTCTTATAATTACTTACGTATTTATAATATATACCACTTATGTTATTATACTTTTTAGATCTATAAACATAATACTTTAAAGAATAAAGAAATAATGTATAAATGATAAGATACAGTATATCGCTCACCTTCAAATAAAGTTTTCAGAAGACATTTTGAATCCCTTTTTCCTAAAAAAATTACTTATATTTCTCGCACAATAATTTCAGTTTAATTGTTTATCGAATCAGGAACTATGAATGTAAAATGTTAGGATAATACCTAGAAAAAAAAGGTGAGGTAATGAAATAAACAAATGAGAGTTACATGCAATTACACCACTATATGGAGATATTTATACATACCAAGCGTATGAGGTGATCCTTGTATTCTGTCAAACTCCATACTTTAGCATAATTATTTTTACAGATGTTAGTGATAAATCCACAGGTTTAACACTGATATATACACTGAGTATATACAAAGTACAGAATGTAATGTAATCCATCAAAACAGTTTATGGAAGAAGTCTTATGATCACAAATAATGCCAAAATAATTGTTTATCGAATCAGGAACTATGAATGTAAAATGTTAGGATAATACCTAGAAAAAAAAGGTGAGGTAATGAAATAAACAAATGAGAGTTACATGCAATTACACCACTATATGGAGATATTTATACGTACCAAACGTATGAGGTGATCCTTGTATTCTGTCAAACTCCATACTTTAGCATAATTATTTTTACAGATGTTAGTGATAAATCCACAGGTTTAACACTGATATATACACTGAGTATATACAAAGTACAGAATGTAATGTAATCCATCAAAACAGTTTATGGAACAAGTCTTATGATCACAAATAATGCCAAAATTTATGTTTTCAGTTTTTTCACTTTTCTTGTAGTGTCTGAATCACAAGATTTCTCATTGGTCATTTTCACAAAATTACTAATCAATATTTTGTTAACACAAAGAGCAACACTATCCAGTTTCTCAAATAGGGTCTTCTTATGTAAACATTTACATTCAGTACCAGTATTGTGTACATCTGATCTCAGAAGTTTAATTTTACAAATTTTCTGAACTACAGAGAGCTATGTAAAAAACTGAAGCTGCTGACAGTGAAGTAAACTAGGTTATAAATAATAACTAAACACTAGTAACACAACTTCACTTATCTTATTTAACTCTTGGGTTTTATTTGACCGGTTTCAAAGCAAACATCTGCTTTATCCTCAGCCATTCAGCTTGACACTCACCCACTAACTGACGGACTGACCTTGACCACTACCGGAGTTTGAAGGATAGCTCCTTATCTAACTGCCATCTATCGGGAACAACACAAACTTATTGATGATGTCTATAGGAGGGATATCAAAATTCATTACGCGATCCTTATTTTTCAAAATAAATATCTTCTCCCAAACCATTAAATCTATCGGTTCCTTCAATTGTTTCAATAATTTAACTTCTGGATTTACTTCATGATTATATGACCAAAAATGATCAGCTACTGCCGATTTCTCGGTCTGTTTATATTTAATATTTCTAAAATGTTCTTTCGCTCTGGTTTCTAAATTACGCTTGGTTCTACCAATATAGATCTTATCGCATTCTAAACAGTTAACTTGATAAATACCAGATTTTTTGTTGTCTGAAATTTTGTCTTTTTTAGAAAACTGTAGCAAATTCTTTATACTGTAATTATTATGAGGTGCTAGTATTATACCCACTTAAATAAGATAAGTGAAGTTGTGTTACTAGTGTTTAGTTATTATTTATAAACTACAGAGAGCTGTTTCCCAGAGGTTAAGAAATTTTGAGAGTCTCTTGCTAATAATGACATTGTATGCCATGCCAAACCAACAGTGAATACCACTTTGTCTGTGGGTAATGTTAATTTTCCTCTGTCCAAGTCCTTTACAAAGTCATATGAAGAATCCACTTCCACTTGTTTATTTAATTGGAACCATGAACTGCATATATTACACTTAGATTTACGTAGCACTTGTCTAGATGCAAATCCCCCCAAATATGTCAGTATTGGCACTGTATCATTAGGAATTACTTGCATTTCAAACTCTTCATCCAAAATATCAGAAAAACCATTCAAGTCAATATCATTATCATAATTTTGTTGGGTAGGTAACAGTTCTTTCAAATTTACACTACCATTATGAGCAGCAAACAACACAGTATTTTTAAATCTTAATTTCCTCTCATTTTCCAATACCTGTAAGTAAGTTATATAGTAATTTGCACCACTTAGCTGTCTGTATGATCCAAAACGACCCTCCAAATTATCACTCTGAAATTTGCTTAGCAAAATGTAATCTATGTTGTATTTCTCAAATAGATATGGAATGATTTCCAGGAAAGATTCCAGCGTAGTAATCAAGGACTGAAATGTCTGCGGAGTTAAAGCATTTACTGATGGAACAGACACCCTCCAAATTTTTAGCCAATGACACATTTTACTTAGAAATTCAAATTGCATATCTCTTTGGCTTTTAATGGCCTCTCTGTATGGATCATTGAATCGTTTCCCTTCGAACACACTTTTAACATTAACTATTTTCCACCAGTTAACAATGATATTTAAGAAATTTGCAGTCTCATCAATATTTTCAGAAACACCAAGATCTTTTGTGACATGTTTCAAGGCCACAATGTTATTGTCATTGAAAATTTTCAATGCCAAGCTCACATTTTGCTTCTGAATTGACGATGGATATAACACTTTGGTGGAAAGTGTGTGCCCATACTTAACTAGGTTTTTCTTTTCTTTTTCATACATCAACTCTAAGTGCCTGTATTGAGCTGAAAGTATATTGGAGTGATGATTGAAATCAGGAAAATATAAGGTCTTATTTGCATTTCTTTTGGTCTCCCAATTATTTCTGATACATTTTAAAATGTGGACGGTGTCAAATATAAAGAAAAGCCTTCTTGATGAGTCTAGTGGGTGAGTAATGCTAGGCTGCAAAATTTTATTTGGGGTCATAAGTTCATATGCTTTTCTGTTCACAATATTATTGTCTGCAATTAAACTAATAACTTTAAAACCAATTCTTTCCAACATACCCAGAACTTCTATAATGTATGTCTTCAGCTGTTCACTTGTTAAATTGATAACTGGTATAATGGAAACGACATCAACATATTTAGAAAGTAGTGAGGATATCATGAAGACTTGAGCAGTTTTTGCACATTTCTGAGGATCAGTTGCACTACTGCCATAAATAGCACCTCCTTTAAATGACAGTTGTGGCTGAATATATATTTCATCCATCACGAGAGATACTAAGTGTTCATGACTTTTTAAATGTTTAAATCTGTTTTCCAAGTAAGAACTACTTTCCAAGGACAATTCATAGAATGAAATTAGTTTCTGCAGTGTACGTGGGTGTGGCAAAATCAACATATCGCATTTTCTTAGTGCATTGTAGGCAGATGATGAATGGACATACAGAGTGGAAGCAAGAATCATGCATTTGTTGCCATAACGCCTGTTATTCTTTGGAGTCTGTGACAGATTTAATTGCTCTACAATAAACTTCATATGCTCATTCTCATCATGGTATGGTAGAGACTGTAGCAGCTGGATAGCAGATTCTATTTTATCTCTAACTGTGGGTAATATTTCACCATTTTCAATTTGTGTCATAATACTATCCAAAACATTTAATGAATTCAATTTTTTCACATTATTAGTACTAGAAGCATTGATGCAAACGTTGTCCAATACAACAGTATAAGTTAAATCATCTTTGACTGTTATAAAAGAAATGACACAAGGTGTGGCATTGTTTATACCCATTAAACAAATATAAATTGTTCCCTCGTCCTTAATTACTGTCCAATTAGCCTTACTGGAATTGAGTTTTCTTATATCTACAAAAGAAATAATGCTATCTACATTATTTATTAAATCCCTTTCCACATGCTGTTTATTTGATTGAATACTGTCTCGAAATGCCTGGACCAAATTTTCGTCTTCTTTATCAGCAAGACGTTTTATTTTGGGAATCGTTTTAGAACAGTAAGAGGGTGTATTAGGAAATATTGTTGGTACAGCATTTTCTGTGAGTTTAGGGATTTTTCTTTCATATTCTATCAACTCTCCCTTTGAAGTAGAAATCCTGTCTATTCTTATAACACACGACTCCTCAAAATGCCTTATGCACACAAAAGGATTTTTTAATTTTGAAAAATCCGTCGGAATATGCCGTAGCCAGATCTTACGAAGATTTTCGTCTTTTGGTAGTGAAAATGTTGTAGTTTTTTCACTTTCTGTGTCATAATTTGATCTACACCCAAAGACACTACAACGTCGAGGCATCTTTTACAACTCTGAGTACCTAAAAAGGAAAATAATAGTAATAGTAACATTAACTTGTATCCACCATGTGGTTGAACACAGAAGTTATTATTTTGTTTAATAATGGAGATAATTTTTCTGTACGTTTAAACAAAGATAGAACTATGTAATATCACACGTATAATAAAAGAATAAGCAGAATTTACTAAAATAAATGCTTCAATCTAGATTCAAATGAGAAGATGCAATATGGCATCGAAGCCGTTAGAACGTTCCCAGAGGTTAACTTACAGCCTACTTGAAAACACTACTAAATACATAAAATTTACGAACAAACTGGAATATGTGTTAACTACATGATAATATAACACTTTTTCACTAACCTGAACCACTAAATATTATTAATTTCACTAGTTAAAAAAGTAAAACGTAATATCACACAGACCACACGAACGACATACAGTTCAAAGCCTATACTGTACAGGTTAGGACTACTGTTATCAGCTCATTCAAACGCGCCATAGCCTGTCTCTTTCGTTAGCCTCGGAATACAACGCAAGAGCGCTTACACATGAATGTGCGTAATGCAATATTATGATTACACATTCTAAGATAAGATAAGCCGCTGATGCATGCAAATTCCACAATCCTTCTGATGAAATAAACGAGATGGAGTTGCTTATGAGCTATTGTAGTTATTGGCTGTGTTTTTTGTCGTAATATTATGAAAACCATTGCGCTGTTGCTGAAAGCAAACATGCTTCGTATAAAACTACGAATGTGATTTTCCATTGTTTGCCTAAAGATCGAGAACTACAGCGCAAGTGGGTTTTACGCTGTAAAAGGGCTGATCCGGTTAATGTGAATAATGCAAGGATTTGTTCCGATCACTTCCTGCCCGAAGACTATGAACGGGATTTAAAAAACGAGCTGTTAGTTTTGCCGCTGAAAAGAAAATTAAAGGACGACGCTGTACCGTCATAGAAAATTCCTAATTGGCATGGGGATGTATTTGAGGCGGCAGTAGCAAGTAGCAGCAAAACCAATTTGCAGGTAATTATCAGATACACATTCCATTTATGTATTTGTTTCTATGTGTACACTGAGTTTATTCGCTCCTTTTTATAAGAAAAGTTTGATGCGTGGAATTAATAATAAATAATAATAAAACTGTTTTTATTAATAGGCAATATCAGCAAGAGATCGCCGGTGCGAAGTTAGGGCCGTGCGAAAGAGGGCGCTGTCTACTATAGTATGTTTATCTCCCAAAAAAACAAAATTTGACCCGTCGACCAGCACGGAGGTAGCTCCTGACCACTCTGTTGTTGCTGAAGAGGAAATAATTAGACTAAAGACTCAGATGCAAGCCCTGAAGAAAGAAAACAGTGTTTTGAAACGGCAGAACAAGGTACAGAAGTAATATTTTGTAGCTTCCATGGACAAAGTGCTGCGAAGTGTAATGGAGTGATGCAGAACTTAATTTCTATAATAAGTTCCAAGTTTCCCGAAATTCATCACAAAGTGATCTCTCTTAATGTGAGGACAAGAACCTTCATTAGAATTAGGCACTTAAACAAAAGAGCGAAGGCAGAAATGATCAGGAAACTTGAAGCAAAGAAAAATCTTCAATGGGTTGCTTCGTCATCTTCCTGAGCTACACTGATTAAGTACATATGAATAGTAACATGTCTTAAACTCTTAATACAACTGCTAGAAAGAACCTTCATTATAATACACAAGTGGGTGTTTATTCCTTCCGATTTTACACGTAGCAGAGCTTAAATAACACATACTCAGGGGCTAGTGTTTAACTCTCGCGGTTGAACTGTATTCTCAGTGACGTCATGCGCGTTAGCCAATGGCAGCGCGACTCTCCGGAATGGCCTACCTGAGTACTCTAGTTGCCTTGTAGTAGCCCTGCTGGAACGCATACCATGGATTTATCTTTATTAACAGAAACCTCTCATTTACGCACTGATTATTCTTGTAAGAAACAGAGGGGTACTGATGGGCCTCTCGTTCGTGTGCTAAGCACACGTGGAGTAATCAGTGCGTTATCTGAGAGGTAACTATTACCAAAGATAAATCCATGGTATCCGTTCGAACATCAGGACTATACTAAAAGTGACTGCTTCGTTTGTGCCGCTAGTGGCGCGCGTGCCGCGGTTTGATCACCCCTGGTGTAGATTTTTTTTTGTAATTTACGTCCTCCAACGTTGTCATATCGGACGATGAATGGAATGGGTGAAATGATGCTCAAATGTGCCCAGGGTCCATGGAGCTTAGAGTTACCCGACATTCGTCTTTCAGGATAAGGGAAAACCCCGGGAAAAACCTTATCCAGGTAACCCACCCTGATCGAGATTCGAACTAGGGACCTCTTGAACGTGAGGCAGACATGCTACCACCACGCAACCGAGGCGGGCCCTGGTGTAGATGATCATAAAAATCACGAAGTTGCAGGTCTTAATTCGACCGATCTTCTGCTGTTTGCTACTCACTCTCGTGATCCACTTCTACAAACAAATGGCTGTTGCCTAAACTTGCTACCTGCATAGACACTTCCTGTACATTAATAATAAAACAAGCTTTAATATTGCATCTCTCGTTATACTTAAAGCATTTGGATCATTAGCATAATTAAAGCTTTTTCATCAAGGAGATTACCTGCCAGGAGTTTGTGCGGTATCGACTGAAATTCTGCACCGTCAGATACTGCTAATGGAAAACTGTAATTTAATACCTAATGAGCAAGCTCTGTCAACACAATATCCAAAACAAATGAAGGAGACCGCCTCCTCGCTTGCAAGTATTTTCAACAAAACGCTATCGGCCTAGGAAACAAATGTAGGAGACGCTTGCAGATGTTTTCAGCGCAACACTATCCGCCTAGGAAATAAAACAAATGAAGGAAACCGCCAACGTTTTCTAGGAGCTGCACGAACTCAACAGTTCCAGGAAAACGGAGCAGGTTTGCAAAAACGCAGTCGATTTATTTTTGGCATATCTGGAGCATGGTCTATT
This sequence comes from Mantis religiosa, assembly GCA_030765055.1. NCBI lineage: Eukaryota > Metazoa > Arthropoda > Insecta > Mantodea > Mantidae > Mantis > Mantis religiosa. The sequence continues at coordinate 31,473,190 of CM060947.1, forward strand.
TCTTCTTCGTTTATACACAAAGGAAGCTAAAATCCATCTGTTTTGTTACAACTTCTCTTGCACAGACGAGCTGGTTTACCACTAACAATTTATAACTAAGGTCTGGATCTCCAAGTGCTGTAAAATACTAAAATAGCAAGAAGATAGGAACGAGAAACGGTGAAGTAAAGGTACCAAGTTATTTCAATTCTTTTGTACTACAAAATTTTCGTGGTAAAACTTGGGTACCTTACCTAAATTTTATACAGTGTTTTCCTACGAACTCTATGCTATCAAACGATCATTTGAAGATATTAAAAACAATGAAAGTGATTCTCAGCAGGGGCGGTTCCTCCATAAGGTTGCAGGTTTGCCCTACACCCACTTATTCTGAATATACAACAGGTGCATTTTGCACATTAAAGCTGTACTTGTTTGCATTGTTTTATATACAAACATGTTTCAATTACGCTTATCGTCTGTAGCTGCCCATGACCGCAGAAGTCGAAATAAACAGTGATTAGCTGTAGGAGCCGCAGGTTTGCACCGAAGAGTTAACCTAAGATTTCGCCCAAATGTAGGCTCTCAGAGGGGGTTGCGGGAAGGTGAAGAGATGGGAGTGGCTTCTTATACATTGCTTAAATGGAGGTTTATAAACCTAGCTCCTCCTACTCTTAGCAACGGCTATAGCGTGACCTTCAGGCTTAGCTTCTGTGTGCTCTGCTTTTCGAACACAGGGAGAATTTAATTAAATTCATGGAGGTTATTCAGAAGAGAGCTCTGTTAAACAACAACGCCACACTTGTTCAGGCTTCTGGGTTTACGGCCACTTTGAAAGATTATAATTTTGAATTCTGGCTGTCTTTATTCTACAAGATCATGCCACATGTGGACATTTTGTACAATCAGCTGCAGAAACGAGACTGCAATGCAACATTTGCCATCGCCCAGCTAAACGCATTTAAAAGGGAAGTGCAAAAGGTAAGAAATAGCGTGGATATCGAGGAACACGAAGAAACTGCAATTAAGAGGAGAAGAATAGAAGATCATAATGGGAAAAGAAGAGAAGCTCTTGAAGTATGCGACATTCTTAGAGAAGCAAAGGACAGATTTAGCTTCACGGGGCATCTGGTAGCCTCAACTTTGTTTCATCAAGAAAATTTCTAAGACATTTCCAGAGAATTCCCTTAGAGAAACAATAAGGTTCTATCCTTTTATCATTGGAACAAAAATTCGTAGAGAACTGACTGTAATTTACAGTCGAGAGGAATTTCGTGGAATGTCCGGCGCTTTGTGCTTGATGGACTTCAATAAGGAAAACAATTCATGTACTACATTCAGCGAATATGTCAAACTCCTCCGAGTACTGTTAACTATGCCAATGTCTACCGCTGAAGCAGAATGCTATTTCTCAACTTTAAAAAGAATAAAAACTTTCCTTAGGAACACAATGTCACAGGACCGATTGTCAGCATTAGCAATGCTTTCAATTGAGAGAGATTTTGTTATGAAGATCAGCGACTTCAACGCAAAAGTTATCGATAGATTCGTCAGGTCTAAGGAGAGTAGAGCAGAGAATCTGTATAAATAGGTGAGTCATTACTACTCTGTATTTTATTTTTCATTTGTGCACCACCAATAATTTAACCCACCAGCCGCCACTGACTTCTCAGTATCTAATTCTCACTGACTCGTAATCTTCCATAATGGCCCTACAAAACCAAAATAGTAAAAACCCAATAATACGAGAAATCCAAAATCTATACACGTAAATTCTATCGGAATTTAAAAAATGTTACCTTAATCTGGATCCCATAGCATCAAGGCATTCCCGGAAACGCACAAGCTGACGCTGCAGCTAAAGAAGCAACTCATCTACCAATACAAGCAACATGCATTAGTTCTCCTTATACCGACGTAATCACATACCTCAAGAGAATAATACACCTCAACACCATTCCACCTGGTTAGAGACTTCTACCAGCAAACTCCAAGAACTTACATCATCTTACAGAGAACCATATCCAGTAACAAAGCTTAAACGCCGACATTAACCTTCTTCATATTGAACACAATAAACTTACTCAGAGCTACTCACTCAACCCTACCTCCTGTAATGTGATCATCGCCGTCATAGAAGAATGTAAGAAATATCAACAGCAGCGAATAGAAGCCAATGTTCCCAGTAAAATCACAGAAGCACTTGGAAACCATATACACTCCTGGAAATGGAAATAAGAACACATTGACGCCGCTGTGTCAGACCCACCATACCTGGTCCGGACACTGCGAGAGGACTGCACAAGCAATGATCACACGCACGGCACAGCGGACACACCAGGAACCGCGGTGTTGGCCGTCGAATGGCGCTAGCTGCGCAGCGTTTGGGCACCGCCGTCGTCAGTCTCAGCCTGTTTGCCGTGGCATACGGAGCTCCATCGCAGTCTTTAACACTGGTAGCATGCCGCGACAGCGTGGACGTGAACCGTATGTGCAGTTGACGGACTTTGAGCGAGGGCGTATAATGGGCATGCGGGAGGCCGGGTGGACGTACCGCCGAATTACTCAACACGTGGGGCGTGAGGTCTCCACAGTACATCCATGTTGTCGCCAGGTGGTCGGCGGAAGGTGCACGTGCCCGTCGACCTGGGACCGGACCGCAGCGACGCACGGATGCACGCCAAGACCGTCGGATCCTACGCAGTGCCGTAGGGGACCGCACCGCCACTTCCCAGCAAATTAGGGACACTGTTGCTCCTGGGGTATCGGCGAGGACCATTCGCAACCGTCTCCATGAAGCTGGGCTTCGGTCCCGCGCACCGTTAGGCCGTCTTTCGCTCACGCCCCAACATCGTGCAGCCCGCCTCCAGTGGGGTCGCGACAGGCGTGAATGGAGGTACGAATGGAGACGTTTCGTCTTCAGCGATGAGAGTCACTTCTGCCTTGGTGCCAATGATGGTCGTATGCGTGTTTGGCGCCGTGCAGGTGAGCGCCACAATCAGGACTGCATACGACCGAGGCACACAGGGCCAACACCCGGCATCATGCTGTGGGGAGCGATCTCCTACACTGGCCGTACACTTCTGGTGATCGTCGAGGGGACACTGGATAGTGCACGGTACATCCAAACCGTCATCGAACCCATCGTGCTACCATTCCTAGACCGGCAAGGGAACTTGCTGTTCCAACAGGACAATGCACGTCCGCATGTATCCCGTGTCACCCAACGTGCTCTAGAAGGTGTAAGCCAACTACCCTGGCCAGCAAGATCTCCGGATCTGTCCCCCATTGAGCATGTTTGGGACTGGATGACACGTCGTCTCACGCGGTCTGCACGTCCAGCACGAACGCTGGTCCAACTGAGGCGCCAGCTGGAAATGGCATGGCAAGCCGTTCCACAGGACTACATCCAGCATCTCTACGATCGTCTCCATGGGAGAATAGCAGGCTGCATTGCTGCGAAAGGTGGATATACACGGTACTAGTGCCGACATTGTGCATGCTCTGTTGCCTGTGTCTATGTGCCTATGGTTCTGTCAGTGTGATCATGTGATGTATATGACCCCAGGAATGTGTCAATAGAGTTTCCCCTTCCTGGGACAATGAATTCACGGTGTTCTTATTTCAATTTCCAGGAGTGTATATTGTAAAACAATTTTGTACGAGGGTGTGTCAAAAAGTAATGCTTCCTATTTTTTTCCCCCCTTTTAATTGCCAAGAAAATTGAATCCAACTTACATGCCTTGAAAACTACAACAGTGACAATAAATTTGTCACTATTCAATATAATCTCCGTCCTTCTCCACAGTTTTGGTCCACCTTTTAACTAGGGCATGTATTCCAGTGTGGTAAAACACACGGTCTTGCTTCCTAAGTCATTGACGCACGGACGTTTTCACAGCCTCCTCATCTTCAAAATGAATCCCACGATGAGCTTCCTTTAGTGGTCCGAACAGATGAAAGTCTGATGGTGCCAGGTCAGGGCTGTAAGACTTGCCATCCCAATTTCTCAATTTCTGCATTGGTGTAACGGCTGGTGTATGGTCTTGCATTGTCATACAAAAGAAGAACATCCGCCATAGCTTTTGTTGGGCGAACTCGGCGAAGACGTGCTTTCAGCTTTTTGAGAGTTCTGACGTATTGGACAGAATTTATTGTGCATCCCTGCTCCAAAAAATCAATTATAAGCACACCCTCTGCATCCCAAAACACTGTCGCCATAACTTTCCCTGCCGACCGCTGAGTTTATATTTTTTTTTTTCTTCGGTGACGTTGTGTGATGCCATTACATTGACTGCCTCATTGACTGTTCAAAAAAATGAACCCACGTTTCGTCTCCAGTTATAATTTTTTCCAGAAACTTCTTTCCCTCCAAATTAAAGCGCTGCAAGTGTTCGGGGCTATTGTTTTCCCTGTTTCTTTGTTTTGGGCGGTTAACACTCTTGGTACCCAACGTGAACAAACTTTTGAGTAATCCAGTTGTTGTATAATCGTCATCAGACTGCCTTTACTGAGGGAGGTAATGCGACACAATTCACCTGTTGTTACCCGGCGATCACCACGAATGATGTCATCGACTCGCTGAATGTTGCATGGAGTCACTGCCGCTTCGCTTTTCATCTGCTAATGGTGTTTGCCCTTCAGCTTCGTTACAGCGACGAACCCATTGTCTAACAGTGCTGACATCCACCGTTGTATCACCATACACATTTTTTAGCCTTTCGTGAATGCGAATTGGCGTTTCACCTTCCGCAGTCAAAAATTCAATCACAGAACGCTGTCTAATACCAATGTCGATGTCAACCACTTTGTAAGGGGATGCAGTGCTGCCACCTGTTGACTTGGGAAGTTACTACTGCAGGGGATTGGAGAAGAAGGTTTGATGAATTGCGCTAAATTCAAAGTTTTCACATAACTTACTTATTTAAGGAAAAAAATAGGAGGCATTACTTTTGGACCCACGCTCGTAGATCGAGATGGGTGAAACATTTGAAAGATGACTTCGTAGTCAACTGTCTCCATGAAACAGACAGACGTAGTGCAGTACAAGGAATGAATGAGAGTTTTAGACTATTGAAAAGTTTGTAGTTTCTCAGCCAAAACTTTGTTCAGAGATCTATAAAATGAAGTTGATGATTTTTTGATTACCAGAGTCAAACAAAACACTGGGACGCTGCAGCTAAGGGAAGTAGGCTAACTGATACACTGGACGCAATATTCGACGTTCGTTATATTTTAATTCTGGTGGCTTTTCCTCTGCTTGCAGCGAGCTAATAATAAGCACGTGACGCTCTCTCCATTCGCTGGAGTTTAACAATGTGGTTTCCCAAAGCCGTGATACGCTCCGCTGTTCCAACAATGGGCGAAAGTTTACAAAAACAAGAGAACGAAAACGTGGCCAAAACCTCGCTTGCATATAACGAGCACGTATATATGTAAGCATTGATGCAGAAATAATATGAAGGCAACGCAATTCAAACAAAGATCAGTTTTAAATAAAGTTAAAGGTTTCATTATTTTTGTTTCCAAAATATTCTCTATCAATTCATTTTTCTATTCCATGATGAAAAAAGGCGATCCCACACATTTTGTCTTTAATTACAGGAAACAAAAACACATCACAGGGTGCGGGGTCAGGGCTGTTTCCATGGTGACGTCCTTCATGACATTTTGATGTTCAGTTTTTTACTAACAAAAACAAATCACAAGGTGCTAGGTCAGGTCTGTATCCATGGTGACGACCTTTAGTGCGTTCAGATACTCAAACATTTATGTACCGATCGACAGTAATGGCACATCTATCGTCTAATGCTATAGTAGCAATACGACCTGTTTTAAACCATTTTACCAGCACTGGAAGTCGTGGCTTAGGTTCTGTTCGAGGGGTCTGCTGAGACAAGGGGAGTTAGAACGGCTTTTTGGGGTGAGATTAAACAAAATGAGTTCTTGCCAAAATAATCCTCCCTGATGTTTTTGAAAGCGAATAACGAAATTTGTTTTCCTGTCCCATAGTTTCAATAAGAAGAAGCAATAATTTTGGTGTAAGAAATCGTCATGGGAACCAGTATAAACAGTTTAAGTAATCCCGATTACATAATTAAAGAGTTACAACTCCTAAAATGGAAATAGTGTAGTAACACGTGACAATATATTGACTTCGTCAAACCTAAGATCAAACATTGGCGATGAGTGTGAAGTGAAAATTGCTTCTTCAAGGGAAACATTGGTTTCTGCATTGTGTAATGGCAGTGATGACAATTTAACTAAAGTAAATAATGACATTAGATCAACAAGTTTTCAGTTAGTAGATATAGAAATGTTGTACAGTGTAAATTTTGTGAAAATGAAAATTGTTGTCATATCAGAGGACACCAAGATACTAAATGGATTATTAGCTAAATTATCACTCAGTTGTCAAAAGTGTAATAAAGAATATACATTTGAAACATCCAGACCAATTGAAAGTGGTACAGAAGTAAATGTAAGCTTTGCTTATGACTTGAGAAGTATTGGCAAGGGAATCGAGACAGGTAAGACATTGTCTGCTGTTCTCGATTTACCAGCCTCCCCCCCTCCTGCCAAATTTAACATAGTAATTAATAATATAAAAGGGTAAAGCCAGACTGAAAAATTCAATGCTATAGCCGGGATTTGAACCAGGATCTTCTGGTTTCCGTTCAGCCGTTCTAGACCATTGCGCTACTATGGCCAACGTGCCGATATGATATTAAGTTCTCCAACTGACTCGTGTTTATCCCGCTAAACCACTAGGAGTGGTTTAAGACCCGGGCTTTATCGTAAACCACTAGGAGTTTCATAAACACACCAGAAAACTACCTTAATGACGACTTACTATGTTGTAAGTACTTTAAGTCCCGGGCTTTATAGTAAACCACTAAGAGTTCTCATAAACACATGAGACAACTACCTTAATGACGACTTACTATGCTGTAAGTACTTTAAGGGCCGGGCTTTATAGTAAACCACTAGGAGTTCTCATAAACACATGAGACAACTACCTTAATGACGACTTACTATGCTGTAAGTACTTTAAGGCCCGGACTTTATAGTAAACCACTAGGAGTTCTCATAAACACATGAGACAACTACCTTAATGACGACTTACTATGCTGTAAGTACTTTAAGGTCCGGACTTTATAGTAAACCACTAGGAGTTCTCATAAACACATGAGACAACTACCTTAATGACGACTTACTATGCTGTAAGTACTTTAAGGCCCGGGATTTATAGTAAACCACTAGGAGTTCTCATAAACACATTAGACAACTACCTTAATGACGACTTACTATGCTGTAAGTACTTTAAGGCCCGGGATTTATAGTAAACCACTAGGAGTTCTCATAAACACATGAGACAACTACCTTAATGACGACTTACTATGCTGTAAGTACTTTAAGGTCCGGACTTTATAGTAAACCACTAGGAGTTCTCATAAACACATGAGACAACTACCTTAATGGCGACTTACTATGCTGTAAGTACTTTAAGGTCCGGGCTTTATAGTAAACCACTAGGAGTTCTCATAAACACATGAGACAACTACCTTAATGACGACTTACTATGCTGTAAGTACTTTAAGGCCCGGGATTTATAGTAAACCACTAGGAGTTCTCATAAACACATTAGACAACTACCTTAATGACGACTTACTAAGCTATAAGTACTTTAAGACCCGGACTTTATAGTAAACCCCTAGGAGTTTCATAAACACACCAGAAAACTACCTTAATGACGACTTACTATGTTGTAAGTACTTTAAGTCCCGGGCTTTATAGTAAACCACTAGGAGTTCTCATAAACACATGAGACAACTACCTTAATGACGACTTACTATGCTGTAAGTACTTTAAGGCCCGGGCTTTATAGTAAACCACTAGGAGTTCTCATAAACACATGAGACAACTACCTTAATGACGACTTACTATGCTGTAAGTACTTTAAGGTCCGGACTTTATAGTAAACCACTAGGAGTTCTCATAAACATATGAGACAACTACCTTAATGACGACTTACTATGCTGTAAGTACTTTAAGGTCCGGACTTTATAGTAAACCACTAGGAGTTCTCATAAACACATGAGACAACTACCTTAATGACGACTTACTATGCTGTAAGTACTTTAAGGTCCGGACTTTATAGTAAACCACTAGGAGTTCTCATAAACACATGAGAAAACTACCTTAATGACGACTTACTATGCTGTAAGTACTTTAAGGTCCGGACTTTATAGTAAACCACTAGGAGTTCTCATAAACACATGAGACAACTACCTTAATGACGACTTACTATGCTGTAAGTACTTTAAGGTCCGGACTTTATAGTAAACCACTAGGAGTTCTCATAAACACATGAGACAACTACCTTAATGGTGACTTACTATGCTGTAAGTACTTTAAGGTCCGGGCTTTATAGTAAACCACTAGGAGTTCTCATAAACACATGAGACAACTACCTTAATGACGACTTACTATGCTGTAAGTACTTTAAGGCCCGGGATTTATAGTAAACCACTAGGAGTTCTCATAAACACATTAGACAACTACCTTAATGACGACTTACTAAGCTATAAGTACTTTAAGACCCGGACTTTATAGTAAACCACTAGGAGTTTCATAAACACACCAGAAAACTACCTTAATGACGACTTACTATGTTGTAAGTACTTTAAGTCCCGGGCTTTATAGTAAACCACTAGGAGTTCTCATAAACACATGAGACAACTACCTTAATGACGACTTACTATGCTGTAAGTACTTTAAGACCCGGGCTTTATAGTAAACCACTAGGAGTTCTCATAAACACATGAGACAACTACCTTAATGACGACTTACTATGCTGTAAGTACTTTAAGGCCCGGGCTTTATAGTAAACCACCAGGAGTTCTCATAAACACATGAGACAACTACCTTAATGACGACTTACTATGCTGTAAGTACTTTAAGGTCCGGGCTTTATAGTAAACCACTAGGAGTTCTCATAAACATATGAGACAACTACCTTAATGGCGACTTACTATGCTGTAAGTACTTTAAGGCCCGGGCTTTATAGTAAACCACTAGGAGTTCTCATAAACATATGAGACAACTACCTTAATGACGACTTACTATGCTGTAAGTACTTTAAGGTCCGGGCTTTATAGTAAACCACTAGGAGTTCTCATAAACATATGAGACAACTACCTTAATGACGACTTACTATGCTGTAAGTACTTTAAGGTCCGGGCTTTATAGTAAACCACTAGGAGTTCTCATAAACATATGAGACAACTACCTTAATGACGACTTACTATGCTGTAAGTACTTTAAGGTCCGGGCTTTATAGTAAACCACTAGGAGTTCTCATAAACACATGAGACAACTACCTTAATGACGACTTACTATGCTGTAAGTACTTTAAGACCCGGACTTTATAGTAAACCACTAGGAGTTCTCATAAACACATGAGACAACTACCTTAATGACGACTTACTATGCTGTAAGTACTTTAAGACCCGGGCTTTATAGTAAACCACTAAGAGTTCTCATAAACACATGAGACAACTACCTTAATGGCGACTTACTATGCTGTAAGTACTTTAAGACCCGGGCTTTATAGTAAACCACTAGGAGTTCTCATAAACACATGAGACAACTACCTTAATGGCGACTTGCTATGCTGTAAGTACTTTAAGACCCGGGCTTTATAGTAAACCACTAAGAGTTCTCATAAACACATGAGACAACTACCTTAATGACGACTTACTATGCTGTAAGTACTTTAAGGCCCGGGCTTTATAGTAAACCACTAGGAGTTCTCATAAACACATGAGACAACTACCTTAATGACGACTTACTATGTTGTAAGTACTTTAAGACCCGGACTTTATAGTAAACCACTAGTAGTTCTCATAAACACATGAGACAACTACCTTAATGGCGACTTACTATGCTGTAAGTACTTTAAGGCCCGGACTTTATAGTAAACCACTAGGAGTTCTCATAAACACATGAGACAACTACCTTAATGACGACTTACTATGCTGTAAGTACTTTAAGGTCCGGACTTTATAGTAAACCACTAGGAGTTCTCATAAACACATGAGACAACTACCTTAATGACGACTTACTATGCTGTAAGTACTTTAAGGTCCGGACTTTATAGTAAACCACTAGGAGTTCTCATAAACACATGAGACAACTACCTTAATGACGACTTACTATGCTGTAAGTACTTTAAGGCCCGGACTTTATAGTAAACCACTAGGAGTTCTCATAAACACATGAGACAACTACCTTAACGACGACTTACTATGCTGTAAGTACTTTAAGGTCCGGACTTTATAGTAAACCACTAGGAGTTCTCATAAACACATGAGACAACTACCTTAATGACGACTTACTATGTTGTAAGTACTTTAAGACCCGGACTTTATAGTAAACCACTAGTAGTTCTCATAAATACATGAGACAACTACCTTAATGGCGACTTACTATGCTGTAAGTACTTTAAGGTCCGGGCTTTATAGTAAACCACTAGGAGTTCTCATAAACACATGAGACAACTACCTTAATGACGACTTACTATGTTGTAAGTACTTTAAGACCCGGACTTTATAGTAAACCACTAGTAGTTCTCATAAACACATGAGACAACTAGCTTAATGGCGACTTACTATGCTGTAAGTACTTTAAGGCCCGGACTTTATAGTAAACCACTAGGAGTTCTCATAAACACATGAGAGAACTACCTTAATGACGACTTACTATGCTGTAAGTACTTTAAGGTCCGGGCTTTATAGTAAACCACTAGGAGTTCTCATAAACACACGAGACAACTACCTTAATGGCGACTTACTATGCTGTAAGTACTTTAAGGTCTGGGCTTTATAGTAAACCACTAGGAGTTCTCATAAACACATGAGACAAATACCTTAATGGCGACTTACTATGCTGTAAGTACTTTAAGGCCCGGACTTTATAGTAAACCACTAGGAGTTCTCATAAACACATGAGACAACTACCTTAATGGCGACTTACTATGCTGTAAGTACTTTAAGGTCCGGGCTTTATAGTAAACCACTAGGAGTTCTCATAAACACATGAGACAACTACCTTAATGACGACTTACTATGCTGTAAGTACTTTAAGGTCCGGGCTTTATAGTAAACCACTAGGAGTTCTCATAAACACATGAGAGAACTACCTTAATGTCGACTTACTATGCTGTAAGTACTTTAAGGCCCGGGCTTTATAGTAAACCACTAGGAGTTCTCATAAACACATGAGACAACTACCTTAATGACGACTTACTATGCTGTAAGTACTTTAAGGTCCGGGCTTTATAGTAAACCACTAGGAGTTCTCATAAACACATGAGACAACTACCTTAATGACGACTTACTATGCTGTAAGTACTTTAAGGTCCGGGCTTTATAGTAAACCACTAGGAGTTCTCATAAACACATGAGACAACTACCTTAATGGCGACTTACTATGCTGTAAGTACTTTAAGACCCGGACTTTATAGTAAACCACTAGGAGTTCTCATAAACACATGAGACAACTACCTTAATGACGACTTACTATGCTGTAAGTACTTTAAGCCCCGGGCTTTATAGTAAACCACTAGGAGTTCTCATAAACACATGAGCCAACTACCTTAATGGCGACTTACTATGCTGTAAGTACTTTAAGCCCCGGGCTTTATAGTAAACCACTAGGAGTTCTCATAAACACATGAGACAACTACCTTAATGACGACTTACTATGCTGTAAGTACTTTAAGCCCCGGGCTTTATAGTAAACCACTAGGAGTTCTCATAAACACATGAGACAACTACCTTAATGACGACTTACTATGCTGTAAGTACTTTAAGCCCCGGGCTTTATAGTAAACCACTAGGAGTTCTCATAAACACATGAGACAACTACCTTAATGACGACTTACTATGCTGTAAGTACTTTAAGACCCGGGCTTTATAGTAAACCACTAGGAGTTCTCATAAACACATGAGCCAACTACCTTAATGGCGACTTACTATGCTGTAAGTACTTTAAGCCCCGGGCTTTATAGTTAACCACTAGGAGTTCTCATAAACACATGAGACAACTACCTTAATGACGACTTACTATGCTGTAAGTACTTTAAGCCCCGGGCTTTATAGTAAACCACTAGGAGTTCTCATAAACACATGAGCCAACTACCTTAATGGCGACTTACTATGCTGTAAGTACTTTAAGCCCCGGGCTTTATAGTAAACCACTAGGAGTTCTCATAAACACATGAGACAACAACCTTAATGACGACTTACTATGCTGTAAGTACTTTAAGCCCCGGGCTTTATAGTAAACCACTAGGAGTTCTCATAAACACATGAGACAACTACCTTAATGATGACTTACTATGCTGTAAGTACTTTGAGGTCCGGCCTTTATAGTAAACCACTAGAAGTTCTCATAAACACATGAGACAACTACCTTAATGACGACTTACTATGCTGTAGGTACTTTGAGGTCCGGCCTTTATAGTAAACCACTAGAAGTTCTCATAAACACATGAGACAACTACCTTAATGATGACTTACTATGCTGTAAGTACTTTGAGGTCCGGCCTTTATAGTAAACCACTAGAAGTTCTCATAAACACATGAGACAACTACCTTAATGATGACTTACTATGCTGTAAGTACTTTGAGGTCCGGCCTTTATAGTAAACCACTAGAAGTTCTCATAAACACATGAGACAACTACCTTAATGACGACTTACTAAGCTATAAGTACTTTAAGACCCGGACTTTATAGTAAACCACTAGGAGTTTCATAAACACACCAGAAAACTACCTTAATGACGACTTACTATGTTGTAAGTACTTTAAGTCCCGGGCTTTATAGTAAACCACTAGGAGTTCTCATAAACACATGAGCCAACTACCTTAATGGCGACTTACTATGCTGTAAGTACTTTAAGCCCCGGGCTTTATAGTAAACCACTAGGAGTTCTCATAAACACATGAGACAACTACCTTAATGACGACTTACTATGCTGTAAGTACTTTAAGCCCCGGGCTTTATAGTAAACCACTAGGAGTTCTCATAAACACATGAGACAACTACCTTAATGATGACTTACTATGCTGTAAGTACTTTGAGGTCCGGCCTTTATAGTAAACCACTAGAAGTTCTCATAAACACATGAGACAACTACCTTAATGACGACTTACTATGCTGTAGGTACTTTGAGGTCCGGCCTTTATAGTAAACCACTAGAAGTTCTCATAAACACATGAGACAACTACCTTAATGATGACTTACTATGCTGTAAGTACTTTGAGGTCCGGCCTTTATAGTAAACCACTAGAAGTTCTCATAAACACATGAGACAACTACCTTAATGATGACTTACTATGCTGTAAGTACTTTGAGGTCCGGCCTTTATAGTAAACCACTAGGAGTTCTCATAAACACATGAGACAACTACCTTAATGACGACTTACTATGCTGTAAGTACTTTAAGACCCGGACTTTATAGTAAACCACTAGGAGTTCTCATAAACACATGAGACAACTACCTTAATGACGACTTACTATGCTGTAAGTACTTTAAGACCCGGGCTTTATGGTAAACCACTAAGAGTTCTCATAAACACATGAGACAACTACCTTAATGGCGACTTACTATGCTGTAAGTACTTTAAGACCCGGGCTTTATAGTAAACCACTAGGAGTTCTCATAAACACATGAGACAACTACCTTAATGGCGACTTGCTATGCTGTAAGTACTTTAAGACCCGGGCTTTATAGTAAACCACTAAGAGTTCTCATAAACACATGAGACAACTACCTTAATGACGACTTACTATGCTGTAAGTACTTTAAGGCCCGGGCTTTATAGTAAACCACTAGGAGTTCTCATAAACACATGAGACAACTACCTTAATGACGACTTACTATGTTGTAAGTACTTTAAGACCCGGACTTTATAGTAAACCACTAGTAGTTCTCATAAACACATGAGACAACTACCTTAATGGCGACTTACTATGCTGTAAGTACTTTAAGGCCCGGACTTTATAGTAAACCACTAGGAGTTCTCATAAACACATGAGACAACTACCTTAATGACGACTTACTATGCTGTAAGTACTTTAAGGTCCGGACTTTATAGTAAACCACTAGGAGTTCTCATAAACACATGAGACAACTACCTTAATGACGACTTACTATGCTGTAAGTACTTTAAGGTCCGGACTTTATAGTAAACCACTAGGAGTTCTCATAAACACATGAGACAACTACCTTAATGACGACTTACTATGCTGTAAGTACTTTAAGGTCCGGACTTTATAGTAAACCACTAGGAGTTCTCATAAACACATGAGACAACTACCTTAATGACGACTTACTATGTTGTAAGTACTTTAAGACCCGGACTTTATAGTAAACCACTAGTAGTTCTCATAAATACATGAGACAACTACCTTAATGACGACTTACTATGCTGTAAGTACTTTAAGGTCCGGGCTTTATAGTAAACCACTAGGAGTTCTCATAAACACATGAGACAACTACCTTAATGTCGACTTACTATGCTGTAAGTACTTTAAGGCCCGGGCTTTATAGTAAACCACTAGGAGTTCTCATAAACACATGAGACAACTACCTTAATGACGACTTACTATGCTGTAAGTACTTTAAGGTCCGGACTTTATAGTAAACCACTAGGAGTTCTCATAAACACATGAGACAACTACCTTAATGACGACTTACTATGTTGTAAGTACTTTAAGACCCGGACTTTATAGTAAACCACTAGTAGTTCTCATAAATACATGAGACAACTACCTTAATGGCGACTTACTATGCTGTAAGTACTTTAAGGTCCGGGCTTTATAGTAAACCACTAGGAGTTCTCATAAACACATGAGACAACTACCTTAATGACGACTTACTATGTTGTAAGTACTTTAAGACCCGGACTTTATAGTAAACCACTAGTAGTTCTCATAAACACATGAGACAACTAGCTTAATGGCGACTTACTATGCTGTAAGTACTTTAAGGCCCGGACTTTATAGTAAACCACTAGGAGTTCTCATAAACACATGAGAGAACTACCTTAATGACGACTTACTATGCTGTAAGTACTTTAAGGTCCGGGCTTTATAGTAAACCACTAGGAGTTCTCATAAACACACGAGACAACTACCTTAATGGCGACTTACTATGCTGTAAGTACTTTAAGGTCTGGGCTTTATAGTAAACCACTAGGAGTTCTCATAAACACATGAGACAAATACCTTAATGGCGACTTACTATGCTGTAAGTACTTTAAGGCCCGGACTTTATAGTAAACCACTAGGAGTTCTCATAAACACATGAGACAACTACCTTAATGGCGACTTACTATGCTGTAAGTACTTTAAGGTCCGGGCTTTATAGTAAACCACTAGGAGTTCTCATAAACACATGAGACAACTACCTTAATGACGACTTACTATGCTGTAAGTACTTTAAGGTCCGGGCTTTATAGTAAACCACTAGGAGTTCTCATAAACACATGAGAGAACTACCTTAATGTCGACTTACTATGCTGTAAGTACTTTAAGGCCCGGGCTTTATAGTAAACCACTAGGAGTTCTCATAAACACATGAGACAACTACCTTAATGACGACTTACTATGCTGTAAGTACTTTAAGGTCCGGGCTTTATAGTAAACCACTAGGAGTTCTCATAAACACATGAGACAACTACCTTAATGACGACTTACTATGCTGTAAGTACTTTAAGGTCCGGGCTTTATAGTAAACCACTAGGAGTTCTCATAAACACATGAGACAACTACCTTAATGGCGACTTACTATGCTGTAAGTACTTTAAGACCCGGACTTTATAGTAAACCACTAGGAGTTCTCATAAACACATGAGACAACTACCTTAATGACGACTTACTATGCTGTAAGTACTTTAAGCCCCGGGCTTTATAGTAAACCACTAGGAGTTCTCATAAACACATGAGCCAACTACCTTAATGGCGACTTACTATGCTGTAAGTACTTTAAGCCCCGGGCTTTATAGTAAACCACTAGGAGTTCTCATAAACACATGAGACAACTACCTTAATGACGACTTACTATGCTGTAAGTACTTTAAGCCCCGGGCTTTATAGTAAACCACTACGAGTTCTCATAAACACATGAGACAACTACCTTAATGACGACTTACTATGCTGTAAGTACTTTAAGACCCGGGCTTTATAGTAAACCACTAGGAGTTCTCATAAACACATGAGACAACTACCTTAATGACGACTTACTATGCTGTAAGTACTTTAAGACCCGGGCTTTATAGTAAACCACTAGGAGTTCTCATAAACACATGAGCCAACTACCTTAATGGCGACTTACTATGCTGTAAGTACTTTAAGCCCCGGGCTTTATAGTTAACCACTAGGAGTTCTCATAAACACATGAGACAACTACCTTAATGACGACTTACTATGCTGTAAGTACTTTAAGCCCCGGGCTTTATAGTAAACCACTAGGAGTTCTCATAAACACATGAGCCAACTACCTTAATGGCGACTTACTATGCTGTAAGTACTTTAAGCCCCGGGCTTTATAGTAAACCACTAGGAGTTCTCATAAACACATGAGACAACTACCTTAATGACGACTTACTATGCTGTAAGTACTTTAAGCCCCGGGCTTTATAGTAAACCACTAGGAGTTCTCATAAACACATGAGACAACTACCTTAATGATGACTTACCATGCTGTAAGTACTTTGAGGTCCGGCCTTTATAGTAAACCACTAGAAGTTCTCATAAACACATGAGACAACTACCTTAATGATGACTTACTATGCTGTAAGTACTTTAAGCCCCGGGCTTTATAGTAAACCACTAGGAGTTCTCATAAACACATGAGACAACTACCTTAATGACGACTTACTATGCTGTAAGTACTTTAAGCCCCGGGCTTTATAGTAAACCACTAGGAGTTCTCATAAACACATGAGACAACTACCTTAATGACGACTTACTATGCTGTAAGTACTTTGAGGTCCGGCCTTTATAGTAAACCACTAGAAGTTCTCATAAACACATGAGACAACTACCTTAATGACGACTTACTATGCTGTAGGTACTTTGAGGTCCGGCCTTTATAGTAAACCACTAGAAGTTCTCATAAACACATGAGACAACTACCTTAATGATGACTTACTATGCTGTTAGTACTTTGAGGTCCGGCCTTTATAGTAAACCACTAGAAGTTCTCATAAACACATGAGACAACTACCTTAATGATGACTTACTATGCTGTAAGTACTTTGAGGTCCGGCCTTTATAGTAAACCACTAGAAGTTCTCATAAACACATGAGAGAACTACCTTAATGACGACTTACTATACTTTTACCGCGAAAAAACACGAGTCAGTTGGAGAATTTAATATCATATCGGCACGTTGGCCATAGTAGCTCAATGGTTTAGAGCGGCTGGACGGAGACCAGAAGATCTCTGGTTCAAATCCCGGCTAAAGCATTAAATTTTGCAATCTGGCTCTACTCTTTCATAGTACGTCCTACACACGTGAAACAATAATTAATTAAACAATAATTAATTTCTATTAATTAATACTACCATAGAGCAAGTGACCATGGAGTCTAGGAAGAAGAGGAGTAAAAAACGAAAGAGGAAGGATGTTGATGATGAAAAAGATGCATAATATAGATCTGGGAAAATTCTGAGTTGTAGTTCTAACGTAACAAAACTTTAATGTTGTTTTTCTGTGTTTTATTTCTTATTTGTAAACTTTGGGTGAACTCATATATAAAACTACTGCGGCTATAAGTCTAATTTTTTTCTGGAATTAAAGCAATACTTAAACTGTTTTTAAAGGTACTTGTAGAAATATATATGAAAATTTTGAATTTAAAAAAATAAATCTGAAATATTTTTAGAAGTAAATTCAAGACATTTATTTAAAAATTCACATATTCTTTATTAAAACTCCAAAATAAGATCTCTTACATTTAATGAATTGAGAAAGTCTTGTAAAATAACAAGTGAAAGTTTCAAATTGATGCGTTCAGTTGTTCTTAGGCTAAGAGCACCAGAAAACTCGCATTTTAACATTGGAGAATGAAATGAAATGTGTAGTGTTTAACGCCCGCTTTTACTACATACGGCACCGCAGGCGATGACACTGATGATGCATGAGATGAAGATGGAGCACTGTGGAATGAGATGGCGGGGGAAACCGGAGGTCCCGGAGAAAACCCGCCCCAACACCGTGTTGTCCACCACAAATCTTAACATTGGAGAGATAGACTCTTCCGACTTCTCTGTTTAAGAGACGAATGACCTTTCTTTTCGGATCATAACAATAAAATCAAGATTCATAAACACTAACGCTATTACAAACCAAATTTGAAGTGGCACCTTGTGATTTTCCCAGAGTTTTTCTGCACCAATCGATTCGATCCGTTGTTGTTTTTGATCGGGAGTCAATTTATGTGGAATACATCGACAAAGTCTTCTAACGTCTGTTTTCATGTAACAGGAGTTCTTGGACTTACCCCTTCACGAAATTCATCACTAAGAAAACACAGATCACTTAAGCATTCGCTATAAACTGTTGCCTTTCTTTCTTCATGTTATTAGCCGCCAATGACGATTATACCAGATGTGTCTAAAATAAGGTCTCCACTTTTATTCAATATAGAAAACATGTTAATTGTCAATTAATGCGACATTGATGGAAAGGCAGAACTTACAGCTATTTTCCAACGTAATCACCATTGCGATCGATGCACTTTTGCATGCGCTGTGACAGTTTTTGTATACCCTTGTCATAGCACTCTCCCGCCAAGTCGCACAGGTAGCAGTCAACCTCGTTTTTCAGATCATCGTCGGTCTGGAAATGTGTTCCACCCAGATGTGACTTTAACTCAGGAAACAGATAAGAATCACTAACTGCTACGTCTGAACTGTGGGGGGGGGGGGGGGGGGGTATGTCCCCGAACTGGGCCACTGAGCATTCGGAGGACCCTCCTCGCACACACCTTGCGATAATGCAAATGTTCGGTCAAAATCTTGTCAATCGTACTCTTACTGACTTCAGGGATAAGTTCGCACAGCTCGCGAACTGTCACACTTCGATCTTTAAGCATTTCTTGCTCCACTTTTGCTATTGTTTCGGCTGAAACCGAAGGCAGACTAGAACGCTGTTCGACATGGACGTCTGTACGTCCGTCTTTGAACTCTCTGACCCACTTTCGAACATTTTTGACGTCCATACACTGTGGCCCATAGACTTCGCATAACTGACGATGAATTTAAGTAAGGATGGTGCCCTTGAAACTCAAAACAACGGATCGCTGCACGCAACTCGCTCTTGGCGGCGGAAGTGATAGGAAGCTCTATCGCAAACGGCTGCCCAGCCAATACTAATGGTTGCAACGGGTTCGATATGGTAGGGATTTGAAGGGGTGAAACCAAGCTACACGCCAGTGTTGCCGGATCTCGCGTAATATCGTTCTTCACGGCTCCAGCGACTTGGACACCTTATTTTACGGACACGCCTAACAACTGAGTTAAAGTAGGGAATCATTAACAACAATCAGGCAAAAGTTTGAGTGTACTATACAGAATGTCTCACTCGGTATGCGCAGAAACAAGTGTTTTGAGGTGATATTTCTATTTAATCGTGTCCAAGTAGAAACAATAATTTACACGAAATTAAAAATAAAAAAGAAGATGAAATAAGTTACAGTAATCAGAAGACAAAATTGTCTTTATTAAAAAAGTGGCGAAGAAGAACAAAACAAAACACGTACTGAATTTTCTGTAATCCTCCCAAGGCAGTGTTCTTTGTGAGGTGATTTATTCTGCTTCCTCTACATCATCTCAGATATAGAGCGCTGGTGCCTTTTAATCTCAACTTTTTAATTTGCCAGCAACTTGGAGACAGAGAGGACGCTATTAGCCGACTCCTTTCCTTAAAACTGAATTAGTTTAACTTTGCCTTACGTCCTCAGATATATTGCTACACTATAATCCTTGTACAGTCACGTACAAAAAGTCCTGCCTATACAGAAGCGCGGTAGATCTTAATATACTGGTAAACCGCAAGAGATAGAAAACATCTGACTACACAAAATATGTAAACACATAATTTATGTCAAAATTTGAATATTTTAATGTATAAAAGTTGTGCAATTGCGATATCTGATAAAAATTCAGAATTTACGTTGAGCAATAAATCGGAACGTATCAAATTTTGGAACCTTATTAGGTGACACTCACTTCCTGTGTCTTTACTCACTTCCACATTCTAAATTTCTTAATTTTGCTGACTTTAAGAACAGCATTTTGACAGATTTCACATGACTTTAGCTTATTTCACCAGTTTCCTGTTTACTCATGTCGAACAGGTACAGGTGGCCGGACAGGGCCGTTGCTAATTAAAGTAGTCTGAGTCATGTCCATAGGTGGTCTGAAAAGTTTCCAACCTAATAAAGATACAAGACATTTTTTCAACATAGTCTTCTTGTGACTCTACACACTTCCACCCAGCGATGCTCCCATCTCTGTAATCCGTCCAAATACTACTCGGCGTTTTTCAACATAGTCTCCTTGTAACTCTACACACTTCTCCCAGCGATGCTCCCATCTCTGTAATCCGTCCAAATAGTACTCGGCGTTTTTCAACATTGTCTCCTTGTAACTCTACACACCTCTCCCAGCGATGCTCCCATCTCTGTAATCCGTCCAAATAGTACTCGGCGTTTTCCAACATAGTCTCCTTGTAACTCTACACACTTCTCCCAGCGATGCTCCCATCTCTGTAACCCGTCAAAATAGTACTCGGCGTTTTCCAACATAGTTTCATTGTAACTCTACACACTTCTCCCAGCGATGCTCACATCTCTGTAACCCGTCAAAATAGTACTCGGCGTTTTCCAACATAGTTTCATTGTAACTCTACACACTTCTCCCAGCGATGCTCCGATCTCTGTAACCCGTCAAAATAGTACTCGGCGTTTTTCAACATAGTCTCCTTGTAACTCTACACACTTCTCCCAGCGATGCTCCCATCTCTGTAACCCGTCGAAATAGTACTCGGCGCTTTCCAACATAGTTTCATTGTAACTCTACACACTTCTCCCAGCGATGCACACATCTCTGTAACCCGTCAAAATAGTACTCGGCGTTTTCCATCATAGTTTCATTGTAACTCTACACACTTCTCCCAGCGATGCTCCCATCTCTGTAACCCGTCAAAATAGTACTCGGCGTTTTTCAACATAGTCTCCTTGTAACTCTACACACTTCTCCCAGCGATGCTCCCATCTCTGTAACCCGTCGAAATAGTACTCGGCGCTTTCCAACATAGTTTCATTGTAACTCTACACACTTCTCCTAGCGATGTTCTCATCTCTGTAACCCGTCAAAATAGTACTCGGCGTTTTCCAACATAATTTCATTGTAACTCTACACACTTCTCCCAGCGATGCTCCCATCTCTGTAACCCGTCAAAATAGTACTCGGAGTTTTTCAACATAGTCTCCTTGTAACTCTACACACTTCTCCCAGCGATGCTCCCATCTCTGTAACCCGTCGAAATAGTACTCGGCGTTTTCCAACATAGTTTCATTGTAAATCTACACACTTCTCCCAGCGATGCTCCCATCTCTGTAACCCGTCCAAATAGTACTCGGCGTTTTTCAACATAGTCTCCTTGTAACTCTACACACTTCTCCCAGCGATGCTCCCATCTCTGTAACCCGTCAAAATAGTACTCGGCGCTTTTCAGCATAGTCTCCTTGTAACTCTACACACTTCTCCCAGCGATGCTCCCATCTCTGTAACCCGTCGAAATAGTACTCGGCGTTTTTCAACATAGTTTCATTGTAACTCTACACACTTCTCCAGCGATGCTCCCATCTCTGTAACCCGTCAAAAGAGTACTCGGCGTTTTTCAACATAGTCTCCTTGTAACTCTAAACACTTCTCCTAGCGATGCTCCCATCTCTGTAATCCGTCCAAATAGTACTCGGCGCTTTTCAGCATAGTCTCCTTGTAACTCTAAACACTTCTCCTAGCGATGCTCCCATCTCTGTAATCCGTCCAAATAGTACTCGGCGCTTTTCAACATAGTCTCCTTGTAACTCTAAACACTTCTCCTAGCGATGCTCCCATCTCTGTAACCCGTCCAAATAGTACTTGGTGTTTTTCAACATAGTCTCCTTGTAACTTTACACACCTCTCCCAGCGATGTTCCCATCTCTGTAACCCGTCCAAATAGTACTCGGCGTTTTTCAACATAGTCTCCTTGTAACTCTACACACTTCTCCCAGCGATGTTCCCATCTCTGTAACCCGTCCAAATAGTACTCGGCGTTTTTCAACATAGTCTCCTTGTAACTCTACACATTTCTCTCAGCGATGTTCCCATCTCTGTAACCCGTCCAAATAGTACTTGGCGTTTTTCAACATAGTCTCCTTGTAACTCTACACACCTCTCCCAGCGATGCTCCCATCTCTGTAACCCGTCAAAATAGTACTCGGTGTTTTTCAACATAGTTTCATTGTAACTCTACACACTTCTCCCAGCGATGCTCCCATCTCTGTAACCCGTCAAAATAGTACTCGGTGTTTTTCAACATAGTTTCATTGTAACTCTACACACCTCTCCCAGAGATGCTCCCATCTCTGTAACCCGTCAAAATAGTACTCGGCGTTTTCCAACATAGTTTCATTGTAACTCTACACACTTCTCCCAGCGATGCTCACATCTCTGTAACCCGTCAAAATAGTACTCGGCGTTTTCCAACATAGTTTCATTGTAACTCTACACACTTCTCCCAGCGATGCTCCGATCTCTGTAACCCGTCAAAATAGTACTCGGCGTTTTTCAACATAGTCTCCTTGTAACTCTACACACTTCTCCCAGCGATGCTCCCATCTCTGTAACCCGTCGAAATAGTACTCGGCGCTTTCCAACATAGTTTCATTGTAACTCTACACACTTCTCCCAGCGATGCACACATCTCTGTAACCCGTCAAAATAGTACTCGGCGTTTTCCATCATAGTTTCATTGTAACTCTACACACTTCTCCCAGCGATGCTCCCATCTCTGTAACCCGTCAAAATAGTACTCGGCGTTTTTCAACATAGTCTCCTTGTAACTCTACACACTTCTCCCAGCGATGCTCCCATCTCTGTAACCCGTCGAAATAGTACTCGGCGCTTTCCAACATAGTTTCATTGTAACTCTACACACTTCTCCTAGCGATGTTCTCATCTCTGTAACCCGTCAAAATAGTACTCGGCGTTTTCCAACATAATTTCATTGTAACTCTACACACTTCTCCCAGCGATGCTCCCATCTCTGTAACCCGTCAAAATAGTACTCGGCGTTTTTCAACATAGTCTCCTTGTAACTCTACACACTTCTCCCAGCGATGCTCCCATCTCTGTAACCCGTCGAAATAGTACTCGGCGTTTTCCAACATAGTTTCATTGTAAATCTACACACTTCTCCCAGCGATGCTCCCATCTCTGTAACCCGTCAAAATAGTACTCGGCGTTTTTCAACATAGTCTCCTTGTAACTCTACACACTTCTCCCAGCGATGCTCCCATCTCTGTAACCCGTCAAAATAGTACTCGGCGCTTTTCAGCATAGTCTCCTTGTAACTCTACACACTTCTCCCAGCGATGCTCCCATCTCTGTAACCCGTCGAAATAGTACTCGGCGTTTTTCAACATAGTTTCATTGTAACTCTACACACTTCTCCAGCGATGCTCCCATCTCTGTAACCCGTCAAAAGAGTACTCGGCGTTTTTCAACATAGTCTCCTTGTAACTCTAAACACTTCTCCTAGCGATGCTCCCATCTCTGTAATCCGTCCAAATAGTACTCGGCGCTTTTCAGCATAGTCTCCTTGTAACTCTAAACACTTCTCCTAGCGATGCTCCCATCTCTGTAATCCGTCCAAATAGTACTCGGCGCTTTTCAACATAGTCTCCTTGTAACTCTAAACACTTCTCCTAGCGATGCTCCCATCTCTGTAACCCGTCCAAATAGTACTTGGTGTTTTTCAACATAGTCTCCTTGTAACTTTACACACCTCTCCCAGCGATGTTCCCATCTCTGTAACCCGTCCAAATAGTACTCGGCGTTTTTCAACATAGTCTCCTTGTAACTCTACACACTTCTCCCAGCGATGTTCCCATCTCTGTAACCCGTCCAAATAGTACTCGGCGTTTTTCAACATAGTCTCCTTGTAACTCTACACATTTCTCTCAGCGATGTTCCCATCTCTGTAACCCGTCCAAATAGTACTTGGCGTTTTTCAACATAGTCTCCTTGTAACTCTACACACCTCTCCCAGCGATGCTCCCATCTCTGTAACCCGTCAAAATAGTACTCGGTGTTTTTCAACATAGTTTCATTGTAACTCTACACACTTCTCCCAGCGATGCTCCCATCTCTGTAACCCGTCAAAATAGTACTCGGTGTTTTTCAACATAGTTTCATTGTAACTCTACACACCTCTCCCAGAGATGCTCCCATCTCTGTAACCCGTCAAAATAGTACTCGGTGTTTTTTAACATAGTTTCATTGTAACTCTACACACTTCTCCCAGCGATGTTCCCATCTCTGTAACCCGTCCAGATAGTACTCGGCGTTTTTCAACATAGTCTCCTTGTAACTCTACACACTTCTCCCAGCGATGCTCCCATCTCTGTAACCCGTCAAAATAGTACTCGGCGTTTTTCAACATAGTCTCCTTGTAACTCTACACACTTCTCCCAGCGATGTTCCCATCTCTGTAACCCGTCAAAATAGTACTCGGCGTTTTTCAACATAGTTTCATTGTAACTCTACACACTTCTCCCAGCGATGCTCCCATCTCTGTAACCCGTCAAAATAGTACTCGGCGTTTTTCAACATAGTCTCCTTGTAACTCTACACACTTCTCCCAGCGATGCTCCCATCTCTGTAACCCGTCAAAATAGTACTCGGCGCTTTTCAGCATAGTCTCCTTGTAACTCTACACACTTCTCCCAGCGATGCTCCCATCTCTGTAACCCGTCGAAATAGTACTCGGCGTTTTCCAACATAGTTTCATTGTAACTCTACACACTTCTCCCAGCGATGCTCCCATCTCTGTAACCCGTCAAAATAGTACTCGGCGCTTTTCAGCATAGTCTCCTAGTAACTCTACACACCTCTCCCAGCGATGCTCCCATCTCTGTAACCCGTCCAAATGGTACTCGGCGTTTTTCAACATAATCTCCTTGTAACTCTACACACTTCTCCCAGCGATGCTCCCATCTCTGTAACCCGTCCAAATAGTACTCGGCGTTTTTCAACATAATCTCCTTGTAACTCTACACACTTCTCCCAGCGATGCTCCCATCTCTGTAACCCGTCCAAATGGTACTCGGCGTTTTTCAACATAGTCTCCTTGTAACTCTACACACTTCTCCCAGCGATGCTCCCATCTCTGTAACCCGTCCAAATAGTACTCGGTGTTTTTCAACATAGTCTCCTTGTAACTCTACACACTTCTCCCAGCGATGCTCCCATCTCTGTAATCCGTCCAAATAGTACTCGGCGTTTTTCAACATAGTCTCCTTGTAACTCTAAACACTTCTCCTAGCGATGCTCCCATCTCTGTAATCCGTCCAAATAGTACTCGGCGCTTTTCAACATAGTCTCCTTGTAACTCTAAACACTTCTCCTAGCGATGCTCCCATCTCTGTAACCCGTCGAAATAGTACTCGGCGTTTTCCAACATAGTCTCCTTGTAACTCTACACACTTCTCCCAGCGATGCTCTCATCTCTGTAACCCGTCCAAATAGTACTCGGTGATTTTCAACATAGTCTCCCTGTAGCTCTACACACTTCTCCTAGCGATGCTCCCATCTCTGTAACCCGTCGAAATAGTACTCGGTGTTTTTCAACATAGTCTCCCTGTAACTCTACACACTTCTCCCAGCGATGCTCCCATCTCTGTAACCCGTCGAAATAGTACTCGGCGTTTTCCAACATAGTTTCATTGTAACTCTACACACTTCTCCTAGCGATGTTCTCATCTCTGTAACCCGTCCAAATAGTACTCGGTGATTTTCAACATAGTCTCCCTGTAGCTCTACACACTTCTCCTAGCGATGCTCCCATCTCTGTAACCCGTCCAAATAATACTCGGCGTTTTTCAACATAGTCTCCCTGTAGCTCTACACACTTCTCCCAGCGATGTTCTCATCTCTGTAACCCGTCCAAATAGTACTCGGTGATTTTCAACATAGTCTCCCTGTAGCTCTACACACTTCTCCTAGCGATGCTCCCATCTCTGTAACCCGTCCAAATAGTACTCGGCGTTTTTCAACATAGTCTCCCTGTAGCTCTACACACTTCTCCTAGCGATGTTCTCATCTCTGTAACCCGTCAAAATAGTACTCGGCGTTTTCCAACATAGTCTCCTTGTAACTCTACACACTTCTCCCAGCGATGCTCCCATCTCTGTAACCCGTCGAAATAGTACTCGGCGTTTTCCAACATAGTTTCATTGTAACTCTACACACTTCTCCTAGCGATGTTCTCATCTCTGTAACCCGTCCAAATAGTACTCGGTGATTTTCAACATAGTCTCCCTGTAGCTCTACACACTTCTCCTAGCGATGCTCCCATCTCTGTAACCCGTCCAAATAATACTCGGCGTTTTTCAACATAGTCTCCCTGTAGCTCTACACACTTCTCCCAGCGATGTTCTCATCTCTGTAACCCGTCCAAATAGTACTCGGTGATTTTCAACATAGTCTCCCTGTAGCTCTACACACTTCTCCTAGCGATGCTCCCATCTCTGTAACCCGTCCAAATAGTACTCGCTGTTTTTCAACATAGTCTCCCTGTAGCTCTACACACTTCTCCTAGCGATGTTCTCATCTCTGTAACCCGTCAAAATAGTACTCGGCGTTTTCCAACATAGTCTCCTTGTAACTCTACACACTTCTCCCAGCGATGCTCCCATCTCTGTAACCCGTCCAAATAGTACTCGGCGATTTTCAACATAGTCTCCTTGTAACTCTACACACTTCTCCTAGCGATGCTCCCATCTCTGTAACCCGTCCAAATAATACTCGGCGTTTTTCAACATAGTCTCCCTGTAGCTCTACACACTTCTCCCAGCGATGTTCTCATCTCTGTAACCCGTCCAAATAGTACTCGGTGATTTTCAACATAGTCTCCCTGTAGCTCTACACACTTCTCCTAGCGATGCTCCCATCTCTGTAACCCGTCCAAATAGTACTCGGCGTTTTTCAACATAGTCTCCCTGTAGCTCTACACACTTCTCCTAGCGATGTTCTCATCTCTGTAACCCGTCAAAATAGTACTCGGCGTTTTCCAACATAGTCTCCTTGTAACTCTACACACTTCTCCCAGCGATGCTCCCATCTCTGTAACCCGTCCAAATAGTACTCGACGTTTTTCAACATAGTCTCCTTGTAACTCTACACACTTCTCCCAGCGATGCTCTCATCTCTGTAACCCGTCCAAATAGTACTCGGCGTTTTTCTCTGCAAAATAGTTGTTCACGAAGGTGATTGCCTCTTCATTTGACGAAACTCTCAGTCCTCCGAGCGCAATTTTGAGATGAGGGAACAAAAAGAAGTCGCTTGGGGCTAGATCTGGTGAGTGAAGCAGTTCAAACCGTAATTCGTGAATTTTCACCACTGCAGCCGTTGAGGTTGTCTTGGTGAAACAGAATTATCTTTTTCTGCAGATGTGGCCGTTTTTCCGCAAGTTCTGCCTTCAGCTTGTCAAGTAATGATGTGTAGTATGCTCCTGTAATGGTCTTTCCTTTCTGAAGATAATCTATTTAAATAACTCCATGACTATCCCAAAAAACAATCGCTATCATTTTCCGAGCCAAAAAATTGGTTATTTTGGAGCTGGTTCCCCCTTTGCAGTCCAGTGTGTTTTTTTTCGGGCGTATAATATTGTATCCAAATTTCATCTACAGTAATTAATCGGCGCCAAAACTCGGATTTATTGCGCCTAAACTGCGCCAATAAAGCGTTGGAAATGTTCATACGAACACGTTTTTGGTCTAACGTGAGCAAACGCGGTACTCAACGCACGAACAGCTTTCTCATGTCTAAATGTTCATTTAGTATGTGACAAACATTATTTTGACATGTTCATAGCCTCTGCTGTCTCTCTCAATTAATTCGGCGGTCGTCTAGCACCATTTGGTGAACTTTGGCAATGTTTTCGTCGGTAGTTGCAGTTTTTGGACGTACGGAACGTTAATCGTCTCCCAAGCTCTTACGGCTACGCTTATATTCAGCTGCCCAAAATTTCACTGTGGTAAATGATGGTGCAGAGTCCCCATACACAGAATCCAACTCATCTTTGATTTGCGTAGGCAAATTGCCTTTCAAAAACAAATATTTAATGACAGCTCGATACTCGATTTTGTCCATTTTCATAAAAACACATCAACTCACTCAAACGACTGTTACATAACAATTGAGCGTCCAAAATGGCTGAAACTTTGGTGAGTAACTGTCAACAGATGAACAGCGAAATTCACTAGCTTTTATTTACGGGAGCTGCCTTCTTCATTTTGAGGTCGGAAACTTTTCACGTAGTCGCCGAAGTGTGTTTGGATATGATCTTGCTTAGTTTTGCTTGGTAAACTAAGTAGCCTCTTTAGCGCTGATTTGGCTTTAGGACGCCATTTTGGTATAATTCATATTTAAACCAGCAGCAAGTAGTAGTCAGTTTGGAACGTCAAAAGTAGGTACATTGTCAATTAGGAGTCAGTCAAAAACTGAATAATACCGTTAATTTGGTCATACCTATTAGACCATAGTGACACAAGGCAAAAATTATTACCTACTTCGCCTACTTCTACACGTAGTTGCGTAAACTGTACCAAGAGCATTTTCACAACTAATTCATTCCCTACGCGGAAACTCTGGTTGATGAGGTAAACCGTCACACCTCGTTTTAGGGATTGAAATTTTCCTGTTACGGGCCGCAAAGCTGAGAGAGCAATGACTCTAATGTCAAATTCACGGCGGGGCTAACCATAGCACCGCAGGCGCTGATGACAAACATCGACCAATCTGGTAGCTTTAAATACATCAGTATATGTTACACCTTTTAAAGCGGAAATGGGTAAAATTCGAATTTAAAGATTCCATTACATTCATACCATAAGTTCAACTAAACTCACTTAGCCTCTAACACCAACTTATTTATCCTGAAAGATGAATGTCTGGTAACTCTAAGCTCTATGTACCCTGTACTCATTTGAACATCATTTCATTCATCGTGCGATATGACTTAACGTTGGAGGTTTTCTCTTATTCTTAAAGATGAATGTCTGGTAACTCCAAGCTCTATGTACCCTGTACTCATTTGAACATCATTTCATTCATCGTCCGATATGACTTAACGTTGGAGGTTTTCTCTTATCCTGAAAGATGAATGTCTGGTAACTCTAAGCTCTATGTACCCTGTACTCATTTGAACATCATTTCATTCATCGTCCGATATGACTTAACGTTGAAGGTTTTACCTTATCCTGAAAGATGAATGTCTGGTAACTCTAAACTCTATGTACCCTGTACTCATTTAAACATTATTTCATTTATCGTCTGATATGACTTAACGTTGAAGGTTTTCTCTTATCCTGAAAGATGAATGTCTGGTAACTCTAAACTCTATGTACCCTGTACTCATTTGAACATCATTTCATTCATCGTCCGATATGACTTAACGTTGAAGGTTTTCTCTTATACTGAAAGATGAATGTCTGGTAACTCTAAGCTCTATGTACCCTGTACTCATTTGAACATCATTTCATTCATCGTCCGATATGACTTAACGTTGGAGGTTTTCCCTTATCCTGAAAGATGAATGTCTGGTAACTCTAAACTCTATGTACCCTGTACTCATTTGAACATTATTTCATTCATCGTCCGATATGACTTAACGTTGGAGGTTTTACCTTATCCTGAAAGATGAATGTCTGGTAGCTCTAAGCTCTATGTACCCTGTACTCATTTGAACATCATTTCATTCATCGTCCGATATGACTTAACGTTGGAGGTTTTACCTTATCCTGAAAGATGAATGTCTGGTAACTCTAAGCTCGATGTACCCTGTACTCATTTGAACATCATTTCATTCATCGTCTGATATGACTTAACGTTGTAGGTTTTCTCTTATCCTGAAAGATGAATGTCTGGTAACTCTAAACTCTATGTACCCTGTACTCATTTGAACATCATTTCATTCATCGTCCGATATGACTTAACGTTGGAGGTTTTCTCTTATCCTGAAAGATGAATGTCTAGTAACTCTAAACTCTATGTACCCTGTACTCATTTGAACATCATTTCATTCATCGTCCGATATGACTTAACGTTGGAGGTTTACTCTTATCCTAAAAGATGAATGTCTAGTAACTCTAAACTCTATGTACCCTGTACTCATTTGAACATCATTTCATTCATCGTCCGTTATGACTTAACGTTGGAGGTTTACTCTTATCCTAAAAGATGAATGTCTAGTAACTCTAAACTCTATGTGCCCTGTACTCACTTGAACATCATTTCATTCATTGTCCGATATGACTTAACGTTGGAGGTTTTCTCTTATCCTGAAAGATGAATGTCTGGTAACTCTAAGCTCTATGTACCCTGTACTCATTTGAACATCATTTCATTCATCGTCCGATATGACTTAACGTTGGAGGTTTTCTCTTATCCTGAAAGATGAATGTCTGGTAACTTTAAGGTCCAAGTACTCTTTAGTCATTTCAATACGATTTCATTCATCGTTTGTATGAGCCCTATGATCAAATGATGTTAAATAATTGAGAAATTAAATAAATATAATTAATTTCAAACAATATTTAAATATAATTATAAGATCTTATACTTAGACATCTATAATATTCAGTAGTAAAGTTTGAAGTAACTGTTTCTTAGCTGAGCGAGCCTGGTAACTCAGTTCCTGTCGAATCAAACGCTTCTTTATTAGATCCGCATTGTGGAAAGAAACGTGGCTTCTGTTCAGATGTTGCATCTGCTCTTCCTTCCTTTCTTTTCACAGTTAATATAGGTAACCGTTGCGATATCTGACTTTCAAATTACCCTGCCATGACGGAGATTTGTAACGACGTTACAGTCGGTAACTTTAAACAGTTATGGAACCTGCATTATCGATCGAGCCCTCATTGAGTTACGTGGCAAACACTTTGCGGCCTTTAGTGCTAACGGGGATTCTGTAACAAAGCACTTACACTAACGCGTCAGGACTTTCTCCATTAATAATGCACATGCAGTGCACACTTATATAGAGAAGAAATCTGTGTGTTTTATGAACTATTAATGTTTTGAAGGGGTAGAGCCAGACTGAAAAATTCAATGCCATAACCGGGACTTGAACCACGATCTTCTGGTTTCCGTCCAGCCGCTCTAAACCATTGAGCTACTATGACCAACGTGCCAATATGACATTAAATTCTCCAACTGACTCGTGTTTCTCCCGGTAAATCACTAGGAGTTCTCATAAACACTTGAGACAACTACCTTAATGACGACTTACTATGCTGTAAGTACTTTAAGGCCCGGACTTTATAGTAAACCACTAGGAGTTCTCATAAACACATCAGACAACTACCTTAATGATGACTTACTATGCTGTAAGTACTTTAAGGCCCGGGCTTTATAGTAAACCATTAGGAGTTCTCATAAACACATGAGACAACTACCTTAATGACGACTTACTATGCTGTAAGTACTTTAAGGCCCGGGCTTTATAGTAAACCACTAGGAGTTCTCATAAACACATGAGACAACTACCTTAATGACGACTTACTATGCTGTAAGTACTTTAAGGTCCGGGCTTTATAGTAAACCACTAGGAGTTCTCATAAACACAGGAGACAACTACCTAAATGACGACTTACTATGCTGTAAGTACTTTAAGGTCCGGACTTTATAGTAAACCACTAGGAGTTCTCATAAACCCATAAGACAACTACCTTAATGACGACTTACTATGCTGTAAGTACTTTAAGACCCGGACTTTATAGTAAACCACTAGGAGTTCTCATAAACATATGAGACAACTACCTTAATGACGACTTACTATCCTGTAAGTACTTTAAGGTCCGGGCTTTATAGTAAACCACTAGGAGTTCTCATAAACACATGAGACAACTACCTTAATGGTGACTTACTATGCTGTAAGTACTTTAAGGTCCGGGCTTTATAGTAAACCACTAGGAGTTCTCATAAACACATGAGACAACTACCTTAATGACGACTTACTATGCTGTAAGTACTTTAAGGCCCGGGCTTTATAGTAAACCACTAGGAGTTCTCATAAACACATGAGACAACTACCTTAATGACGACTTACTATGCTGTAAGTACTTTAAGGTCCGGACTTTATAGTAAACAACTAGGAGTTCTCATAAACACATGAGACAACTACCTTAATGACGACTTACTATGCTGTAAGTAGTTTTACTCCCGGACTTTATAGTAAACCACTAGGAGTTCTCATAAACACAGGAGACAACTACCTTAATGACGAATTACTATGCTGTAAGTACCTTAAGGCCCGGACTTTATAGTAAACCACTAGGAGTTCTCATAAACACATGAGACAACTACCTTAATGACGACCTACTATGCTGTAAGTACTTTAAGACCCGGACTTTATAGTAAACCACTAGGAGTTCTCATAAACACATGAGACAACTACCTTAATGACGACTTACTATGCTGTAAGTAGTTTTACTCCCGGACTTTATAGTAAACCACTAGGAGTTCTCATAAACACAGGAGACAACTACCTTAATGACGAATTACTATGCTGTAAGTACCTTAAGGCCCGGACTTTATAGTAAACCACTAGGAGTTCTCATAAACACAGGAGACAACTACCTTAATGACGACTTACTATGCTGTAAGTACTTTAAGGTCCGGGCTTTATAGTAAACCACTAGGAGTTCTCATAAACACAGGAGACAACTACCTTAATGACGACTTACTATGCTGTAAGTACTTTAAGGCCCGGGCTTTATAGTAAACCACTAGGCGTTCTCATAAACACAGGAGACAACTACCTTAATGACGACTTACTATGCTGTAAGTACTTTAAGACCCGGGCTTTATAGTAAATCACTAGGAGTTCTCATAAACACAGGAGACAACTACCTTAATGACGACTTACTATGCTGTAAGTACTTTAAGACCCGGGCTTTATAGTACGGACCACTATTAGGTACAATTAATGGAAATTAATTGTTCTTTCACACTGACCGTGTGTAGGACGCACTATGAAAGGGTAGAGCCAGACTGAACAATTCAATACCATAGCCGGAATTTGAACCACTGATATTCTGGTTTCCGTTTCTATTAGTGTTTTTTTTAGTTAACGATGCAAGATCATATCAGCGCTGGTGTGTTGGAATTTCATCCCATTGGAGTTCTTTTAGATGACATTGTGCCAGTGTATACCCAAACAGAAGTACGCACTTGATCAATTTTGCTGAAAAACGCTGTTCTTCTCAATGGACATAGGGAGCGGATTGATACGCACTAAAAATGTTTGAGATATGCAGGCAAAAAGGCACTAAAAATAGGCACTTAAATAGGTACTAAAAATTTGCTAAGTAAACACTAAGAAATGTACAATTTTAGTAATAATGCTCCTAAAATGCACTATGCAATCATCACAACATATGCGACAACAAATTCGCTAAACGGTTCTCTAGGCGAAATAGTCTATATTTATTCCAAATTTCATAAATAGCTCCACAACAAGTTCCGACAATCAGTTTGGTTTTCGTCCTGGGCACTCGACAGTCCAGCAGTTGCTGCGTGTGTTGGGGACCGCTGTCCTGGGCTTCCAAGAAGGCGCCTTCACGGCTGCAATTTCGTTGGATGTCGAGAAGGCCTTCTCTACGACATGGCATGCCGGACTCCTGTACAAAATGATCCACCTGGGGCTCCCAACACAAACGATCAACATCATACACAGCTTCCTACGACACCGCACCTTCAAAGTCACGGCCCACGCCGTGGCTCTGTGATTAGACCGCTTGTTATGTTGTGGTTATATCTACAAAGTAAACTGTGTGTTTGTTTACTTTGATTGTGTGTTTGAAGAATTAATGTAATTCATATTACAGTGGCAATTAGCGACTAGCGAGTTAGTTTATAGTTGAGTATTTAACATAAAGTGATAACGTTTACCTAAATATATACAGTGAAGTATTGTCGAAATGCATCGTTATTGTGTTCCCAGCTGCAATCTAATTATGGTAATGTACCTCACACGACATTTAAATTTCCGAAGGAAAAATCGTAATGGGATAAGTGGACCAGGAACATACATCGTAAAGATTTTAAAGTAAATGACAAAACTGTAGTTTGTATTCATCATTTTGAACAGTGCTTTGAGGTTAAGGAAGACATCTTTCCAGTAAATGATGGTGAACCAATTCGTGCCCTTCGAAAAGTATCAAAATTAATAGATGATGCCTACCCCACGATTTTTAAGAATCGGCCATCCTATCACACATTAAAGCTCAACCAGAAAAGACGAAATCCTGAAGAATGTATACAAGACATTTTACAGAGAGTGAAGATAATTTTAATATATGGTGTGCACAAGATGTTATTGACAGTTTTGAACCTAAGTGGTGAGGAGATTTTAACCCATTGATAGTCATTATTAAAGACGATTAGTTACGTTGTTTTCAATAACATTCAAGATCCCAGCTTCACTTATGTTTCTTCACTTAATGAGTTTCAAAGTATTTCATAACCTAGAAGCAATATTATGAGCCTACCAGTGGGAAATCTTAAATGGCTCTTGCAGTGTGAGGGAACTGACACCTTCAAACGTGACAATTGGAGTAAACTGGACAATCTGGTGAGTTCTCTTAAATATTATAGTATAAGCAGTACCTATGTCCTTACCAGAAAAGGTTACTATGTAAACAATATAAAAGAAACTTTAGTACTTGCTACAGACGATAGGATGATTGAGTCCAATAAGATAAAGTTTGCTTATGAGTTTTCATGCCTTATAAATTAAATTTTGATTGGAAATATAAGGTGGAAAATGCATAGTACTGGTCGTGCTACTATATAATGTGATAAGTTCTTAGGATTTGTCATGATGCTCTTTATTTATGTTATTACACGTTTTAGTTGAAAGTATAAAGTGATAAATGCTTAGGAGTTACCTCGCTGCTCCGTAATATGGATTATATTATGTCCATTGTGTATAGTTTCCTATTCTACGTAACCAGAGCCGCTGGGCTTCGACGGGCCGCCATCTTGGAATCTGCATTATGGTCTGAGTGTTGGTGTTGGTTTATATTTCGGCCGAACTATGGTTTATCGTCACCAACAGCGTTCGACGACTGCTACATATCATCTCTCTTCGATTTTTTTAGTTTTACGTCCTCCACGTTAATTCATATCGGACGGTGAAAGGAATGCGTGAAATGATAGAGCTCAGAGCACAAAACCTGCGGTAAAACCCTTAACGGGTAGGCACGCAGCAGAAACCATCTGGGTTTACACAGCCAGCCAGCACCTCGGTCGAACCATAGTGTGCAGAAAGGTGTGAAGTAATTAACTATGTCAAAAACAAAAACATGGGCTGAGGGGGGCTTAAGGGTGAAAATTTAAATATCTGAAGCTTTTGTTAGATTTGTTTAAGATTATTTCTGTGATCTATCAAGAATGGAATAATACCAAATTGCAGCTTTCTAGTTACCAACGTTTCTGACAAATTAACAGTTTATGTCTAAATTACAGGCGATTTGCAAAATGTCCTACATATTGTAATTTTAAAATTTATTGCTTGTGGTATAAGTTTCTGCACCCATTTTAACCTATTAATGACCTGTATAATCCTTTATAATCCTTTTCCTCGCATTGAAAGTCACACCTCTACACTGGGCCTGTGTGACTGTACAATAGAAAGAGTAATAAAGAGTAGCCTTAGTTCTTTGAGTCATTATTCTCTCTTATTTTAATAAAAATTATTACTTGGAGCTTCCCTCGCATAGAAAGTCACGCCTCGCTACTGGACCTACGTGTGACTGTACAATAGAAAGAGTACTAAAGAGTAGCCTTAGTTCTTTGTGTCATTGTACTCTCTTATTTTAATAAAAATTATTACTTGGAGCTTCCCTCGCATTGAAAATCACGCCTCGACGGTGGACCTACGTGTGACTGTACAACAGAAAGAGTTTTTCTTGTAATTTAAGTCCTCCAACGCTAAGTCATATCGGACGATGAATGAAATGGGTAAAATGATGCTCAATGCGTCCTGAGTCCATGGAGCTTAGAGTTACTCGACATTCGTCTTTCAGGATAAGAGAAAACCCCGGAAAAAACCTTATCCAGGTAACCCACCCTGACCGAGCCTCGAACTCGGGACCTCTTGAACGTGAGGCAGACATGCTACCACCACGCTACCGAGGTTGGCAATGTGCAAAAAGGTGTGAAGTAATTAATTATGTCAAAAATCAAAAACATGGATTTGGGGGAGGGTGTCTTAAGGGTGAAAATTGAAATATCTGAAGCTTTTGTGAGATTTGTTTCAAATTTATACCATTTATTTTTGTGATCGATCAAGAATGGAAGAATGGAATAATACCAAGTTTCAGCTTTCTAGTTACAGAATTAACAGTTTATGTATAAATTACAGGCGATTTTCAAAATGTTCCACATATTGTAATTTTAAAAATTAATGCTTAGGGTATACGCTTATACACCCATTTTAACCTATCAATGACCTGTACCTATGTGAAATATTTGTCTTCGCCATATCAACGAAGGGAAAAAATAATCATACCTATTTAACAATTTTTATTTTCCTAAGCGTTTTCAGTAAGAAGTAAGCATTATAATCCTTTTCAATACAAATAACAAAACACAACAAATGTAAATGGGTACACTTGATATGCAGTTTCACTTACAGACATGTTTAGAATTTCATACAGATTAATAGAAAACTACATCCTGTGTAACATTTTGAAGTTAGGAAAATGTAGACAATATGGAATCTGAGGTTAAAATTACGTAATAGCAGCTAAGATACAGGTGTAGGGTTATTTAAATAGTCGCGTGACGTTTTCTGTAGTGCCGCTAGGGGGAAAAAACTTTATATTTTTGAAGTATATTGTGACTTTGTGGGTTCGTGAAATTAAAATTCCAATTGCACAAACTCAAAATGTTCTTTATTTCCACCGAATTACAGTTGGAACACTTGACGATTACACAGAATTACGTAATGCACACAATTATAATTACAATTGTATGTATGTATGTATGTATGTATGTATGTATGTATGTATGTATGTATGTATGTATGTATGTATGTATGTATTTATTAACTGCAATTGGGTACTACCCGGTGGCAGAGTTAAGAATACAGATCAAATTACATATACTAGATTAACAACAGAAAACAATACAAACATGATATTATTTTACTTTAGTCACTTAAAACTTATCTAATTACTTCTCTATTTACATATTATATACCATTATAATTCAAAAGTTAAACTATAAACCATCTAGATTTTTTCTAAATTTCTTCAACGACAGGGGACAGCCCTGAAAGACTGCTACAGGCAATTCATTCCATTCTTCAATGGTTCTATTAACAAAAGAAAATTTTCCTACGTCGGTTCTGTATCTTCTACCCTTAATTTTATACCTATGATCGTTTCGTCCATAATAATCCGGATTGTCTAACCTTACACTAACGTCCACCCAAGCCTTTACACCAGCATTAGCTTTGAATAACACTACCAACCTATGTTTTTTACGCCTAATTCTTAATTCCTCCCATTTAGTCTCATCTCCTTTTATAGGCCCAAAATACTTGCCTCTTTTTATGAATTTTATTGCCCTCTTCTGTATTTTTTCTAATGGATCGATTTGGTTAGCTCTATACGGGTCCCAGCATGCTACTCCATATTCCATAACCGGCCGCACTAAGGCCTTGTAGGCAATTTCCCTGGAATTGTAATTATAATATTATTATAATTATAATAATATTATAATATTATTATAATTATAATTACAATTCGTCAGTTCGTCTGTCACAGGTCCACTCTACACTCATAATTATGTGCAACTCCTCTGATGCACGTACACGGTCTTCCGATCCGTTCACTCACTCGGCGTTCCTCACGGCTGCTCGCCAAGAACTGAACTCACTCGCCAACTGCAGCTCCTTTTTATAGGAAGATCACTGTTTCTGGAAGTCTCGCGGTTCAGTGAATCACCGTAAAGGTACCAGACGTCGGGGAGGGGGAAAGAGATGGCTAGTGATGTTTTTCCAAACATCCCCCTCATTAGCGCTACAAAATAAATGGGTAGGCGTGGTCGAATGCTTCCCATCACTCACTCCGCCGTCAGATGGTCGTGTCTTCCGATAATTGGGTGACAATATATTAATTTTAAAGAAAAAAAAAACTTAATTTGGTATCGTTGTAAGTTTTGGAACAATTTGCACAGATATGCGTTCTTAATAAACTCCTTTTTGTACGAGGCTGTTCAATAAAGAATGATATTAAATTTTTTACGGTCATAATTTTTCGCACTAAAATTCAATCTTATTATATTCTGTTAGCTTTATGTGAAACAAACACGCCGTAGTAGTTTCATTGTTGGTACTCCTGGTTCCCGCCTGAGAGAGACATATTGGCCTCCATACCTGTAGGGCTACCGGAAATGGCAGTCGGAGGCTCATTTCAAGCGGAGTCTTTTGTCAAGTACAGAAAACAATGGTGTATCGGACAGAGTCGTTTATTACCCCTGTGCTATAAACCCGAGTTGAAGCACCTGCGTTCTCTTTAATACGTTCTTCATTTATCTCAAATATCACGCCTCGACTGTTACAAAAGCAACTCGGAAATGTGACGAAGTTTAATATTACTGCTAGAAACAAAAACTTGAACAATTTTAGACTTTAAGAGTTGAGAAGAGCTGTATTAGTCATTTTCGTGAAAAAAATCGAATTTCGGTTTTTTGTTGCAAAATATACACCATAATTTAATTTACCTGTTTACAAAATTTCATGCCCGTAGTGCAAATGAAACACCTGTTCTGGACACCAATTTAAAGCTCTGCGCTAGTTAAATGCCTCTCCATGCTTTAAATGGCACGCCCATATGTTTGAATGCAATGAACTTACGAACGATTTGATTTTAAAATATACATTAAAAATATCATTAAGCCACCGTAGCCTATTTTAAGAGGCTTTCTTATGAATCCCCAAGATGGCAGTATTTTTTCCGGATGCTTTTTGTCGTTTCCTTGATATACTTCCTGTGTAATGGCGCGAAATTTTTGTTTATGTTTTATTGTGTTGTTCTACTGTTTTATAAGTGATATTTGGCGTTTAAAGTTATTATTATTATTATTATTATTATTATTATTATTATTATTATTATTATTATTATTATTATTATTATTATTATTATTATTATTATTATTATTATTATTATTATTATTATTATTATTATTATTATTATTATTATTATTATTATTATTATTATTATTATTATTATTATTATTATTATTATTATTATTATTATTATTATTATTATTATTATTATTATTATTATTATTATTATTATTATTATTATTATTATTATTATTATTATTATTATTATTATTATTATTATTATTATTATTATTATTATTATTATTATTATTATTATTATTATTATTATTATTATTATTATTATTATTATTATTATTATTATTATTATTATTATTATTATTATTATTATTATTATTATTATTATTATTATTATTATTATTATTATTATTATTATTATTATTATTATTATTATTATTATTATTATTATTATTATTATTATTATTATTATTATTATTATTATTATTATTATTATTATTATTATTATTATTATTATTATTATTATTATTATTATTATTATTATTATTATTATTATTATTATTATTATTATTATTATTATTATTATTATTATTATTATTATTATCATTATTATTATTATCATTATTATTATTATCATTATCATTATTATTATCATTATCATTATCATTATCATGATTATTATTAATTATTATCATTATTATTATTATTATTATTATTATTATTATTATTATTATTATTATTATTATTATTATTATTATTATTATTATTATTACGTTTTCTGCTCTCTGTATTACGTGAAAGTGGGTGAAAAAGTAATGCTTCTTACTTTTTTTCCTTAAATAGACAAGTTATATGAAAACTTTGAATTTGGCACAGTTCCTCAAACCTTCTTCTCCAATCCCCTACAGTAGTAACTTCCTAAAGTGGCAGCACTGCATCCTCTTGCAAAATGGCTGACATCCACATTCGTATAGACAGCGTTCTGTGATTGAATTTTTGACTGCGGAAGGTGGAACGCCAATTCGCAATCACGAAAGGCTAAAAAATGTGTATGGTGATGCAACGGTGGATGTCAGCACTGTTAGACGATGGGTTCGTCGCTGTAACGAAGCTGAAAGGCAAACACCATTGGCAGATGTAAAGCGAAGCGGCAGGCTGGTGACTGCAGTGTCTCCATGCAACATTCAGCGAGTCAATGACATCATTCGTGGTGATCACCGGGTACCAACAGGTGAATTGTGTCGCATTACTTCCCTCAGTAAAGGCAGTGTGATGACGATCATTCAACAACTGGGTTACTCAAAAGTTTGTTCAAGTTGGGTACTAAGAATGTTAACTGCCCAAAACAAAGAAACAAGGAAAACAATAGCCTCCGAAAACTTGCAGCGCTTCAATTTGGAGGGAGAGGAGTTTCTGGAAAAAAAAATTGTTATTGGAGACAAAACGTGGGTTCATCTTTTGAACCTGAATCAAAGAGGCAGTCAATGGAATGACATCACACAACGTCACCGAAGAAAAAAAATTAGAGGTCGGCAGGGAAAGTTATGACGACAGTGTTTTGGGATGCAGAGGGTGTACTTATGATTGATTTTTTGGAGCAGGGATGCACAATAAATTCTGTCCAATACGTCAGAACTCTCAAAAATCTGAAAGCACGTGTTCGCCGAGCTCGCCCAACAAAAACTATGGCGGATGTTCTTCTTTTGCATGACAATGCAAGACCACACACCAGCCGTTACACCACTGCAGAAATTGAGAAATTGGGATGACAAGGCTTACAGCCCTGACCTGGCATCATCAGACTTCCATCTGTTCGGGCCACTAAAGGAAGCTCATCGTGTGATTCATTTTGAAGATGAGAAGGCTATGAAAACGTCCGTGCGTCAATGGCTTAGGAAGCAAGACCGTGTGTTTTACCACACTGGAATACATGCTCTAGTTAAAAGGTGAACCAAAACTGTGGAAAAGGACGGAGATTATATTGAATAGTGACAAATTAATCGTCAATGTTGATTTCAAGTTATGTAAATTGGATTAAATTTTCTTGGCAATTAAAAGAGAAAAACAAATAGCAGGCATTACTTTTTGACCCACCCTCGTATAGGGATTGCAGTTACATATAGGAATGAAAACTGGTAGGTACACAAACTTCTTTAGTTGCTAGTAATACCTGTACAAACAATTGAGACTCTAGCTTTATTAGTTTAGAAAATCACTTTCAGCACTTCGATCCCTCCTTAAGTTCTACATAGATCAGATGCGTTTCGTAGAAATTTGAGAACATGATTTTGTTAGCGGTTGTTTTCAAGTAACAAAAAAGGTGACAACACGATCTAGAAGTGGCTTACAATCAAGACAAGGGTGCTGAGATTCATCCCCTAGAGACTTAATTAAAAGCTTGCACACCACGGTTCGAAAGACGATAATGTTTTACTCGACCTGAGCAGGAAATCGATTTGCTAGCAGTGCTGACGTCTAGCGGCGATGAATTAATTATGTTCCCACTCATTGCGATGCGCTAGGGTGCGTTCGTAACTTGAAAGTGCAACAAAAGTCTGTCCACAGCGTCACCCGTCTCGTTTTATTGGTCCGTTTCAGGAAGTGCTCCGAGCTGATTGTTGTACAACCAAGCTATGTGTTCACGCCTCAGTACTGCTGGCCATGGGCCTTCTAACGCCCCTCCGCACACTCAAAAATCTAAGTTTAGTAAATACATTTCGTATTTAAGAGCGACATTTTACAAGGATACGATAAATTCCACTGGGCAACAATGAATTTGTTTCGGGCTTAAAAATAGTGAATTTATATCTATTTCCATCTGATGAATTAAAAAATCACCATAAAAATAATAGATTAGCTCTTGTTTTGAAGATAAAGTGACATTTAATTTTTTAGAGTGAAGATTTTAAATTTGGGGGAATTTCTTTTGGGAGTTGGCACACCTGTCAAATAACAAAACACAATCAGAGAGAAATTTTGGAAATTAAGTGATGCAAAAGTTAAAGAAGGCATTTTTGTCGGACCAAAAATAAGAGAACTTGTAAACGATGCTGCATTTGACAAAATTTTGGAGGGGAAAGAAAAGGAAGCTTGGGAAGCCTTCAAGGGTGTTGTTAATCGATTTTTAGGCAACAAAAGAGATGACAACTACAAGCATTTGGTGACAGTGCTCCTGCAAAAATGCCGTAACCTT
This sequence comes from Mantis religiosa, assembly GCA_030765055.1. Classification (NCBI taxonomy): domain Eukaryota; kingdom Metazoa; phylum Arthropoda; class Insecta; order Mantodea; family Mantidae; genus Mantis; species Mantis religiosa. The sequence continues at coordinate 31,515,871 of CM060947.1, forward strand.
GGATGCAACATGTCCCTTAAGATCCATTTTCTCCACTCCCACCTAGACTTTTTCCCTCCTAGTTGTGGAGCTGTTAGTGATGAACATGGGGAGAGATTCCATCAGGACATTTCTGTTATGGAACAAAGATATCAGGGCCGTTGGAATGAAGTAATGCTTGACCTTTGTATAGGGATTCTGCGGAACTCCATCACAAGAGCCAAGCTAAAAGACGACGAAGTCATGATTCTCTTTAGACAGGACTATCTGCGAAGTATTTTTCCAGCAACTTAGAATTCTTATCACGTAATTACCAGTTTAAAAAATCAAATGCACTTTCATTGTTGTTAGCATGTATGTAATTAAAATGTATCCTTTTCTCTCAATCCGTTAATATGTAAGACTTCCACCTTGTGTATATCATAGAAACTAGAGCTAATAAAAATGTTTCATTGTCATATTTGTTTTTCTCAACCCAAAGTTAGTAGAAATTCTTATGGAGAGGATTTGGCACTACGATCAGTCTTGATTTATTTGTCTATGTCCCACGTGAGGCATACCTGGGAGGAAGGATGAGGCGAGAGATGACAGAGGATGACCGAACCAAGGACTCACGACAGTGCAGAGAGCAGTGACATTACTACTGACCAGTTAGAAACTGCCCAGCAAGCCAGTACAACCGTATCCCACCCATCGCGAGCGCTGCGGACCCTTAGCACTCTCCTGGTACCTCTGATGTTACCAGAGGAACCTCGGGCTGAATATTCGGGCCCTCCCAAATATATCACGAGGGTATCTACCAGGGCAGCCTTCACAATGTCACACCGACTCCCCTCTCAAGACCAGGGAGTAATCGAGCAGTCCCCGAAGGGCGCCCGGTGGGGCTTTCCATATGGCAAGACCTAGAGACTAACAAGATCCCCATCTGGTCCGAAAACACAAGACGGGATGGAAGTGGATATGACACTTACGCGCGCCAACCCCAAAGAGGAAGGCTACCGATCAACCTCGGTAGGGCCGCCTGGTGATCTACCACACCTTCTAGCTCTGCAGGCTAGTACGTGGGAATATATAGCTTCCCTCAACCCCGTCCGGAGACGTACGCGATCTTCCACGGGTATCGGGAACCACTGCCCCCCTGGAGACCAACCCAATCTGAACAACTCCCCTACGGCAGGGGCTCGGAAATTCGTCCCGAGGTTCCACTAGTAACGTCAGAGGTACCATAAGTGCTAGGGGTCCGCAGCGCTCGCACCACAGCAGCTGAAGGGGACGATGATGATGATGTGTATAAGGGCGCTCAACTACGACGGTCATCAGCGCCCTTACAAAACAAGTCATGGGGTGGGTTAGTCGCTAAACTCCCGTTTAGGCGAAGCAGAAGCCAAAGTAGTGTATTAGAAATGCGCACCCTCCCCGAATTCAGAAAAACACTGTTACGAGCTCAGATACGCATCAATCAACCACCAGGACAAACCTTTCCACCGACACGGGTCTCCACGCACGGCGTAAACGTGGGTGGGCCTGTTGACCATCTCCCTCAACCACGAAGAGGAGCCCACACGAGGGAGACTGTTGGCTCGGGACCCCGGGTGCGCCAAACCCGTACCTAACGAAGTAGGCCCCTGGGGGGCTGAAGGGGACGGATCCCCTGAGCGCTCCCAAATGAGTGTTATTCGGATTGGGTTGGACTCGAGGGGCCACTGTGTTCCCGATACCCGTGAGAGATCGGGTACCTTCGGCCAGGCTTCGGCCACCCGGAGGGGGCAGAGGGTTGGCTAAAAAGTCCCGGATACTAGCCTACAGAGCTAGCAGAAGGTGTGCCAGATCACCAGGCGGCCTCACCGAGATTATTCGGTAGTCTTCCCTGCAGGGTTGACGAGCGTAATTGGCCTATCAACTTCCACCCGTCTAGTTGACGATAGGGGGGGGGGGCTTTTCAGACTCACGGTATTGCCCCATGGAAAGAGCCCAGGAGTTTTCCATCGCTCCCAGGTTATTAGAGGCCGGAGTCTTCGGACTTTAGGGTAAACCTCACGATGAAATGCCACCCACCGTGGTCCTGAGAAAGCCCACCAGTTCGGCCCGTAGGAGGGAGTATTTACCAGAGCATATCATCCTGCCATGCAACGCCGAGCTCCCGGCGACACTTCTACCCTGAAAGACACCACCAGATGAGAGATGGCATGAAATGATAATGGAGATGAATTGGTGGGACAGGAAATTCTTGGGGTTTAATTAATCTACCCAAAATTTGACTGGCAACCCGGGAAAATCTCGAAGAAACCCGTGGGCCAGGTAGGTCGACCACAGGAATCGAACCTGCAGCTCCCAATTCCCTCTCGATCACCTCAAATGGGAAGTCATTATTCACTTTTAAATCTCTTGGCCATGCAAAGAGAAGGTAACTTCAAAGTCATCACCATAGAGACGAGCTGTATAAAACATTTGACTGTCACTTAGATAGTTTACTGTGTTCTTATATTCCTACAATAAAATGTTTATCTTGAAGTAGATAGAGAAAGAGTAGAGTTATATGAATGCAACATGTCAGATTTTTTTAAAAAATAAACTTCTAAGAACTACTGTGCCAAGAATCATAACAGAGAGAATACTCACATTATTAATGACTTAGATGGGATACAGGTGCTCTGCATAAGTAACCATGGCAACCAAGTTGGCCTCATAATTCAGAACAAAGGAATGCGAGATTGCTTGGCTGAGCTCTGATCGATAAACATCTATTTCCGTCAGCAGACTCCAGGAAATAAAGACAAATAAAACAAGAGAACAGTCAATTCACTCTCCTTCTTACATCAAGGTACGTCAGTCGTCTTTTGTTTCTGCAGTTGTACTTAAACCTGAGAGGGAGTGCAAATAAGTCATCTACTTCGGGCGTTGTATGGCAGGGAAAAAAGAGCCGCAGACGGTTATTTCATGTTGTTCAAATATTTAAGAATTTGTTCTGAATTGTTCTGGTAAAAGTGATTTGGTAGGTCACGGAATGATACAACTTACATGACAGTGTTACTACAATGTAATTACGTGACGTGTAATGTGGTAACGTGTGCAGAGAATCCAGAATATTTAGATAGCTTAGCGTCATGTAGTGTTTAACGCACGCTTTTACTACATACGGCACCGCAGGTGACGACATTGATGATACATGAGATGAAGATGGAGCAACGGTAGAATGAGATGGCGGGGGAAACCGGAGATCCCGGAGAAAACCCGCCCCAGCGCCGTGTTGTCCACCCGAAATCTCACTTTGCTGTCGCCTGGGATCAGACCCGGGCCGCCTTGGTGACAGCCAAGCGGTCTAACCACTGAGCCATGGCGCGACCAAGCTTAGCGTCATTCTGCAAAGGAAGGTCCTCATAGTAAGACGAGTTTTTTTTTTTTTATTTTATTTAGTGTCGCTCTGCAAGTTTGCAGAAACTTAAAGCTCAACGATGCAACATAATAATTTTGTGAAAGGACAGAATCTAAGGCATTTAAAATTGTAACAGAATTTGTTATTGTTTCGTGGAATAAATCCCATCATATTTAAAGGAGAAGAATTGTTTGTTTTCCAATAATTGCAGCATAGAATAGTACTACGGCCAGAGGTAAGACTCATTGCTCCAGAGCGCCGAGGCATCTACAAGAATTCTACCAGATCTTCACCAAAGATGAGAGGAATTAATCACTAGGGGGCGGTGATTTTTCACAAATGCAATATAGCGCGATAAAGTGCGAAATTGACTCAAAACGCGATAGAAAGGCGAAATCGAAGGTTTTCTCAAGTAATTCATGTTTTTTTCATCTGGAAACTTTAACCGAAGAGCAGTGGCGGCTGGTGGGTTAAATTATTGGTGGTGCACAAATGAAAAATAAAATACAGAGTAGTAATGACTCACCTATTTATACAGATTCTCTGCTGTACTCTCCTTAGACCTGGCGAATCTATCGATAACTTTTGCGTTGAAGTCGCTGATCTTCATAACAAAATCTCTCTCAATTGAAAGCATTGCTAATGCTGACAATCGGTCCTGTGACATTGTGTTCCTAAGGAAAGTTTTTATTCTTTTTAAAGTTGAGAAACAGCATTCTGCTTCAGCGGTAGACATTGGCATAGTTAACAGTACTCGGAGGAGTTTGACATATTCGCTGAATGTAGCACATACATTGTTTTCCTTAATGAAGTCCATCAAGCACAAAGCGCCGGACATTCCACGAAATTCCTCTCGACTGTAAATTACAGTCAGTTCTCTACGAATTTTTGTTCCAATGATAAAAGGATAGAACCTTATTGTTTCTCTAAGGGAATCCTCTGGAAATGTCTTAGAAATTTTCTTGATGAAACAAAATTGAGGCTACCATTGCCCCGTGAAGCTAAATCTGTCCTTTGCTTGTCTAAGAATGTCACATGCTTCAGGAGCTTCTCTTCTTTTCACATCATGATCTTCTATTCTTCTCCTCTTAATTGCAGTTTCTTCGTGTTCCTCGATATCCACGCTATTTCTTACCTTTTGCACTTCCCTTTTAAATGCGTTTAGCTGGGCGAGGGTAAACGTTGCATTGCAGTCTGGTTTCTGCAGCTGATTGTACAAATGTCCACATGGGGCATGATCTTGTAGAAGAAAGACAGCCAGAATACAAAATTATAATCTTTCAAAGTGGCCATAAACCCAGAAGCCTGAACAAGTGTGGCGTTGTTGTTTAACAGAGCTCTCTTCTGAATAACCTCCATGAATTTAATTAAATTCTCCCTGTGAAGGTTTTTGCTGCGTGCCCACCCGTTAAGGGTTTTACCGCAGGTAAGGTATTTGAACGGGATATGGTGTAAGGTTTGAGATTTGAAGAATTTTGTGAGGTTACAGTTTGTACCTTTGGGATGAAAGGACAGGATGCAATTCCCTGCACCCTGGTGTTTTTAATTTAGTTTTGGGTTGGGGAGATTTTGTTGCCAAACAACTTAGGAGATTATGTGGAGCTCAGCTTTAGCTGCTGTTAGGATTAGCTCCTGGGTTACCTTGGGTGCCCGCATGCCATGAGGGGGGGCCGATGTTGTCTAGAACGGCGTCTAGTGGGGTCATAATCTCCCAGTGATCTAACATGAGCGCTTCTGTGAGTTGGTAAAGTTCCGTAGAATTTTGTTGCCCGGCGCCTAACTTCGTCCTCCACATATGGAAGTCCCGAGGCTTCGTGAAGCAACCTGGTAGGAAAATAGCGACCCACAGAATAGATAGACCGTAGCCCTCTATTCTGTGCACGTTGAAGCCATGCCAACCAGCTATCTGCGGCTATGCCCCAGATCTCACAGGCATATAGCATCACGGGGGTCACCAGCGCTCGGAAGAGGTATAACCTCTGGCCAAGCGGCATCGAGCTCGACCCCAGCATAGGATACAGGGAAGCGATAACTCCCTGTACCCTTGCCGCTGGGTCTCTGATGTGTTGGCGAAAGGTTAGGCCTCTATCCAAGGTATCGGACAGAGTTAGTCCACTCTATCCTTCGACCTCGGAAGCTGAAGTTGGGGCAGTCTGCGGGGGTGTGGCGCTTTGTGAAAAGCATGGCGTGGCTTTTGTCCGGATTAACGGACATCCGCCAACGCCGGCACCACTGCTGTGTGAGACGGAGGTGTCTCTGTATGGGTTTGAAGGCTCTGAGTATGTGTCTGTCTTTGCAGAACAGAAGCACGTCGTCAGCGTATTGTACCATTACGACTCGTGCTTCTGTTGGGAGATCTGCCATAAAGACGTTGAATAAGGTGGGAGATAGCACAGAGCCTTCGGGGACTCCGCCTCTCACTGGTCTAAGTGTTGATGTTTTCCCCGCAACTGTGACTTTAAAGGTGCGGTGTCGTAGGAAGCTGTGTAGCATGTTGCTGAACTGACTCGCCCACTGCAGGCCTTATATAGAGAGATCGCTGTTTCTGGAAGTCTCGCGGTACAATGAATCATCCCGTCTGTTCCAGACGGCAGGGAGAGGGGAAAAAGATGGCCAGTGATGTTTTTCCAACCATCCCCTCGTTAGCGCTACAAGATAAATGGGTATGCCTGGCCGAATGCTTCCCGTCACTCACTCAGCCGTCAGTTCGTCGTGCCTTCCGATCATTGGGTGACATTAATCATTTATCATTTTGCAAATTTTACTGTTGAAGTCGGTCTGCTTTGGTTAGGTGCAAAGCCAGGCCACGTTGTTGTAATCTGTTTCAGACTAGAACGATCCTGTTGTAAACATGTTGGGCTGGAGAAAGACAGAAACAGGCATACTCTAACGGGCTGCTCTGGTGGAAAACAAATATTAAAATTTTGTGGAAATATACGTTTCAGGCTTTTCGAATAAAAAAGAAAGAAAAAAAAGAGAAAGACATTAGAATCATATGTGTGCGCATGTGTCATAATAGAGCTCGGATTTATATTGTGACTTCGTGGGTTGGTAGAATTAAAAGTTTTGTCTGCAGAAATTTAAAATGCTCTTCATTGGAGTTAAAAGATGCTTTGTACAACCCTTACAGCAGCAAAATGACGTGACAAACACAAAAGCAGTCTTCAAGGTCGTCTCGTTGCTTCACCACATATAAACAAACGAAAGAATTCCTCCAAATAACCACACACTCTCAATTACTGCACAACTCAATTAACAACTGACTGTCTAACAGCTGACCTCGCTCTAACACTTTGCGGGGTTTACATAACTACAGTCATAGTTTTAGAATCCATTCGATCGCTCGATAACAATCGCGACGTAGCGAGAGAAAGACGTAACTATCCAGACATCACTGTCTCGTTCTCTATCTCGGCAAGCGTGCAGTTCGCGTGTCACTATCTGTCTCTTTCTTTCCTGCCCACGCGTGACCAGCACTGGCTTGTCGCAGCTCCAACGAAACAATGCGATAGGTGACAATGTGCACTATAAGTTATAAATATATGAGGCATCTATGCATTAAAATTGACAAAATCGAGTATCGAGCTGTCACTAAATATTTGTTTTTGAAAGGTAATACGCCTACGTAAATCAAAGATAAGTTGGATTCTGTGTATGGGGACTCTGCACCATCATTTACCACAGTGAAATTTTGGGCAGCTGAATTTAAACTTGGCCGAAAGAGCTTGGGAGACGGTGAACGTTCGCGATGACCGACGAAAACATCGCCAAAGTTCACCAAATGATGCTAGACGACCGCCAAATTAAAGTGAGAGAGACAGCAGTGGCTATGAACATGTCTAAAGAACGTATTTCTCACATATTAAATCAACACTTAGACATGAGAAAGCTGTCCGCGCTTTGGGTGCCGCGTTTGATCACGTTAGACCATAAACGTGTTCGAATGAACATTTCTTTTGGCGCAGTTTAGGCGCAATAAATCAGAGTTTTGGCGCCAATTAATTACTGTAGATGAAAATTATGTTATGGAGTTATTTTAATCGATTATCATCAAAAAGGATAAACCATTACAGAAGCATACTACGCAACATTATCTGACAAGCTAAAGGCAGAACTTGCGGAAACACAGCCACATTTGCAGAACAAAAAATCCTGTTTCATCAAGACAACGCACCGTCTCACACCTCAGCGGTTTAAATGGCGAAAATCCGCGAATTACGGTTTTAACTGCTTATCCATCCGCCATATTTAGCAGTCAGGGTAAATATAGCACGTTATCAGTGTTTTGGCGCTGTTTAATTACTGTAGATGAAACTTGGATACACCATTATACGCCCGAAACAAAAATACAGCCCAAACAGTGTACTACAAAGGGGGAACCGGCTCCAAAAAAAGCAAAAACTGTTTTTTCGGATAGGAAAATGATGGCGACTTCTTTTTCTGGGATAGTCATGGAGTTGTTTTAATCGATTATCTTCAAAAAGGAAAAACCATTACAGAAGACAGAACTCGCGGAAAACGGCCACATTTGCAGAAAATTAAAATTCTGTTTCACCACGACAACGCACCGTCACACAGCTCAGTGGTTGCAATGGCGAAAATCCAAAAATTACGGTTTGAACTGCGTGAATCACCAGATCTAGCCCCAAGCGAATTCTTTTTGTTCTCTCCTCTGAAAATTGCGCTCGGACAGAGATTTTCGTCAAATGAAGAGGCAATCACCTTCGTGAACAATTATGTAAGGGATGTAAGAAGAAGATTTTCTGGAAAATTCTCCCATTCGAAAGTTGTTTTTTTAATACAGTTTGGGATATTTTTTGAGAAACCCTTATTCCGCCAAAAAAGCTTCTGCCGAGTTTATTAAAATGGCTCGAGATATTCCTTGTTAGTTGTTATGTGCACCTTTTCGACCAAAATGTAGCCCACCGCTATAGGTGACAAAACACGCCAGATCTTGCACAGTTTGTTAACTGCTTTGTGATCGGGTGACAAGTTTTGGACGCACTCTGCTTTACACAAACTCTTCCAATAATAACACTCTGTGTCACCATGGTAACTCTGATAGAGTCCGTTGTATCCGCTAATGGTTCCTTTGTTTTCCCAGCCGTGTTGTCCAGTAGAAATATGACTTCATTACAAAAATCCGTGGCGCATAAATTACCATACATTGTTACCGCAAGCCCGTTGTTGACCACCTGCTCTAATGGGCCGCGCTGCTGCCAAAAAAACAAAAGAGATTTTAATAAAGCCTGGTGCTGGAACTACTTTGTTGTTAATTGTGCGTCACTCTGAAATGAATCGTTGCTGTAAGACTGTATTATCGGGGGAAAATTTCCCGGCTGATTCTTAAGATAGGAGGAGACCGCGCGTTGCTAGGCAATGAAAAAGCGGATTTCGCAGGATTTGCTTGAAAAGACTGACGTATAAAAGGAACTAGGGTAAAGCTGTGAGATGCGAGGAAACTTATGGAGGATTTACAAGGGGAAAGAACTGCCTACATGTAAAACCACCCACGCATAACACGTGTTTACAGGAAAGGTGAACTGAACTCGCTGTAAAACGTAATCTGTGAACGCGGATCTGAAAAATGCTGAGATCTCAGAACATGGCATCTCATATGGAAGTTTTGGGTACCTTTTGTACGTGATAAAATGTGTTGTTTCTCAAGAAGAACCGAAATAAATATTTAATGGTTCCATTCAAAATTCTGTGTTTAGCAAACCTTATAATTTGGAGGGTCCTATTTAACAGATCATCACCAGTAACACTTTATATGGGCCTATCTGTATACATTGTGACGGCGACGGCTAGTGCCTGCCGTGAAGAAATTAGAAAACTATTGTTCTAGACGTTCTCGGGCTTCGAGCCAGGTAAGCAGATGTTGAGACATCGACGTTTCGGGAGCGTACATCTCTCCCATCATCAGGATGTACGTGATACACCGAAAATCAATGTTTGGTTGGGTATGACAAACGCAAAACTGTATGGCCCATTTTTGTTTGCCGAAAGATCAATTACAGGTAACATCTACCTCAACATGTTAGAACTGTTCCTTGAACCACAGCTTCAAGAGGATAGCATACTGGATACAGTTGTGTTTCGGCAAGATGGTGCGCCTCCACATTTTGCAAACATCGTCCGTGATAACCTTTCCAGGGAGATGGATAGGCAGAGGTTCACCTCGGCTGTGGTCTTCCCGTTCACCGGACCTTACTCCTTTAGAATTGTTTGCATGGGGATACATCAGATCTAAAGTGTACACTAGCAAAGTGAATGGTCTGCCTGAGTATTGGAATCGTATTAGGGAAGCAGCAGGTCGAATTACGGTTGACATGTTACATTCTACATTTCGTTCCACTACTGAAAGATAGCGTATGTGTTTTGAGCTAGATGGAGGTCATGTAGAAGGGCACTAATATATATTGTAAATTACGTCCTCCAACATAAAGTTATATCGGACGTTGAATGAAATGGGTGAAATGATGCTCAAATGATTCCGGGGTCCATGGAGCTTAGAGTTACCCGACATCCGTCTTCCAGGATAAGGGAAAATCCCGGAAAAAACCTTATCCAGGTAACTCGCCCTGACCGAGATTCTAACTCGGGACCTCTTGAACGTGAGGCAGACACGCTACCATCTACGCTACCGAGACGGGCAGTGTTTGATATGTCCTACTAATACTGAATACATTACGAACTTCTCCCTAAGGAGACATGTGCCTCATACAGAAGCCTATAGCGTAGACAAAATGTGACGGCATTATTCAACAAGAAGCAGTCTGTGTGCAATCAGCTACTTTGATTAAATATTGTCTTTCTCTGTTAAAATTGTAAATCCAACCACAGCTCATAAAATGCGCTAACTAGCACTGCATAACAGCTGCTTGGTAACAAAACAAAATACAGGTTCTGACCCCTTAGCTCAGTTGGTAGAGCACCTTCTTGTCATGCAAGAGATTCCGGGTTCGATTCCCGGCTCCAACCACTCATCTTCCCCATGTAACAGTTGTTTAGGTTTTAACCCTAGAAATCCTTTCGAAATTGGTTTGGAAATTTGAGGATTTGAATAAAATAATATAAATTATATGGAAAAAGAAAGTATGAAAAAATTAAGGAAATTTAGTGAGTCATGTAATGACGTAATATGTGAAATTGCATGATGTATAGGTAGTGATGGTAACGGAAGTAAAAAATCAATGAGCTTTCTTGTGTAAAAAGGACGTGGAGAAGATGAAAGTTTGATAGTGAAGAGTGGACGTGCAGAAGAATGATCTAAAAGAAAAGATATTGTGTAATAATGTATATTCAGTGTTTTGAAGAAACAAATCAATAATCTTGCTGAAGAAGCTTGGAGATAAATCATCTTTCGATCAACGTACTCAGGAGTGAGCAGACGTTTTTCCTTTAATCCATCAATATAATCTCTCAAAGATTTGTTATATTTGAAATTAGTAGTGGTTAAAGGATTATTATGGTATTATGAAGTATCATTTTATTAAAATGGTGGAAAATTAATTTAGATTACATTTGGAAGTTATGGAAAATAAACTTAAATTATACGAGGTCTGTTCAATAAAGAATGATTACAATTTTCTTTGACAACGTACCTTTACTCATTCTCATAATTTTGATGGTCCTTCTCAAAATAGTCTCCCCTGAATGCGATGCACTTGTCCCAGCGTTTCTGTCAGTCTTCAAAGACATGCTGGAAACCATTTTTGAGAGATCCTTCAAAATCGCCTCCGCAGCCTTCGCCATTGCTTCTGATGATGGATAATGTCTCCCACGAAGGCGTTTCTTCAAGTTAGGGAATAGAAAAAAGTCACATGGGGCTAAATCCGGATTATAGGGAGGGTGAGGGATGTACTTCACGTTGATTTTTGCAAGATATTCAGCAACAACATTGGCAATATGCGGTCGCGCATTATCGTGGTGCAGCATACAGCCTGCTTACGGAAATGTAGTCTTTTGCTCCTGATATGGATTTGCAATGTTTTCAGGACATCCCTGTAGTATTGTCCAGTTACTGATGTGTGTGCAGGTACAACATACTGATAAACCATTCCATGAATATCAAAGAATGAGATGACCATAACTTTCCCAGCAGAAGCAACCACTTTTGCTTTTTGGGGGTTGGTGATGAAGGAGATTTCTATACTGAGCTTTGCTGTTTGCTCTCAGGATCAAAATGATGTAGCCAAGTTTCATCAGCAGTGATTACGTTTGTAAGAAACACCGGATCTTCCTTTAACTTCAACTTTAACTGCGTGTTACCTCCATTGCAGCGGTAGTCTATACTGAACATGTCTGAACTTGCCTGGTTCTCACAGGCGGGATCCAGGAGTACCAACAATGAAACTACTATGCCGTGTTTGTTTCACATTAAGCTAACATAATGTAATAAGATTGAATTTTAGTGCGAAAAATTATGACCGTAAAAAATTATGATCATTCTTTATTGAACAGGCCTCGTATATTACGAAATTTAACTTATTCAAATTCTATGTCTTTCACTCGTAACTACCCTTGAAAAGAAGATATCTTATAACTCATATTTAATCAGGTACAATAGAAGAATTAACAACTAGTTGCAGAATAGACGACGATATCCTGGACGGCTGATAGAAAGACTATCGAACAGCTGAGAGACCATTTCGTCATGCTACATATGGCTTCCCAACTTTGGAAACACCTCTACAACGAAGAAATCCTGTTCCACCCAGAGTCTGGAAATATGAATGGGAGCGTGATCTAATGATTAAAAAAATCCCAAGTAACTCCAACCCAACGTCTACGAGATACACCATCGCTATACGTTTTACTTCAAAAACTGTTTGTATTTCAGCCATAACGTCACCGTGAGATTTTCATTTTATTCTTTGTCATACCTTTTTATTTCAAAGTGGATTGGTTCAATTCTTCCTCTCCGTTTTTCATTTCTTATCCCTTCTCGGAAATAACGCACTGAAGCAGCTCGATGACGCTTCCCCTGTGATCTCCGGCGCTGCGGAGTAACTTGGTCTGCAATTCTTTCATTGTACTAAGGATGAAGTTCTGAATAGTTCGTGTTGCCATGGTAACAAACTTACTCACTACTTGATAAGTATGGATAATCACAAACGTTAGCGAGTTTAGCTTCTATGTCTGATTCCTGCGAACTAGTCCATTGCTGACAGGTACAAGAATATAAAATATTTGGATTTTTCTTCCAAGTATCAGCAGCTTCGTTTAATTTTCCCAACACTGTCAGTACAGTATATTAAAGTTACAACGTGATACATACGAGGGTGGTCAGAAAAGGCTCCGACCTCAACATGAAGATGGCAGCACTCGTAAATAAAAGCTAGTGAATTTCGTTTTTAATCTGTTGACCGTTACTCAGCAAAGTTACAGCCATTTTGAACGCTCAATTGTTATGTAACAGTCATTTGAGTGAGTTGATATGAATGTTTTTTATGAAAATGGACAAAATCGAGTATCGATCTGTCATTAAATATTCGTTTTTGAAAGGCAATACGGCTACGCAAATCAAATAAGAGTTGGATTCTACGTATGGGGACTCTGCACCATCATTACCACAGTGAAATTTTGGGCAGCTGAATTTAACGTGGCCATAAGAGCTTGGGAGACGATGAACGTTCGGGACGTCTAAAAACTGCAACTACCGACGAATTAATCGCCAAAGTTCACCGAAAGGTGCTAGATGACTGCCGAACTAAACTAAGAGAGATAGCAGAGGCTATGAGCATCTCAAAAGAACGTGTTTGTCACATATTAAATCAACATTTAGACATGAGAAAGCTGTCCGCGCGTTAGGTGCCGCGATTGCTCACGTTAGACACAAAACGTGCTCGAATGAACATTTCCAACGCTCTGTTGGCCTAGTAAAGCCGAGTTTTGGCACCAAGTAATTACTGTAGATGAAGTGATTAAGAAATGGTGCAGTTCAGAAAGGATTACGAATATTTGCGAGGAAGTAATTTTAGCATATTTTTCAGAGAAATTACAGGTAGTAAAATCGTGTATAAGAGTGAGTGAGTGAGTGAGTGGTGTTTAAGGGCCCGTCGACAACAAGGTCATTTGGGCCCCTCGAGTATAAGATAAAGGATTTGTCTTTGTAATCAATATACGGTACACAAAAGCTAACTCTGAGCGTACTTTCACCATTTGAGACAACGAAGAGAATGGTATAAACTGTGCTGAGATTTGCAGAAAATATATTGCTCTTCGACAATCACACGTAAATCATCAGAGAGTTTTCCTTCAGATAGAAGTGCTAGGTGTACTATTCAGCCAATTGGAATAAACCAATTTGTAAAATTCCCCGTCTTAAAACTGTGTATTTAAAACTGCCAAATCAAGAATTGTATTCAGGATATAGTTTTAGAACGTCTGCATTACGGGGCGCGCCCTGGCTCAGTGGTTAGACCGCTTGGCTCTCACCAAGACGGCCCGGGTTCGATCCCAGGCGACCGCAAAGTGAGATTTGTGGTGGACAACACGGCGCTGGGGCGGGTTTTCTCCGGGACCTCCGGTTTCCCCTGCCATCTCATTCCACCGGTGCTCCATCCTCATCTCATGTATCATCAGTGTCACCGCCTGCGGTGGCGTATGTAGTAAAAGCGGGCGTTAAACACTACACATTTCATTTTCTGCATTACTGCTGATTGGTGCCTGAGCTGACACTTTGAGGTTAACAAGGCATGGAGGATGAAAGTGTTTAAGTGTCGCCGAAAGCTATTTGGAAGAAAGTGTTTTTGAAAGACCGGTATAGCAAATCAGATTATTTAAGGAAAGAAGAAAGGGCATCTCTTGTCATTAACGAAATATTTTAAGTCGTGATCGATTGTAACTTGCTGGGTAGTTCATCTTCAGCTTACACTAGTGGACCTGAATAATAAAATAATTTCTGTACATTGTAGATGTAGTATGTTTCTTGTTTTCAGATACTTAAAGAAAAATTGAACATCGGATTAATCGATAGTCAAAGAGGTTAGCATATTATAACTTCTTTGACACTATATCCGAGTAGGCGCTCCTGAAGGATGATGTGTTTTTGTCTCGCAAATTTGAACTTTATTCTTTTGTTTGACCTGTTATTAACTCCGGTAGAAATAATTCGATTCTGTGAGGAGATTATTCATGTCTGACAGTAAAATGTCTACTTTTAGTAACAAAAGTATCGCGTAATGATGTGTTTTTTGTCTAATATTGACTCTGATAGAGATAATTCGACTCTTTGCAGAGATTATTCATGTCTAACAGTAAAAGGCCTACTTTTAGCACCAAAAGTATCGCGTAATGATGTGTTTTTGACTCGTATTGACTCTGATAGAGATAATTCGACTCTTTACAGAGATTATTCATGTCTTACAGTAAAAGGCCTACTTTTAGTAACAAAAGTATCGCGTAATGATGTGTTTTTTGTCTCATATTGACTCTGATAGAGATAATTCGACTCTTTGCAGAGATTATTCATGTCTAACAGTAAAAGGCCTACTTTTAGTAACAAAAGTATCGCGCAATGATGTGTTTTTGTCTCATATTGTCACTGGTAGAGATAATGCAACTCTTTGCAGAGATTATTCATGTCTAACTGTAAAAGGCCTAATTTTAGTAACAAAAGTATCGCGTAATGATGTGTTTTTGACTCGTATTGACTCTGATAGAGATAATTCGACTCTTTACAGAGATTATTCATGTCTTACAGTAAAAGGCCTACTTTTAGTAACAAAAGTATCGCGTAATGATGTGTTTTTTGTCTCATATTGACTCTGATAGAGATAATTCGACTCTTTGCAGAGATTATTCATGTCTAACAGTAAAAGGCCTACTTTTAGTAACAAAAGTATCGCGCAATGATGTGTTTTTGTCTCATATTGTCACTGGTAGAGATAATGCAACTCTTTGCAGAGATTATTCATGTCTAACTGTAAAAGGCCTAATTTTAGTAACAAAAGTATCGCGTAATGATGTGTTTTTGTCTCATATTGACTCTAGTAGAGATAATTCGACTCTTTGCAGAGATTATTCATGTCTAACAGTAAAAGGGCTAATTTTCAGTAACAAAAGTATCGCGTAATAATGGGTTTTTTCTTACGATGGGAGATAAATATCGTTTATGCACTGATAGAACGGAAGATGTGGAGCTTTTGATCAGTTTTCTACACTCTCCAGTAGTAAATGCAGCTAAAATCAACAAACAAGCGAATCACTAATCCCTGGAAGCCATATATTCAGAAACGATAATTTTAGCAGAGACAATTTCTCGCGTCTTTTTCCCTAAACAGTGCGCTACTGTGGCCACTTGAGTTTAATAAAAAGCAGATTTGACGAGGATTCAGTCTACGGGACTTTTTTTTTTTTTTTTTTTTTCTCCCGTTGCATTTTTTTTACTCGCTCTGACGTTTCCAACAAAAGAGCGAGCGCTGAATGGAGTTTTCGAGGATTACTTTTTTGCAATTTCCACTCATACATCGGAACCCACCGTCGCATAGAAACACAAGCCGCTAATTTGATACGAAATTATTTACTGCGATAGACTGTTTCTAAATTACTATTTTGCTGCTTTTTCTCACATACACAAAGTGCGTGAGTAATATAACTGAAGGTAGACATTAGATTAACTAATCTGGTTGCTAGAACGGACGAAGTAAGTGACAGAGAGGTGCACAGTCCCTAACTTGAATACCCGAACGAGCAGAAACTCTGACTGGGCATAGTAGACATCTTATGTAATGTTTACACGCACATAATGTACGTTACCTAATATTTTAATAACAGAAAGGAACTTTCGATCAAAATCTCTCCCCCAACTACCCTTTACGTTGAGAGTTTTTATTTTCTAAAAGTGACTCGATAATTTTAATTAACATATTTTATGTTTAAGATATTTTAATGATGTATTACATATATTACTTGAAATTTCTGTAAATGCCCTCGAAATAATTTTCATTCCGGATGACTTTTGTAAACTGTAAGAAATAGATAAAATCCTGCTGCACAAAAAATAGAGTTCTTGTTAAAACATACAACTAATTTATGTCAAATAAAATTTATGTATGGATTGACCATTTCCGAAATATTTCTTGTTATTTAAATTGTCCTATACATACAATTTCCAAAACGGGAAATCGTTCTTCATCTTTTATCTCTTGCACATACAAAGAGAACGGAAATTCCATAGCAACCAAATTTAGAACATTTGACTATCACTTAGTCTACTGTATTCCCTTGTAACTACAATAAGATAATGTTTATCTTGAAGTGGATACAGCAATAAGTGTTTGTACAAGAGTAGAGAAAGTCATGTATACATCACATAACGACCAAAACATTTGACTATCACTTAAAGTCTACTGTATTCCCTCGTAACTGCAATAAGATAATGTTTATCTTGAAGTAGATAGAGCAATAAATGTTTGTACAAGAGTAGAGAAAGTCATGTATACATCACATAACGACCAAAACATTTGACTATCACTTAAAGTCTACTGTATTCCCTCGTAACTGCAATAAGATAATGTTTATCTTGAAGTAGATAGAGCAATAAGTGTTTGTACAAGAGTAGAGAAAGTCATGTATACATCACATAACGACCAAAACATTTGACTATCACTTAAAGTCTACTGTATTCCCTTGTAACTACAATAAGATAATGTTTATCTTGAAGTAGATAGAGCAATAAGTGTTTGTACAAGAGTAGAGAATGCCATGAGTGTACACATCAGATGTTTCTAAAAATGCTTTTTATATAGTAGAGAAAGTAAAAATTGGACACATTACAATATTTTGATCATTTTTTCCAGGTAGGGGCATCACTGTGTTTTATTTTCAACTGTTATTTAGTGTCCATACCATCTTGAGATCGTTTTATGCATTTTAATGCTTCAGAAGTAAGATATAGCCTTTTAAAACGTGTTGCTTATTGTTTCTTTGAAGTTCATCGCTCAATGAACTGTAGTTAGACCATTAATCTATCAGACTGAGAGCGGTTGTGTCCAATGGCACAAATCCCGCCATTAAAACTACGATTCCTAATTCCAATGCCAGCTGGAAACAAATGCTACACGATCTGATGTCGCTGTGCCATTGTTTTGTGTTATTTCTGTGTCTGAAATAAACAGAGGCAAATTCGACATTTGAGATTTCACAGCAAATGAACGTTTTGGGATCTATGGATTACCGAAAATGTTTTGTACAAAACTCTGCATACGCTTGTGGATAAACTGCACTCAAACACAAAACTAAATTAACCAAGGATTAAACGCAGATTTTATGCAATCACGAGAAACAGACGAATATCGAAAAAACAATAACGAAGCATTCAACTCCAACCATGGAAACGGATTACGCTAGGAAAAGATATTTAGATTAAGCTGCATGTGTTAAATAAATGTACATTACAATCACATCACGAGAAACAACTGAATTCCAACAGCATTTTAAAAATGACTTAAGTTTTGAAAAATTGAAACCAACAAACAACGAATATCTTGAAGATGGGGAATGCTACAGAGAGAGAGAGAGCTATGTATTTTTTTCTGTACTGCACTTTGCCTACCTCTTACAAGAGTCATCAAAAATAAAGGGGAAAATAAGTACACATTTTATTGTCATACAGCTTTTTTTTGAGAAAATTAAAACTAGAAACAAAGAGAGACAAAGAAAGTAAGAAAGAAAAAGAAAAAAAGTAAGAAGGAAAGAAGTAAAACGAAGAAAGAAACGAAAGAAGCAAATAAACAAAGAAAGGAGAGAAAGAGAGGAAGGAAGAGAGAAGGAGCGAAAGAAAGAGATAAAGAATGAGAAACAGAGAAAGAAAGAGATAGAAATAAAGAGAGAAAGAAAGAGGGAAAGAAAGAACGAGAGAAAGAACGAGAGAAAGAAAGAGAGAAAGAAAGAGAGAGAGAAAGAAAGAGAGAAAGAAAAAGAGAAAGAAAGAGAAAGAAAGAAAGAGAGAAAGAAAGAGAGGAAGAAAGAAAGAGAGAAATAACGAAATAAAGAGAGGAAGAAAGAAAGAAAGAAAGAAGGAAAGAAAGAAAGAAAGAAAGAAAGAAAGAAAGAAAGAAAGAAAGAAAGAAAGAAAGAGAGAGAGAAAGAGAGAACGTACGAGAGAGAAAGAGAGAGAAAGAAAGAAAGAAAGAGAGAGAGAGAAAGAAAGAAAGAAAGAAAGAAAGAAAGAAAGAAAGAAAGAAAGAAAGAAAGAAAGAAAGAAAGGAGAGAAAAAATATCATTGTTTTAAAGGGTATACCTGCAAGTGTATTAGTTATCGCACATTTATATAACCGCAAAACTTGATACCAATTTTTACTGGAATATAATAGTTCCTCTACCTGTTAGATGTGGTAGAGAAAGTTAAGTTACTGCTACTACACACTCTATAGAAGCATATGGACATAATTCTTTAGCTGTCACTGATTTACAAACAGATTCTTTGTCGTGAAATGTTCAAATTTGTTAGATCGCTGTTGTAAGTGAATGGAAAACATTTCGTGGCTCACTCAGTTACAAGGGACATAGGAGTAGGCGCTTTCGTGACTACAGCGCGTAATACGAGTGTTGCCAAGTGAGGTTAGGTTAGGTTCACGTAACAAGGTGTAAAAACAAAAGATAAGAGGTACTGACCTGCATCATGGGCAAGAAGAAGCAGAGGAAGGAGCCGAAGATCCAGTTCTGGACCAGCAGGATGGTGAGAGACACAGGTAGTACCAGCACACACTTAAGGATGTCTGCTATTGCCAGGTTGACGATGTAGCTGTAGGTGGGATCCTTGTAGAGGTGGTGTCTGATGATGGTCGCTAGCACTGCCAGGTTTGATATTGTGCCCGTCACCACCAGCAGGGCGTACAGGAACACGAAGAACGGGTATACCTTGGCTACAGACGGCCGGAGATGCGGTTTACTGAAGTCCATGGACGTGTCATTCCGTAGGCCGATCAGGTAGTGCATTATCACCTGCAGCCATTTGTGCGGCACTTCTTCCTCCTCGGAGCTATTCATTTTGGCACCTGTTGCTTTGCTCTTTTTACTGCGTCATCACTGCGTTCATAAATCACGTCATGTATAAAATTCGCTTTCTTACAACTCTGGCTTTGATGGATTAAACTGCCGATATTTTGTCAGTCGATTTAATTCAATAACTCGCCGGTATTTATCAATAACTGTCTACTCTAATCTGATTAATCTGCCGCGTAAATACTATGCGGTAATTGCTTGTGTTTTGTCCACAGTCGAGCTGGGTTTTACAACTTCAATAGGTATTGGTAACCGCATAAACGATATTCAGTTGTTTGCGATTGTTTTATGTTTTGAAGTTAGTGTAGGTTACGACGTCGCATCTGCACCAAGGTTTCCATGACGACAGCACGTGTGTGTTATCACAAAGTGTAGAAAACCGGTGCCTACAGCTCCCAGCTCGGTCAGAGTCCGGCGAACGTCTGAACCGGGTAGGGGTGATTTTGGCGCCCGGCCCCGCCGACGGTAATGGGGGTCGCGACGCATGCGCTATTTTTATTTTTATTTGTAACCACCCCGTAGAGAGTGACGCACATCTTAGAGTGAAACTAATCACTAGCAGGTCAGCAACGCTTCGTAGACGAACTAATTTGTAAAGTACAGCAGGGAGTAATTTCTTCCTCAGAGCATTAATAATAATTATTTACATAACACAACTTCTAATGTATAAAAGTTGTAATAGTACCCAATTAAAGCCCCAGAATTCATCTTCATTAACTTACGAAAAAGAACAAAATTGTATCTATTCTGTACATAACGGATCTTTTGAGAACGTGCGCTTATGCTGTCATTTCGGACAATGAATGAAATAATGTTCAAACGAGTCCAGGGTAGATAGAGTTTAGAGTTACCAGACATTCATCTTTCAGAATAAGGGAATCCCGGGAAGAAACCTTATCACCCTGATTGACATTCTAGCTCGGGAGCTGTTGAATGTGAGGCTGACGCGCTACCACCTACGCTACAGAGGCGGGTCTGTACAGGCACGTTGCCATGGTAACTGCTTTGTAGAGCAGTAGCGCGTAGAGCGGAAGATCCGTGATTCAAATCCCGGTTATGGCATTGAATTTTTCAGTTCTGATTTTACCGTTTGAAGTTTATGTACACACGGCATGTGCCTGTTAGAACAATTAGTAAATATATAAATGCACCAATATATAATATGTAATGCAAGTGCCCGCCTTGGTAGCGTGAATGCCTCTCGTTCAAGAGGTCCCGAGTTCGAATCTCAGTCAGGGTGAGTTGCCTGGTTAAGGTTTATGCCGCGGAGGTTTTCCTTATCTTGAAAGACGAAAGTCGGGTAACTCTAAGCTTTATGGAACCTAGACTCATTTGAGCATCATTTCACCCATTTCATTCATCGTCCGACATGACTTAAATAATCCAAGTAACCTAAACATACATTCTAATAAAATTCGACAATTCTTGAGAAAATAAAAAAATGGCGAAATATTTGCCATGTAAAGCTTTTGACTGCGTGCCCACCCAGTTTTGGGGTTTTACCGTAGGTTGGGGTTTGTTAGTTATATGAGAATTTTGAATGAAAGAAGGTTATGAGGTAGGTTAACACTCCTCTGCATTCTGAACAGGATGCAAAACCATGTTTTCTTCACACCCTGGTGTTTATAACGTTTAAAAATGTTTTGGAGTTAATTCTGAACAGCTCTTGGTAGATTTATATGGAGTTCAGCTTTCGCTGCTTTTCGGATTTATTATTCACAGATTTACGAATCTCTTTTCTAAAACTGTTACTTTTTGTCCATATGTATTTTCCCAAAATCTTGATATCAAACATTTTAATGGAATGTCGTACTTACTTCCCTTTGGCTATAGAAAGTAAAAACGTAACGCTTGCTTTGTAACGATTGAAAAGATGTGACAGTTTCAAAAAATAACCTCGTCTGGTTACACGGTTTCAAAACAAGTGCACTAACGCCATCTTTCGGGCTCTCGTCGCAGGCAGTACGATGCGCAACACCTTCACTTGTTTATGGTGTACATTTACATAAATATAGCCTTTACACAACACTGAAAACCACAAACACAATGGGAAAACGTAGGCCGGAGTGAATATAACTGGAAGTTTACGATGTGGTCTGTTGGAGATACGTTCCAGACATTTCGTCCTTGTACGATGGTGGCACTGTTACGTAGCATCTGAAGTGCTGACATTCATTTATTTCTTAGAAAGTACATCACCATTATTACTGAACACGTTCGGGATTCATTTCATATACTTCGTTTTTAAAATACATGGATTTCATTCAGCTTGGATGCTACCTCTTTCTTCAATAGTGTTTTTCAAGTTCAACGTTTTCCAGTCCTTACCAAAATGTATTTACCATATTTTACTGTATTTAGCCAGACGTTGCAATGTGTAGTGTTTAACGCCCGCTTTTACTACATACGGCACCGCAGGCGGTGACACTGATGATGCATGAGATGAAGATGGAGCACCGGTGGAATGAGATGGCGGGGGAAACCGGAGGTCCCGGAGAAAACCCGCCCCAACGCCGTGTTGTCCACCACAAATCTCACTTTGCGGTCGCCTGGGATCGAACCCGGGCCGCCTTGGTGAGAGCCAAGCGGTCTAACCACTGATCCACGGCGTGGCCGGCCGCCAGACGTTGCAATCTACCATTTGAAACACTCAGGTTTTCAGCAAATATACAAAATTTATACTTTCCTTCTACTTATATTTCATGATACGAAATAAGTCACTGATGCATTTCTCCTTTGCTCTTTAGTGATGCACGTCAATCTGCACTTACACGATTTCAACTTCGTATCAGTATTTAGTTGTTTAAGTGTAACCAAGTCATTTAAACAGTCAACGTTAGGTAAATCACCAGGATTAATGTATCTGAACTGAACAGGGTGGTTCAAGCAGTAATACTGGTGGCCCACGTTTGACTTCTGTGGCCTACCTTATTGACAGTTTCGGGGTTTCCCTGCATATGTTCCTTAAAACTTAATTTCCTCTCCCTTTATTTCCCTACACTTCTCATTTTTCAACCTTCATCCACTTGCTTCTTTCATAATTGACACAGACAGGCGTTGAATGGCAGGGAAAAGGATGTTCTCTATAAACCTCCCTGAGTCTCCCAGGGGGATGGGATCATCTCCAGTGGAGGAGGGTGTCACTCAACCTAGACGCCACTGAGGAGCTTCAATCTGCAACTTTTAGGGACCCTGCCCTCTACTCTGTCTAGCCTCCCGAACCATATGAGTATTCCCAAACTTTGAAAGAATATTTCAGGATTATCACATCAAACTAGCACCACAAAACACATTTTTACTTAAGAAGCTGTTAAATAATCCTTTAGAAACCACAAAAGCACCAGGACAAAAATCAGGTATAGGAGAGATTGCGGGGATTGTGACAGATTCTATATTGGATTGACAAAAATGCATTTAAAAATTGGATTAACAGAACACCAAAGGAACATAAAATATAAACAAATAGAAAAACCGGCAAAATAACTTGAACTTTCAACAAAACTTGAAACTTTCAACACAAGAGAACATTCTCATGGATCTCCCAGGGTTCAAATCCCAGCTATGGTATTAAATTTTTCAGTCTGACTCTGCCTTTCCATACTTCGACCTATACACGGCTAGTGTGAACAATTAACTTTCATTAACTGACGTAATAGTGGTCTTGAACTATGAAGTGCATGTCTTAGGGCACTTACAGCACAGTAAGTTGCACAAAAGGTCTGTATCTCATTGTATATGAGATTTAGATTGGTTTACCATGAAAAATATGAGTCAAGTTGGGAAAATTCAATGTTGTGCTGGCATGTTGTCATGGTAGCTCCGTGGTTAAGAGCAACTGGATGGAGACCAAGAGATCTGTGGCTAAAATCATGGCTTTAGCATTGAACTTTTCAATCTGATTCTACTTGTATGGGAGAAGATTAAAGAACATTCCAAATATTTTAAATTTTGATATGGCATTGGTGAGTGATGTGATGCACTTAATGTAGGAAATATTCCAAAAGAGGTAGCCAATTACAAGTCTATATGACAGCCGACTGTAAAGATACTGGTCAGTCGCTGGTGAGCTGAGGATGGGGCTGGGATGGTCCTGAAAACATTCCTGTTTTTAATAGTTGACATGAAGTTTTAATATAGGACTCAATACGTCTTTTATAATGGAAACTGTGTTAAAAATGAAAGAAAGCAAATCAGTCTTGGCCTCCAGTCCTGGGTTTCATTCGTAATTAGGGTGTGAGAATTATTCTTTGATAGGAATTACTGTATTTGCATTTCACTGGAGATATGTGATTCAGAAACTCGTCAACCAATAAAGTAACTCCATGCATTTGTGTGTTTGTGAACTAAAATTTAATGCTTATTTAGTGTTTAATTGCAATATTTTTCAAGCGTGCATAATGAAGATTTTAAAAAAAAAAAAAAAAAGTTGACATCCACTATCATTTTATACGAATATTTATTTTACTGAAAACATTTCCAGTAAAGCTTATTAAAATATACAACTTGAGTAAACGCTTCTCCTACTGTAAATCATTTTTGTTGCAAGTTTGGAGCTTTCAAAACCATCTAAAAGACATGTTTGAATGAACATTTCAATTCTGTTTCTGCATATTGAAACCCTCTTGCTCAATTTGAAACAATTGCAAGAGGTCTGTGAAGTCCCTATATCCCTATCACATTTCTTTTTTCTTTCTTTTTTGACATTTAACGTCCTTTTGATTGGTTAGAAAATGAATGAATATAATGGGTGAAATGCTGTTCAAATGAGTCAAGGGTCCATAGAGCTTAGAATTACCAGACATTCATCTTTCAGGATAAGAGAAAACCTCCAACGTTAAGTCTATCGGACGATGAATGAAATGATGTTCAAATGAGTACAGGGTACATAGAGCTTAGAGTTATCAGACATTCATCTCTCAGGATAAGAGAAAACCTCCAATGTTAAGTCTATCAGATGATGAATGAAATGATGTTCAAATGAGTACAGGGTACATAGAGCTTAGAGTTATCAGACATTCATCTCTCAGGATAAGAGAAAACCTCCAATGTTAAGTCTATCAGATGATGAATGAAATGATGTTCAAATGAATACAGGGTACATAGAGCTTAGAGTTACCAGACATTCATCTTTCTGGATAAGGGGAAAACCTCCAATGTTAAGTCATATCAGACGATGAATGAAATGATGTTCAAATGAGTCCAGGGTACATAGAGCTTAGAATTACCAGACATTCATCTTTTAGGATAAGAGAAAACCTCCAACGTTAAGTTATATCGGACGATGAATGAAATGATGTTCAAATGAGTACAGGGTATATAGAGCTTAGAGTTACCAGACATTCATCTTTCAGAATAAGGGAAAACCTCCAACGTTAAGTCATATCGGACGATGAATGAAATGATGTTCAAATGAGTACAGGGTACATAGAGCTTAGAGTTACCAGACATTCATCTTTCAGGATAAGAGAAAACCTCCAACGTTAAGTCATATCAGATGATGAATGAAATATGTTCAAATGACTCCAGGGTACATAGAGCTTAGAGTTATCAGACATTCATCTTTCAGGATAAGAGAAAACCTCCAACGCTAAGTCATATCAGATGAATGAAATATGTTCAAATGAATACAGGGTACATAGAGCTTAAGAGTTATCATTCATCTTTCTGCACAAGGAAAAACCATATCAGGATAACTCACTCTGACTGAGAATTGAACTCGGAACCTGTTGGATGCGAGACAAACACCTACTGGGGTGGGTATTTGATTTCCTGTAAATTAACGTCAAGTTTTCTCACCTACTACAATTTCCTTTTCCCTCTTATCTTTCAGGTGTGTTTCTAGTTTTGTGCACTAGGTCAATATCACCTTCAGCAGAGGGTGAAGCTGAATTATTAGGGACTTGTGATGCATCTCTTTTGGCTGTGTATGTGCTGTATGCAGCCATAAAGTATTTCCTACACTTTGTCTCTCCCTCCTGGGAGGCAATTGCAAATATCAGTCTAAGCAAGCAAGCTGTCCCCGTATGCTGTCTATGCCTAACCCTAAATGTAAGGGAATTAGTAGTCTTAAAACTAAGATACTGCCAGTTTTTCTCTACAAATTGAATCACAAGCTTTCTAAACTTACCACTGAACGTTTCTTGATTTCACAAATAATATCCTATTTTATCAACTATAAAATACACTTTTTCTCTTTATGAAACTGCCTCCAAAATTTAGGTACATCTTATACTCAATACTGACATTAAAATGTCCAACATTCAATTTAAACTACGTGCCAGTCTAAAAAGTGGCTGTATATTCAATCCTGTGAAAAACCTTCCCTTATTGATTGTTTTAAAGCATCATTCCATGTGAATTTGTGTTGGGTTTCATCAATAATCCATTTGTTCTATTCTTCTCTCATATGCACTTTAAACAGTTTATTTAACAGGACATCAAGAGCTTGCAATTGCAAATTAAGTCCTCCTAGAATAACAGCAAAATTTTGCCTAAATTTCTCTTTCACAGAGTTTTTCAAATCGTTACCAAAATGATCTAGCACAAGCAGTGAACTCTTCTTCAATAATCTCCTGCACTGTTAATTCACAATTTCATAAATAATAACAAAACATTATCTTTTAAAAATATGAATCTCATAACAAATTTTGAAGTATTGTCAGTAAATCTGTTTCACTTTTTGTGGCTGGCAATACAATAAGGAACAATTTAATACAACTTTGGAGTCTAGTCTAACTAGTACTCAATGCTCCATTTATTGTTAGTATTTACCCTTAACATCAGCTGTTGTCGACTCACAATTAGTCTTTTTTTTTGAGTTGGATTTATGAGTCACTATGTTTACACTCAAACTTCACTTACTATGTTGTATAATTGAAACGTTTTCAAGATCATTCGATCTCATCCTCAGCTGTTTGGTGACTAAATGAACCTTCCTCTTCTTCCACTACTATGGAGCTCCGATAACTATGCCATCTGGTGTTAGGGGCACTAAGTTTTAATACTTCATTTAATACCGGGATTTCAAAATTTATAACTTTATCACGGTTTTTAGTTATGAATATTTTTTCCCAAATATCTAATTCTATGGGTGTAAAAGATTTTAATAGTTTAATGTTGTGGCCAATGTTGTGGTTTTCTGTCCAAAAATGGTGTGAAACTGCAGATTTTTCTGTTTGTTTAAACTTAATGTTCCTCTGGTGTTCTTTTTGCCTGGTTAACAAGTTTCTCTTAGTTTTTCCTATGTAGCTTTTTTCACAGGTTTCACAATTTATCTGATAAATTCCTGATTTCACGTTGTTGGGGATTGAATTTTTTAGTGGTTTATTTAGCAGGTTCCTCAGACTGAATTTGTTTTGGGGTGCTAGTTTTAAGTTTAGTCTTTTGAAGATTCGTTCAAATTTTCTGAAAGCTCATGGATGGTAGGTGAATTTTCTATATTGCCAATTTGTGTTTTTAAGTGGTGTGAGAGTGGTATTTTTTTATAGTATCTTCAGTTTTTCCTTTCTATTCATCATGTTCCTTATGGCTGGGTTGAATCCATTTAAAACCGCTATCTCTTTTATGTGTTGTTCTTTCAAAAATTCTTCCTTATTCAGTGGGAATATAATGCTTCTGCTTTTAATATTTATCACAATTAGTCATCCAATCTATAAAGGTAAGGGAAGTGTTGACAAACCAAAGAGCTGTAGAGGATATATCGAGATTTAACTGTATTGGAACACCAAAGTGAAGCGAAATAATTATTAATTTTTAGATGAGTCGTATTTATTACACATCTGCTTCACTTTTGTACCTATTTTGAGGACATGTTTCGCAAATCATCGTTTGCATCTTCGGCTCTTATGCGACTAAAGCTTGATCCAGTGGTATGGGTAATTCTGGAGTTGTTGCTGCCATCTGTTGATTTAGTGATGAACTTAAATGTGGGATTCTCTTCTGGCGGGATTTCAAAGTTCATTAGTTGGTTTTTATGTTTTTCTATGTATATTCTCTCCCATATGACGAGTTCACTATGTTTTTGTACGTATTTTAGTAATTCGGTGCTATCTTCAATTTCATGATTTTCAGACCAGAAATGAGCTGCTATTGCGGACTTATCAATATTTTTGTATCTTAAGTGCCTGAAGTGTTCTTTCTTTCTAGTGCCTATGTTTCTTTTTGTCCTCCCTATGTACATTTTTTCACAGTCTTTACACTTAATCTTGTAAATGCCTGACTTTACCTCTGGTTTTATCTTATCAGTATTATTACTGTGAAGTAGGTTTTTAATGTTGTAATTGTTTTTTGGTGCCAATGTTATATTGTATTTCTTGAATATTTTTTGGAACTTTTTTGTGGCCCAGGGGTGGTAAGTAAATTTAGCAAATCTAATTTCTTGTTTATTGGTGTGAGAGCTGTGATCTGTTTTAATCTCTTTTGAAGTTTGAATGATTTTAGTTTTTTATCTACATGGTTTTTTCCATATCCATTTTTAATTGCAGTTTTTAAGATTTGATGGTATTCGTTTTGATATTCTTGCTGGCTGAGGGGTAGATTTACTAATCTGTGTGTGAGACTGTTGATGGTGGCATGTTTGTGTGGAATTGGGTTGAAACTATTTGCTTTGATGTAATTATCTGTGTGTGTTGCTTTTCTATGGATACCAAATTCTAGTTTTTCATTGCTTTTTGTGATTTTAAGGTCCAAAAAAGGTAGAGTACAGTCCTCTTCAGTTTCCACTGTGAATTGTATGTTGGGTTCTTGCAGGTTGAGTAGTTTCAAAGCATCATCTATTTGTTTGTAGGGCACTATTGCAAAGATGTTGTCTACGTATCTGTACCATGTTTTAAACATATGAGGGAAGGCTTTAGTTATATGTGTTTCGAAAAAGCTCATGTATAGATTGGCCAAAAATGGTGATAGCGGGCTTCCCATAGCTAGTCCTGAAATTTGTTTATAATATTTTCCATCGAAAACAAAATAATTTTGATGAATTTTTTTAATACATATTTCAGTCATTGCCAAATATTCTTCTATTGCATTGGCATCTAGGTTTATAGAATTTAGTCATTTTTTCAGTTGAATCAAAAGTTTGTCTAATGGAATGCTAGGGAAGAGGGAGCGGACATCGAAGGATACTAAAGTGTCATGAGGTTTTAGTTTAAGATTTTGAATTTTTTCTACCAGGTCTAAAGAGTTTTTTATGCTCAGAGTATGGCATTGTGGAAAGGACTGAAATTTTTTGGACAGCCATCATGAGTTGAAGAATACAACATTCTCTCAAAATTTCAGATGGGTTTTAGAAGAGGGAGAAGAACAGTTGATAATGTATTTATTACAAAAACATTGGTAGATAAATATTTAAAGGACAAGAGAGGAAAGCTATATTGGTTTTTGTTGGTCTCGAGAAAGCTTATGATAGGATTGAGCTCCAGTTGTTGTGG
This sequence comes from Mantis religiosa, assembly GCA_030765055.1. Taxonomy (NCBI): domain Eukaryota; kingdom Metazoa; phylum Arthropoda; class Insecta; order Mantodea; family Mantidae; genus Mantis; species Mantis religiosa. The sequence goes on from CM060947.1 coordinate 31,544,662, forward strand.
CATAAGTTGAGCAAAGGGATGAGTAAGCAAATGGTAGATACTATTAGAGCATTGTATAAGGAGAATACTTTCTGTACAAGAGTAGAGGATGGAGCTGTAACAAGAGGAATCAAACAAGAGAAAGGTCTTAGGCAAGGGTGTAAGTTAAGTCCTGTCCTACTCAACTTATATATTCATGATATATTAAAGGAAATTGGGAGATGTAATAACCTTATGCCAATAATTAATAATATATCGACACCAGGATTACTTTTTGCAGAGATCTAGTTGTAGGTACAATTACGGTGAATGGATTAAAACAATATATAGAATAAAAAGAAGTATTTCAGAAAGTGGAGTGCCATTGTTACTAAAATTAGGCAAGTGAGTCAACTGTAAGTGGAGAAAAGTATATACAAGGTTGACTCACTTGCCTAATTTTAGGATTAAAACAAATTTTGGAAGCAGTATATAATTACTGTAAAGAATGGAGTTTAAAAGTAAACCAGGATGAGACACAGATTATAGTCCTTAAAAAAGGAGAGAAATTAAGTAAATATGAAAAATGGATGAATGAAAACAAAAAAGAGTATAGGGTTGTTAGAGATTGCATTATTTAGGAAATAAAATAGACAGCAGAGGGATTCGGGAGAAACAAAAGAAATTTGCCTTAGCAAAAGGAAAAGGAACTTTATCAGCCATCAGAAGCTGCAAGTACAAAGTACCAGATATAAATATCAAATGGTTAGAGAAAGTTTACAGTATGGTGGTAGAGGCAAAAATGTCATATTGTATAAAGTATGTGGACTAGGAGGATGGGAAGTTATAGATGAAGTGCATAGGAGATGCTGTAAAGAAATGCTTGGGTTACCAAATGCAACTGTTAGGCAGGTAGCACAAATAGAGATGGGTAGAATTGCCAGTAAAGGGAAGATTATGGAAATGATGATGATGATGATGAGTATAAGGGCGCTCAACTACAGAGGTCATCAGCGCCCTTTTTAAAGGAAACTGGTCATGGCAAAAGCCAGATATAAATTATTCTAAAACACCATAAATGTGTTAAAAAAGACAAAAAATGCATACACGTTGAAAAAAAAAAAAAAAAAAAAAAAAAAAAAAAAAAAAAAATGTCATCCAAAAACCATAAATTCTATTTGCTAAATCCTAAAATCTAATCTCGAAAAGAACCTAAAAACCTTCTTCACTACTGCGTTATCGTCCGCTAATATTTCTGCAAAGCTGACCGGCAGCTGCAGAGACGTCCTAAGGTCTGCTAGGTGAAAACACTCTAGCAGCACGTGTCGTACAGACAACGCTTCATTACAAAACGGACATAGTGGAGAAGGCTCCTTTTTAAAAAGAAAACTATGAGTAAAAATGCAGTGCCCAATTCGTAACCGAGCCAAACTCACCTCCTCGCGACGAGATGACCGACAGGAGGTAACCCAGGGAATCGGAAGTTCTTTGACAGATCTAAGTTTATTATTGCGGAGAGCAGACCACTCTTCCTGCCAGCAGGTGTGCACAGCTCTCCGCAATTCGGCCCTAAAGTCTTCCGATGTCACAGATGGTATTCGAACCCTGGGCTTCATGATAGCCGTCTTGGCTGCTGAATCCGCCATTTCATTCCCCCGCAAGCCTACGTGACCAGGGATCCATGCACACACCACGTTAACGCCAGAAGCGTGTAAAACGTGGAGGGCATCCTGTATACGCTGCACAATAGGGTGGTAGTTGTACAGCTGCCGTAGGCTTTGAAGAGCACTGAGGGAATCACTCAGGATTAAGCAGTCCCCCAACTTTCGTCGGCGTACGTGTAAAATGGCCCGGTATATTGCATAAAGCTCTGCAGTAAAAATGGAAGTGCTAGTGTGGAATCCGAATGTATAGGGTTCGGTTCCACACACGTAAGCACAACCAACGCCATTTGAGTTCTTGGAGCCATCAGTATAAATTACAAAATGGTCCTCATATCGCGATAAAAATTCTAAAAAACATGTGCGGATACTAGACATAGACATGGTAGATTTATCATATTTAGTCATGCCCAGATCAACCGGGGACGCTCTGCACAACCAAGGAGGGTATGTCCTCTCCCCCCTAGGATACATCTTGGGCATGTCAGTATCAAGATGTCTAAGGAGCTCCCGGAAACGAAAACCAGGTGGCTTTGGTTTCATAGTAGTGTTCCTATAACGCACGTCCATGAACGTATTAAAGAACGGCGTAAACGATGGATGTGTGGGCATGCAATTAAGTCCACAGCCATAATTGGCTAATAACATGTTGCGCCTGTAGTGCAGAGGAGGTTCTGCAGACTCAGCATACAGGCTTATAACTCGGCTCGTTGGAAATGCCCCAACAGCTATACGTATGCCACAGTTATGGACTGTGTCTAATCTCTTCAGCACAGATGGTCGTGCTGAGCCATAAACGATACTACCATAGTCTAATTTGGAACGGATGAGTGCCCGATAAAGTCGCAATAACACTGCACGATCCGCTCCCCACGATTTTCCACTTAGTACCCGCAAGATATTCAAAGATCGGTCACATCGTGCTTTCAGTTGTGCTATATGCGACGACCAACTAAGTTTTCTATCAAATATCAATCCAAGGAATCTCGTCTCATCTGCAAAAGGTAGTAGATCAGCGCCTAGCCGGAGCCTTGGAGGTAGTCGACTCTGCTGACGCCAGAAGTTTACACAGATGGTTTTCTCAGCGGAAAAACGGAAGCCGTTTTTTAAACTCCAACTCTTAAGGTTGTCCAAGGTGGTCTGAAGACGGCGCTCTAAAAACGGAGTGCGCTGAGATGTACAGTAGACGGCAAAGTCGTCTACAAATAGGCATGACGAGACACCTGGAGGTACACATTTCGAGATAGAATTAATCGCAATAGCAAACAACGTAACACTTAGTACCGACCCCTGTGGTACACCGTTCTCCTGAACAAAAAGGTTCGAAAAAACCGAGCCAACCCTTACTCGGAATACGCGGTCTTTCAGGAATTCCTGAAGGAAGAGTGGTAGGCGTCCACGTATATTCCAGGTGTGCAGAGTACGTAGCAACCCTGCCCGCCAACACGTATCATAAGCCTTTTCGAGGTCAAAAAATATTCCGACTGTTTGACAGTTCTTAAGAAATCCGTTCATAATCTGTGTCGACATGGACACAAGATGATCCACTGTTGAACGGCGTCGTCGGAAACCGCACTGGATGTTATTCAGTAGGTTGTGCGTTTCCAGCCACCATACCAACCGCCCATTTATCATGCGTTCCATCACCTTGCATACGCAACTGGTGAGGGAAATAGGGCGGTAGCTAGAAGGGAGGTGACGGTCCTTGCCAGCTTTCAAGATAGGTATAATGGTAGCTTCTCGCCACTTTTCAGGAAACGTGGCATCAACCCAAACACGGTTATACACCTCGAGCAGGAATGCCTTACCTTCAGGTGAGAGATGTTGTAACATTTGAACGTGGATTCCGTCCGGTCCTGGTGCTGTCAGTCGTGATGACGAAAGAGCATGTTCTAGCTCTGCCAAGATGAAGAGGCGGTTATAGTCTTCAAGGTTTCTGGAACTAAACATGAAACCTTGAGATTCTACCTGAGTCTTAATTGAGATAAACTCAGGAGCATAATTGCATGAGCTAGACACCTGAGCGAAAGCACAGCCGAAGGTGTTAGCCACAACAAACGGATCAACAACAACTCCTGCAGCTGTTTTCAGACCAGCGATTGGCAAGTGGGTTGATTTTCCGGCCACGCGCCTTAATTTATCCCATACAACAGATGAGGGTGTACATCTGTTAAAAGATGATACAAATTTGTTCCATGAGGTCTTTTTGCTATCCTTAATTATTTGCCTAGATTTTGCGCGCGCTTTCTTGTACTCAATTAGATTACTTAGCGTAGGGTGTCGTTGGAATACCCTTAGAGCACGTCTACGAGCGCGAATAGCATTCCGGCAGTCGTTGGTCCACCATGGGACAGGAAATCGACCGGGTTGGGTAGCCGAACGTGGAATAGACTGTTCTGCAGCGGAAAGAATTTTCTCTGTGAGATGATCAACTAAATCATTCACAGAATCGTGCTCGTTGTATTCAAAGACAGCCAACTGGGTGTAAAGATTCCAGTTGGCACGATCAAAGCGCCATCTAGGGATACGTGAGGGAGACACATCTTGTGCTAAGAGACTAAGAAGACATGGAAAGTGGTCGCTGGAATGTAAATCAGAGATGACATTCCACTGTAATGAAACAGCTAACTGGGATGAACACACTGCCAAATCGATGTGCGAATAGGTGTTAAACGCGTCTGAGAGGAATGTGGGCTCGCCGGTGTTCAGGAGAACCAAGTTATTGCTCTCCAGGAATTTTGCAATGAGGTTGCCTCTCGAACATGCCCGATTTGAGCCCCAAAGTGGGTGATGGGCATTAAAGTCTCCAACTATTAGAAATGGTGTTGAAAGTTGGGAAACCAGATCTTCAAGGTCAACTAACGAGAGGTCATCTGATGGCGGGAGATATACAGTGCAAATGCAAAATTCTATTGATGGCAGCTTAATCCTTACAGCTACAGATTGTAAATCAGACTGTAGCTGTAACGGATCTACAAATATGTCATCCCTGAGGAGCATCATAGTACCCCCGTGTGCAGGAATGCCCTCTTCTGTTTCAACATCACACCTCAGTGGTGTGTAGCGTCTGATTTTAAAGTTGTCTTGTGGTCGTAGCTTAGTCTCTTGTAAGCATACCACTAAGGGGTGATGCTTACTGAGCAAAAGTTCCAATTCTGGTCGATGCGCTCTTAATCCTCGTATGTTCCATTGTAGGATAGCCATTGGAACTATGGGATATAAGATGTAAAGGTAGTCTACATTAAGACGACTTCATGGGTGGCCGAATCAATTTGCCCTTTTTCTTTGGTGTAGGGCTAGTTTCGGCAGGTTTATCCTGCCTCTTCTTTGCTGCAGATGTAGCAGCGTGGTCAGCTGTTTTATGCTCCATATCCTCTATGGAAGAGGACGGTTTTCCTTCTACAACCTTCGATTCGAGGGGCTCGAAGCGATTGGAAATTCCGACCGACGTAGATGACGGTCGCCGGTCGTAGTCCTCCCCAGAAGATGACTCCGACGATGATCTCGGAGACGCTCTAGGGCTACGTTTCTTAGACTTTTCTGGAGCAGACTTTGTGCTTTCTTTCAGGAAGGCAGTTCTATCATACTGCGTCTTGAACTTGATCTCTGGTGCTTGGTATACAATGGGCAATTTCGTCCTGTTGTTAGACGTGGATGCTTTGTCAGGCGACTTCACTGACTTGTTATTTTCAGTAGTCTGTGTTCTCGGAGTTTTAGATGGTGTTACTGATGCTCTTGGTTGCGATCTAGGCACTAGAACTTTCTCGGATATTGTTGCCCCATTTATATCAGATGTTTGGGTACCAGCCTCCCGTTTCGGTGACGGAGTAGCCGCCACAGAGCTATAGGTACGGGAGGTGGTTGAAGAGGGCTTGAGGATACATAGAAGTTTCCGGGCTTCCGAAAAGGAAACCTTTTCCTTAACCCGGATCTCCTGAATAGCTCGCTCTTCAATATAACGGGGACATTCTCGTGAACTTGATGGATGTTCACCGCTACAATTTACGCATGCTGGAGGTGATGTACATGCATTTTCATGCATGCCGGCTCCGCAGCTGACACATGTAGGTGCGCCATTACAGAATGCACTAGTGTGACCGAACCGCTGACATTGGTAGCATCTCAGAGGGTTAGGTATGTATGGTCTAACCTCAATCACTTCATATCCTGCCCTGATTCTTTGAGGGAGATCTACCCGATCAAAGGTCAGGAACAGGGTACGAGTGGGAACCATATCCCCTCGTTCTCTCCTTTGGACACGATAGACCGCAGTTACGCCTTGTTCCTGGAGGTTCTCCTGAATATCCTCGTTGGACATTCCATCCAACGCGCTAGTGTTTACAACACCGCGCGAGGTATTCAGGGTCCTATGCATCTCCACTTTGACTGGATAACTGCCCAGCATGTTGGCTTTCAGTATCTTTGCTGCTTGGGATGCTGTAGTTGCTTCCACCAGCAGCGTGCCATTTCTGGATTTTGTACATGATTTAACAGCACCAGCTATTTTGTCAAGACCTTTCTGTATAATAAACGGATTAACCGTAGAAAACGTTCTACCTTCCTCCGTTCGTTTAATAACTAAGTAGCGAGGACCACACTCAACTACTTGTTTATCACTGTTTTCAAATACATCTTTTCCACGTTTATTGTGTTTTAGGGGGTGTTGTTTAGCCATAAATGTTGGTCTAAATTTCATCCCCCAGTGCTCCCCACCCACCACGGAGTCCAACAAGGGGTCATCCCACTGGGATGACAGGGCTACACAGGGGATATAGCGAGCTCGCCGTCCCACTCACCCTGGAGGTCGGTACAATACCTAGTCCTGGCCGATTGATTAGGGGTGGGTTAGTCCCTAACCTCCCGTTTAGGCGAAGCAGAAGCCGAAGTAGTGTATTAGAAATGCGCACCCTCCCCGAATTCAGAAAAAATAACTGTTACGAGCTCAGATACGCATCCCTCAACTACCAGGACAAACCTTTCCACCGACACGGGTCTCCACGCACGGCCTACACGTGGGTGGGCCTGTTGTGTAGATTATGGAAAGGGCATTGAAACTCTGGTATAGATTATTGAATCTGGAAGAAAGGAATTTGTTAAAACGATGTTTAATTTATTAAGAAAAAAGTTTAAAGAACAAGGGATGGGTAGAATGTCTTAGAAATAATCTAGAGAGCAGTGGATTAGGGCAAATGTGGAGAAAAAGAGAAACTAATGTGAAAATTTTCTGGAAATCTACAAGAAAAAGATTTGAAGACATAGAAGTGCAGAAAATATTTAGTGAAATAGTTGAGAAGAGGTCTTTAGTTTTTTGTATACCAATGAAGAGGACTTGGGGAAGGGAAAAGTACATAGACGTAACAAATAAAGAGAGAGAAGGTATTGCATGGATGAGAGCAGGAGTATGGCGACTAAAAGGTATAAGGAAGAGAGTCGAGAGCCGGCCTATGATAGAGGCAAAGCCTCAGAAACATGTTCCGGAAAAATTTAAAAGTAAGTGTTGTCTAGTGTCTTTAATCGACTCTCTTTAAAGTTAATAAGGAAGAGTATTCCACAAAATTACTGTCCCATATGTAGGGGAAATGAGAACTTAGAACATATATTTTTTGAGTGTAAAGGAACAGAAATTTGGAGGAAAGAGTTTAGTTTATTAATAACAAATGGTTCAAGTTCGGAATATAGCTATAGCTGAAATGTTTGTTAAAGATAGTAAGAAGATCGGGCAATTCTTGGACAAAGTTAAAAAAGTGGTTATGGACAATGAACAGAACTAATAAGAAACCTGCATTAATTCTTTAGAAATAAGGATTTATTATAAAAGTGAGTATGACTGGTACAGAGCCAGGGCTGAACACCAGTCACACTCAACTGTACTGGCTTAGTTAAAATAAATAAATAATAAGTAGGAATAATGTGAAATACAGACCAGAGCAAAAGGTTGTAAAACAGTGTACAGTTTTATATAAAACAGTTCACAAGTATTTATTTTTAACATTTATTCTGTATCATAAGTTTACAGGCAAAGAAATAAATTCACAGTTAAATAAAGGCAATTTTCATTCACTTAACATACAACAACATTGCAGCAGTGCGAAATCTCGTTACGCTCAAGTAACTTATATATTTGGTGCTAATGTGCCCAGCTCTAATTAGACAGTCAGTGGGCTGTTCTAGCTTTCAAGAGGCCTTTGGAATATGTGTCTCCCATTTGCAGCTCTTGCAGTGATATAAAGGAAATAAAATGCTAGTGTGTATTATTCTTAACATCCACAAAATTCCTTAAAAAATATAAAATTGTATCTTCTGCTGTCTGTATGCAAAAGTTGTAAAGGTGCAATGAAAAGAGTTGACACCAAACAGTAAGCAAAGCTGACACTCGAGTTCTAACTGCATACAATTTTCTGATATTGTGGAAAACACTTGATAATGTCTAGGTCTGCTCAGCCTTCTGTGCTTCCGGCTTCTGCGTTTCAGGCTTCAGTGATTCTGGCTTCATTGTATCAGTGAGGAACGCTCCAGGATTGGGAATATCACCCAGAAGACCTGCAGTAAAACAAAAAGCATTCAGAAATAAAACATTCTGGTTTCTTGGATGTATCCTTTATGTTGAAGAGGACATTAGGGTCATTTCCACCATGGTATAAACTTCATGTTTCAAACCAACAATAAGTTGATACATTTTGCAATATTGGCTACACTAATTACGATGTAAAAAGACACCAAACAATGCCTTGTTTGTCTATGATGTGAAAATATTGCATTGCAATTACTGCCACCCTATGTTGTAAATTTACCCAGAAGGCTTCATAAATCAATGTTAATGCATACATATTGTCGCGAACCGATTGTTACGACTGGTGCGACCGGCGCACACAAAGGGACCGATAGTGCAGCGCAGAGATAAAAAGCTTGCCAAAACAGATAAAGATAGATAACTGGAAGGTTCATCTTTCTAGTGCCGTCTTGATTGTCAGAGAACATTCCACAAATTTCTAGGACAATGAGTGACACTATAAAAGAAGCCGCAGATCGCCAGGTTGAGCCAGTCGTAATTGGAACTGATAATCGTGTGCCTGCAGCTGTGATTTGAAAGTCAACTCTTTTGTATGTGGTTGAGCGGCAGACAACCTTGAAGGTTGTAATTGTGTATGTTATGTAATTCCGCTGCTCAGGGCTGTACAAAAAGTGTCTTTCTACGGAAATAAAGAGCATTTTGAATTTCTGCAACTTGGACTTTTAATTTTACGAACTCACAAAGTCACAATTGGTGTCAGAAGTGGAACATACAATGATGAAGGCTGCACTGGAAAAGATTTTAGAGAAGGTAGAAGAAATGAAGGCCGAATTAACAACGAAGACAGAAACGGCAAATAGCAACCTGGCCGCGGAGCTGAAACAAATGAAGACAGCGAATGACACCCTTGCTGCGACATTAACCATGGAAATGAGAGCAGCAAACGATAGCCTGGCAACTGGAAAAAAGGCGGCAAATGAGGCCCTCACTGCAAAATTTGAAGAGTCTGACAGCCCTTGGTGTTCCCCTGTAGTCTTGGCGACGAAGAAGGACGACGAGCTACGCTTCTGTGTGGACTATGGCAAATTTCAAAATCTGCAGGCAACTTTAACCAACAAGGCCATTGAGCTAAAAATGCAAGCAACTGCTCCCTAAACTAGTCCCTTATAAATTAAAGAGTAAATTATGTAGTTTTATCTCTAAAACTGCACGAGTACTTCAAATGGCTGTTTAATAATCCTTAAACTTACCAGCGACATCACAGAACTCTTCAAAGGATGTGCAAGGCAGCAACTCTTCCCTATACATTATTAACAGCTTTTCTGAGGCCTTCATAAGTGCTTCATCATTATGTCGGATGTAATCGGCAAGTACTGATGGCCATTGATCGTCATTGCCCACATTCACCCTCTGTAATGAAAATCACATATTAGGAAGGCTATACAGTACGTCTTATTCCTGCTGCTTTAACACTCTAAATTTGATCAGTCCGATTGTATAATTGCATTCAATAAAGCATCCTAGAGGAAAGCACATCTATTACTACAAATTTTAGAAGCTTTTTAATAGTGAAAGTAGTGCTTAAATATAACGAAGTTATTTCTGGGCTATTATGCCTTGGTCTGCTGGAAAAAGAATTTTTAAATACTTTGTCCACAGCAGTTGTGTACCAACTTTTATCTCTAGCAGACCATGGCATAACAGCCCGGAAACTCCTGCCTCCAGATATGTATATGAAATTCTTCACGTCATTTACCAGTGACTAGAATGAAATGAAGCCAGCCAACCGACAGCTAATGATGGAAGTGAAAGCTTCTGAAACATCTTCTATGTAAATTATAGTAAGTGAAGCAAATGTGCCCCAAATTCAACTCCCAACAGTTAACTGCTGGTTTATAATAATCCATATAACAACAAATTTTGCTCTTTTTAGGCCAAGAGAAAGAAACAAACTTCACACTAAAGAACTTGAATCTGATTGAAACCATAGACCTTCTGTCTGTCATTCAAACCAACCAAATTAATATGCCAACATGCCAGTGCAACAGTAAATTCCTCAATTCACTTGCAATTTTCTCAGCATACTACAAGATAATTGATGGAAATTAATCATTTCTTCATACTTGCTGTATATAGGCTAAGGTTTTGGATAGATAGAGCCAACCTCAAAAATTCAATGCCATGGCCAGGATTTGATCCACGGATCTCCTGTTTTCTGTCCAGTCGCCCTTACCCATTGAGCTACCATGGCCGATGTGCCGTCATGACATAAAATTCTCCAATTGACTCATATACATTTTACTGGTAAACCATTAGGGGGCTCTCATATTCGAGATACACCGCTTGTGGCATCTTACTATTGTAAGTACTTGAATCCCAGGCATTGGATTATCTAAAACCTTAGCCTATATACGGCTAGTGTGAAGAAATGATTAATTTTTGTCAATTAACTTAAATAATAAGAGTTAAATGATGAAGCCTGGGATTCAAGTACTTACAATAGTAAGTCGCCACAAGCAGTGTATCTTGAGTACAAGAGCGCCTGGTGGTTTACTGGGGAAATATATGAATCAATTGAAGAATTTAATGTCATGACGGCAAGTTGGCCATGGTATTGGATTTTTCAGGTTCTATCTATACTACACGATGTTCTCAACTTAAATTATTTACATTCTAGGCATGCATTAGAAAACCCCTTACAGCAACATCTACGTTCTTCTGTATACCAAGTTTTCTCCATTTTGTAAGATTTACTAATTACACAAAATTAATTCCAAAGTGGACTTTGAAGGTCCTTAACAGAAAACTCAAAATATGCATTTTATTATTAAAGCAAATGTCCAAAACAAGTTATTTTTAATGAAAACTATTAGAGCCATTTTAAGAAAGTAAATAAATGGAAAAGTTTTCATCTAAAGGGTAGTTTGGTTTAAGGGGATTTTCTTGATAATCTTGTTCGCACCTTTGTGAGAAGCTGCAACACTTGTTTGATTGACTCTATAGAGAGTAACATAATGGACTCTACATTAAAAACTGCATTATCTTAATGCCAACAAAAAGGTCATTTCTCCAGTTTGTCGGCCAATTTCAAAAATGCATTGCCCTAAAGTAGAAAGAAAGATTTTACATACTAATTTGTAGTAGCTCTATAAAATAATGAATAAGGAAGGTTGTGCAAATTTACCTTTAAGAAGTTGGTGTATATGCCATCTACAAGACCAAAAAAGACTAGATAACTCTTGTACACGGAGTAATCCTTGATGGAAGTGTCTGTGAGACGAGATCCTGGAGGCCCAGCTGGCTGAAGATGACGAACCTGGGCAGTGAATATTAGGCGATGCAAGTGCATCAGACGAGTTTTGTTCCAGCGAGCTGGCGAGTGTAACAGAAGTGACAAAACAGCCCAGTAGAGTGGACCTTCTGAATCATATGCCTGTTCTATCCATTTCTCTGTTACAAAGTTGTCCAGGAACGATGTTAAATTCTTGTCTTCACGTGGACCAGCCCTTGTGCTGCAAAAACAAGAAAAATCTGATGTGTTGTCATCAAATTCATCTACTGCTGTACAACCTATTATTACAAATGCTTATTTCTCTATGTACTTCTAGATAAACATTTGCAGAAATTATGGCAATTTTCTTGTAGATGCAAGAGAACGGGAACAAAGTACAATTTAACAAGAGTAAAATGTTTTAAAAGCTGGTTGCTATACGTTAGCTTTCACATTTTATTGTCTTTGCATGACCAAGAGATGAAAAAAATATTTCCATTTGGGAAAATCAGACAAATAACGTGCCAGAAAGGATTTGCTTAAGAAAAGATGCTTTTCTGTGTAGTAAGATTTTGTCCACCTCTTGTGGTTCATCCAGAATCAAGAGAAAATTCAAGATTATTTTTTTAATCATGAAAATATCTTAAATATATCACATTTTAATCAAAATCAAAGCCAATTTTGAGAAAATCAAAATTTTCTAAAAATGTTCCACGTGAAGGGTAGTTTGGGGTGAGGGAACTTTTTGACAATCTTGTGTAATCTTGATACATAAATGCCTGCCTAGGTAGTGTGTCTACCTCACGTTCAGAATTCCCAAATTATTATCTGGTCAGGGTACGTTATTTGGATAAGGTTTTTCCAGGGGTTTCTCTTACCCTGAAAGATGAATGTCTGATAACTCTAAGCTCTATGTACCCTGTACTCATTTGAACAATTCATTCATTGTCCGATATGACTTAACGTTGGAGGTTTTCCTTTATCCTGAAAGATGAATGTCTGGTATCTCTAAGCTCTATGTACCCTGTACTCATTTGAACATTATTTCATTCATCGTCCGATATGACTTAACGTTGGAGGTTTTCCCTTATCCTGAAAGATGAATGTCTGGTAACTCTAAGCTCTATGTACCCTGTACTCATTTGAACATCATTTCGTTCATCGTCCGATATGACTTAACGTTGGAGGTTTTCTCTTATCCTGAAAGAAGAATGTCTGATAATTCTAAGCTCTATGTACCATGTACTCATTTGAACATCATTTCATTCATCGTCTGATATGACTTAACATTGGAGGAAATAATCATTTCTTTCACACTAGCCTTGTATGGGCTAAGGTTTGGATGAGTAGAGCCAGACTGAAAAACTCAATGCCATAGCCATTGGTAAACAAAACCTAACACTGGAACCAGATTAAAAGAACACCTTAGGAACATCAAGCAAAAAGAAACATAAATCTGCAGTAGCAGCACATTACTGGGATTATATCAACATAAAACCCAACTCCTAAAATCAGTTCACGTGAATCAAAAATTAAACATCTGGGAAAACCTATTATATATATATATATATATATATATATATATATATATATATATATATACACAAATATAACAATTTGTAACTTAAAACTTATAAGAAATGATGATAATTCTTATAAATTCTCCGGGATTGCGATTTCATGTAAACTTATACACATCTTCAGCCGGAAGAAGGAAGGAAACTTACACATCTTCCAGCTGAAGATGTGTATAAGTTTATATGAAATCGCGATCCCGGAGAATTTATAAGAATTATCATCATTTCTTATAAGTTTTAAGTTACAAATTGTTATATTTGTGTATATTTGTTTGCTTCACTGTTAATAGCTTCATATTTTACGTATCTGGGAAAACATTTATAAATAGAAATTTGTGGGGTCCAGGGTTCGATTCCCAGCGGTAGGGGTGGGGACTTTTCTCCAACCAAGATAATTCCTCGTCTTCTCCAGAGTCTGGAAGTATGAATGAGAGTGAAAATGTGTGCATAATCTAGTGATTAAAAAACCAAAAGAATATGAGTTAACACCTTTGATATGTTCCAAAGGAGAACGGCTGCCGATATGACCATTGGATTTAAAGGCAGTTAAATGGAACAAAAAACACATCTAATAAATTTTGACCTTCCATCAGAAGAAATATTGTACTGGGCCTCATTGGATTGTCACTAGATGTCTCATCTTTGGAGAACCATGATCAGATGGAACACCAAAGTTTTAGCTAATTGACAATTTCTTGATAATGCTTTAAAATGGAGGTGAAACGCTTTGAAAGAAATTTGTGGTATGTGAAGTGCAGCATTTCAGTTGATTCAGTATAATTTTTAATTATCATATTACTTCATAGTGTTAATTCTAATTTACCTCTACAAATTACCAAACTTGATACTTAAGTTCAGTTCTTTCAAGCCTGCAACACAAAAGATTTTCGAGAAAATCCTCCAACTACAGGCTAGCTTTTACTTGCAACATTTTTCGAAAATGTTGGTTTTCTCAAAACTGGCTTTAATAATCTTGATTAAAATACATGTGTCTAATTTATTTTTATGACAAATGATATATATATTTTGAATTTTATGGGAATGTCCTCAGAAGTCCTCTTCAATTTGAACGACTTTTGCATAACTGATAAACTGTAAGAGACAACATCTTACCACACAAAAAATATAGAGCTTATTAAAACATACAATTTATGTCAAATATAATTTTTTAATCATTACACATTTCTAAAATGTTAAGTCAATTTTCACTTTTTTATCTCTTGGGGTTGCAAAGAGATAGATAGCAAGTGCAATACATTACACTTTAGTTTTTTTGGGAAATAAGATATGTTACATACGTGTTGATCACATAGAGCGCCATGTGAATTAGATATGGAATGATATGCATATTGGACTGTGGGCCTCCTCCCCCCGTGTCATCGTGGAAGCTTTTCTCTTGAGCAAACCTCAACAGCAGCAACTTCAAGTCGTGAACTGTTGATGCATAGCCAATATCTCTGTTGAAAAACATAAATGAACACATTTAAATATAATTTCCTTTCATGGAAGTGTTGAAAACAGTGTTGTAATAAATTAAATTTAAAGGTGAATCAATTAATGACTCTAAACAACACTTACTTTTAATATATCGAGATTTAACTGTATTGGAACACCACAGTGAAGCGAAATAATTATTAATTTATAGATGAGTCATGTTTATTACACATCAGCTTCACTTATGTACCTTTTGAGCTCAAAATAGGTACGCAAGTGAAGCCGATGTGTAATAAATACGACTCATCTATAAATTAATACTTTTTAAATTTCTCGGGACATGTTTCAGAGGCTACTTTTCTCCATTGTCAACTGGACATTGACTGGTTGACAATGGAAGAAAGTAGCCTCCAAAACATGTTCCGGGAAATTTAAAAGTAAGTGTTGTTTAGTGTCAATAATCAACTCACACCTTTAAATTTAACATTTAAATATGTTTACTTAGGTTTAAATCTGTATCAACAATAGAATCATTAAGCTCCTTGTACACAATTACATTTTTATTAAATTCAATCCTTTAAAATACTTTCCAATAGCTAATCATAACTGCACAATTTTTCTTGTCAAATTGTCAGAGATTTGATGACTCTGGTATTAATATAGGGAACATATTAGTACGGAAAAATAAGGACCAAGTAATGAACTTTGAAATCTCACCAATTGGTTATTTGATAAAGAAGTTCATAGTTCCACCACCAGAGAAGAGAGCAGACAACAGACAATAAACAAACCTTAAGAGGTTGAAAATGGATGCAATGGCTTCTAAAACTAGTTCCTCAATGATATAAAAAGGTGATGAAGTGTTAAAATTCAACTACAATTAGTTTTTTCAATTAATTTTGATGCCACTGTTATTAAATTCCTCCAATCAGCATAGTAGAAACATGCTAATGGACTGGCATGAGACAAAGTAGCACACTAGTGTTCATTCATGTAAAAAGAACAATTTTGGAGCTAGTGGTGAACCAAGCAAAAGGGCAAAAGGAGTATCCCTCTTAATTTTGAACCATAAATACCTTTAAAATATAACTAGATAAGTCTATATCAAGCCAACAAAAAGTACAGAATTTTAGATGCAAAACATAGCACCCACATTCAGTATACAAAGAAGAGATTTAAATGGCTTCTTAGCAAATGCAGAAACGTGGTGTGTGCATGTTTGAAGAGAATAGGCCAGAGTTCATTTGAGTCAAATTAAGGCTTAGGACGACAGAATACTTTGGTTTTAAATGTGCGATTGATTCTGGGACATCAAATAAGTGTTTAAGTAATTCCTTCAGTCAAGAAAATCTGAGTGCTTCAACAATTTGACTTTAATTTAAGGCATGAATTCTAAGATTTTTTCCTCACTATGCCTCTCATTTTAAACCTCAAGGTTAATATTGGAGCAAGTTTTAAATAGCAAGAAAAACATCAGTAGGTCACAATTTACCTGTGTCCTGTGCATTCCTGTAAATACGTATTATGCCGAGCGAGGCAACTAGCAAATGCTGATTCAGGAACCTGAGGACCCCACAAGGGAAGCAGGCCATTGCACTTGGTGTTTGCATTCTGAAGAGCTGCGGACTCCCACTCGTCACGAGCACGAGCTAGCCTGTAAAACATAAGAGCAACATATTAAACCTTTTCAGGATCTAAAAATACTATATGGCTTAAACAGGTAATGCACATGATCAAATTAAACCATGGGTAATGTGAACTCAAATTATTAGAGTTTATCTCATGTTTAAAATCCAAGGTTGAAAGCTGAATATGTTTTGAAATTTAATTTTGTCCCTTTGTAGTAAGGATCCAAGAATATCACACACAAAATTAAAATAAATGTGTACCTGTAAGTAAAGAACAAGAATAAATACCACAAGTGACTGTTTTGTTTAATTTAAATAGTGCATTGTCGGTAGTTATTTTGATTAGAGTTGCGAGTGTGACGTCATGTCACGTAACCTCTCCCTCTCTATAGTGAAGCATGTACAAGGCCTCGTCTCTTTCTCTCGTGTGGCAACTCTTGACCAGGACGGACGTAGGTCCCCTCTTTGTAATGCAGGTAACAGCAATGTGGCCATTTGTGTATTTTCTATTATTGTAGTAAACCTTTCATGTCTAAATTGTAGTTTCAGTATTTTGTAATGTAATTGAACCTTTATACAGAAAATCTGAACCTCTCTGCAAAGTATGTGAATCCTATCTTAGGAGCTCTCCCCACCGTGCAAGATCTGGCCATGCGATATCATCCATTAACATCCCTGGTTAGGTCTTCATAATATTAAGGAAAATGAGTGCATCATTTGAAATTATACTATATTAAAAACAATATTTGTATTTGTTATGTAAATTTCTATGCTTTTATGGTTTCTCATTGATGATATCCATCTCATTCCACACCCACCTCTTGTTGTGTAGCTGGTAGCATGTTTGCCTCATGTTCAAGAGGTTCCAAGTTTGGTCAGGGTGAGTTATCTAGACAAGATTATTTTGGGATTTCCCCTTATTTTGAAAGATGAATGTCAAGTAACTCTAAGCTCTATGGACCCTGGGAACATTTCAGCTTCATTGCATTCATTGTCTGACATGACTTAATGTTGGAGGACAAAAAAAGTCTCATTCCAGTGACTTAGCTCCATCAGAATTGCGTCTGTTCTCTACAGTGAGCATGTTCCTTTCTAGAAAAAAACTTTCATTGATAAATTTAAAGCGTAAGTTGAGGCATACGTTTGCAGGTCTAGAAGAATTTGAGTTATGTAAAATAACACATGCTGCAGAAAAAATGCATTGACGTCAAGGGAAACTAGCTGGAAAAATAAGTACAATTTCTTAACTCTGTGGCATTATTTTCTGCTTCATTCACAAACTTTTCAAATGACCCTAAAATAAACTATATAAATAATATGCAAAACCATATGAGATATTCTGATTCAGCGGCTATTGCCCAAAGTATCTGTTTGATGTTAGAATAAAGTTCTCGTAGGAAGGGGATCCATCCCCATCAGCTGCTGTGGTGCGAGAGCTGCAGACCCTGAACACTCATGCTACCTCTGATGTTACCAGAGAAACCTCAGGCTGAACTGCAGAGGCCCTCCCGAATGGCAGTTCGGATTGGGTTGGACTCGAGGGGGCAGAGAGTTGCCTATAAAGTCCAGGGTACTGGCCTGCAGAGCTAATAGAAGGTGTGCTACACCACTAGGCAGCCCTACCGAGGTTTTCGGTAGTCTTCCCTGCGGGGTTGACGCGTGTAAGTGGCGTATCCACTTCCATCCCGTCTTGATGTTGTCGATTGGGGGGGGGGGGGGAGGCTTTTTAGACTCCAGGTATTGCCCTATGGAAAGAACACCAGAGTCCTCCATCATCTCCTGGGTGATAGAGGCTGGCATCTTTGAACTCTCGGGTAGACCTCGCACTTGCATGTTAGAATAAAATAAAGTATTACTCTGCATTCCGCAATGGGCTCCGCCTCTTAGTATGTCATTCGTTATACATAACATCTACACATACACACCTAAACAGCAATGCCATCACCAGAATTTAACTGCAATCTTTGTTTACATTTTTTAACTTTTGAGAGTCATTGTTCTTACTTTAATTTATAATGTTAATTCTACATTACAACTTGAATTGTTTATTGAAAGCAGGTAAAGCAAGAAGCTTAATAAACTGCAGAATTATATTGTGGAAGAACACGGGATTATTAAAACCCACCAGCCAATGTGGTTCATTTCCGTCATGTGCTTCTTTGACATTTACTTTATTCTTACAGCCAACAGATTATAAATGGAGGATTAATGCTGGGCAATCAGAATCATAAACATATACAACACACACACACACACACACACACACACACACACTGCAAACGTGATTAACTGCTATCACCAGAGAACTGGAACTTTCTAGATATTTTAACATTTTGGACGTTCAGAAAAGTTCATATGGTTATATAAGTAACCATTCTTATGAAACGAGGCAGTGGGTACTGATTGTCCAGGACAAGAAGGCAAGCTAGAGGAATGTGCAACTAATCACTTTTGCTGTCTCCTCGGGTTGTATGCTCACCTTCTGAGTATGACAAGGATGAAAGGCTCGTTTAAAATACCCAAGTGTTGTCACATAGCTCACCTATCGCTGCAACAAACGTTAGATCTGCAGCATCAGTGACTAATATGCACTCTCATTCACTCATTTCCTAGTAAACAGATCTGCCACCGGAGCAGACAAACAGTTCAAGCTCCTCTGCTCTTCATACTCCTCTAGCCTTTTTGTTGTAGGTATACAACTAATGGTTAAGTTAGCAATTTAAATGAAAAGTGCTGTTCTTTAAATGAGTTAGTGCCAACTGTGGTGAGTTGCAGTGCACTGTTACTACAATGAGTTTGAGATATCTGGTGTTTGACTCTACAAGTAAACTGCCTAAAACACGAGACTATTTTATTATGCATCTATATTGTGGAACAAAGCAAAAAGACAGTGAAAACTGAATTAGTTCACATAAGGAAGTGATAGAATAAGCTAAGTGAACTCTTGGTAAAAGCTGAATTAGATTATTATTAAATGACAATGAAGACTAAGTGAAGTGACAATTTGTAAAACTGGATAAGTTACAACATTAAATTAAGTAGGATAAAGCTTGCTGAGTGCATATTACATTTATTCCAATAGAGGTATAATACCATCTTGCTAGGAAAGCAATGGATGCAGAGAAGTTATCATTGTTCCTAAGTAAGCCCTAATTCCTACTGTATTGTTATGAAGACTTGGCTCCAGGGAAATTTGCATTATAAATATGTGTGTTTGCAGTTTGTGCAAAAAGAATTATGTGAGATTCAGAACTTATTACTTTCTCTCAAGTTATAGGTAAGTAGTAGTGTAATTGATAAAACCATTTGTAGTTGGTTTTAATTTGGACGTCGCTGTTACCACACACATGTAAGGAACAGTACGTTGCATCCAAAATTTCAATGTCCACATTTCACTGGAAGCAACAATTTATATCATGATTGTTAACAAAAATATAGGCTTCCTAAAAGTAAGGACTATGATACAATGAAGCAAAAAGTTTTTTGTTGTTGTTGTAATTTATGTCCTCCAACGTTAAGTCATATTGGACGATGAATGAAATGGGTAAAGTGATGCTCAAATGAGTCCGGGGTCCATGGAGCTTAGAGATGCCTGACATGCATCTATCAGAATAAGGGAAAACCCCGGAAAAACCTTATCCAGGTAACTCACCCTAACCAAGATTCGAACTCTGGACCTCTTGAACGTGAGACAGACACACTACCATATACACTACCGAGGTGGGCAATGAAGCACAAAGTTAATATAAAATAAGACCTGAAACATTCCTGGTGATGGATATCGGGAAGCAAACCAGGAGAAAAGAGATATCTGATATCCTGGATATCCTGATGATGGGAGAGATGAACGCTCCCAAAACGTCAATTTCTAATCGTCTTTTCACCTGGCTTGCTTCCTGAGAAGAACCTGAACAAAGTTAATATAATTTTAAGTCAAAGTTCACCAAACCAACATTCAGCAGTTGACATTAGCTGAAGATGTTAGGAAGGTCCTAACAAAACGCGTTCTAGGTAAACACTAGCAATAAATGGAGCAATGAGTACTAGTTTGACTCAAAATTATATTAATAAAGACAGGCCCTTAAACTCTCCCTGGACAGCAATATTTTCTTACGTGTTTATTATGTCAGTCAATGTGTCCATAGTCTAATGCCACACTTACCTCACAGCTGCCATGTGGCAGTCTACATGAACCACATTAAAGTGTGTAACAGTACTATAGCCTACAGTCTTCCTTGGTTTAGCTTCAAACTCTTCCACATTACACCGCTTTGTAAATGTGTACACTCCGAGAACTTTGCTGGGCTGGAACTTGTAGCCTTCTCTACATATTACACAAACCAAACCAGTTTCTTCTCCCAGATCTTCCATCAGATGTGTGCTCTTAGCAGTAACCTGCAATACAAAATTAGATTATGCTGTCAATTCACTCAAATGGTTCCCCATGGGTAACATGCTAACCTCTGGTTTGAAGCGAAAACCTCAAATTCTCAAGTGAATAAATAGGCGATATTTAATGAAGAGGCACAATAGATACAATAAAGACACATAAATAGCACAAATAAAATTCCAGCATAGATAAGGAATGAAATAATATACATAGAAATAATGTACTTATATGTGAGAATGGAATATAAGTTCAGAATGAGAATTTCAGCAATGTTACAAGTAAAAGAAAGGTAACAGGCCTCACAGGATCAAAGTACAAAAGAACAATGCATAGCCAACACTCAGCGAAAACTTGGCGCCATATGGAATGCACTGCATCCTGATAATTATGATGATTTATATTTAAGGGTGCTCAACTCCATGGTTATAAGAACCCTTTCAAAAACTGTATTTTACTTTACTATAACTTTCCTTTGACTTTACCTTAACTTTACTTTGATTTTGCTTTGGCTTTGCTTTGGTTTTGCTCTGACTTTGCTCTAGCTCCGCTTTGGCTTTGTTCTGGCTCCGCTCTGGTTCTGCTCTGGCTTCACTCTAACCTCACTCTAAATTCATTCTAATTTGGATTTGGCTAGGCTCCGGCCGCCAACCCCAACCCACTCGGCTGGGCTCTGGCTCCGCTCTGGCTTCACTCCAACCTCACTCTAACTTCAAACTGAACTCACTTTAACTTGCCTCTGGCTTCGCTTTGGCTTGGCGCTGGCTATGTTACGGCCCCACTCCGGTCTTGCTCTGGCTTTGCTCTGACCTCACACTAACTTCATTCTGGCTTGGCTTTGGCTAGGCTCAGGCCACCACCTCGATCTCACTTTGGCTTGGCTCTGGCTTCCCTCCACCTTCATTCTAACTTCACTTTGAATTCACTCTAACTTAACTCTGGCTTGGCTCTGGCTAGGTTCCGGCCCCGCTCTGGCTTTGCTCTGACCTCACATTAACTTCAATCTGTAACTTAACTCAGGCTTGGCTCTGGCCACCACACTGGTCCCGCTCTGGCTTTGCTCTGGCTCCGCTCTGACTTTGCTCTGGCTCCGCTCTGACTTTGCTCCAGCTTCACTCTAACCTCACTCTGAATTCACTCTAAGCTTGTTTTGGCTAAGCTCTGGTCCTGCTCCGCTCTGCTTTGGCTTTGCTTTAGCCTTCCTTGGCTTTGCTCTGGCTCCGCTTTGGCTTTGCTCTGGATTTCTCTCGCTTTGTTCTGGCCTCGCTCTGGTTTTGCTTTGACTTTAATTTACTTCCTTTTATTTATATAAGGGTCAAACACGGATGTGGATCTTGTTTGGGCATTTGGCGTTAGCTCTCTCACCAGTCAGAGGCACCTAATCGAGAGATTTGGCTTGGGACTCCGGTATCGCTAATTCCGTACTTACCGCAGTAGGCCCCTGGGGGACTACATCCTGAAGATGTGCATTTGAGCTTGAAATAATGTGTGTTTCAAAACTTACCATCTTTGGGGATGAAGAAACCAGCCCCTTAGAATTTTGCTAGTTTGATGAGTCAATAAGCTTCTACGAGAGAAAAGTCAGTTTCCTATAAGACTTGCCTTAGATATGCGAGTTCAAAAGAGAACTAGCCTAGAAAATGGGCATGAATAAATGAAGTGTCCTAGAGACACTTGTAACTGGTTTTTCCAATCCATAGAAAGGGGTCAACACAGCTTTGTTTTTCACTGATGAATCCTGGTTTCATTTACCTGGACATGAGAATACTCACAACAGTCAATACCGTACTTTAGAAAAACCTATGTTACTGAATAAAATGCCTCATTATGATCAGAAAATTAGTGTGGTATGCAGTAAGTGCTAGAAGAGTAATAGAGCCCATATTCTTTGATGGAACAATAAATGCAGAGCAATATCAGATGTTAATTCCGAGGCCATTCTTGGCTTGACACAAGAAGTGAAGTCATATGGTTGGTTCCAGCAAGATTCTGCAAGAGCACATACAGCTGCTGAATCATTAAATGCAGTAAGAGAGGTGTTTGATAACAGAATAATTAATCAAAGTATAAACTTGAAAGAAGCGTAGGGACAGTGAAGCACAAACTAGTACAAAATTGAATCGAGAATATATTGACACATTGCTTCACTCACACTGTTTATTCACAGGACATGTTTCAAGAGCTCTTGCTCCTATCCTCAGCTGATACTCGACTAGTGCAAGTTGTAGTGGTTTCTTCTTTCTTCGTATTGTCAATAGATGGTGTGATGTACTTGTCAAAGATGTCCGGTGGTGGAGTTTCAAAATTCATGACTCTATGATGATTTTTGTTAATGAAGATTTTTTCCCATACGGAAAGGTCTATGGGGTGATTAATGTATTTTATTAGAGATGTTTCCAAGTTGATGTCATGTCTAGTATTCAAAAAATGAAAAGCCACTGCTGATTTTTCTGTTTCACCATTTTTAATGTTTCTCATATGTTCTTTAGTTCTGATTCAACTAAACAGAGAAGATTATCAAGAAGAATACCTACACATAAAAAAAGTAGCTATATCCAACGGTTTCAACCCAAATTTAGTAGACAAAACTGTTAACAGACTCAACAAAGCTAAGAAAATAAAAGAAACCACCACCCTAGAACCTACAGGAGAAAAAGAGAAAAAACTTTTTAAAAAATTCACCTTCCACCCATCAGCCTATAACAAATTCCAAAAAATCTTCTCAAAACACAACATAACTCTTGCACCTCAAAATAGGTTTAATATCAGAAATTTGTTAAAAGGCCCTCCCAAAAATTCAATCACTACCAAAGAAAAACCAGGAATCTATGAGATCAAATGTGAAACTTGCCCTACAATTTATATAGGAAAAACAAAAAGAAATATTAACATCAGAACTAAAGAACACATGAGAAACATTAAAAATGGTGAAACAGAAAAATCAGCAGTGGCTTTTCATTTTTTGAATACTAGACATGACATCAATTTGGAAACATCTCTAATAAAATACGTTAATCACCCCATAGACCTTTCCGTATGGGAAAAAATCTTCATTAACAAAAATCGTCATAGAGTCATGAATTTTGAAACTCCACCACCGGACATCTTTGACAAGTACATCACACCATCTATTGACAATACGGAGAAAGAAGAAACCACTACAACTTGCACTAATCGAGTATCAGCAGAGGATAGGAGCAAGAGCTCTTGAAACATGTCCTGTGAATAAACAGTGTGAGTGAAGCAATGTGTCAATATATTCTCGATTCAATTTTGTAAGAATAATTAGTGTTGATCTGTGGCATCCTCGTTCTCCTGACCTAACAAGTTGTGACTTTTTTATTTATGGGGTTCTTAAAAGAGCAAGTATATCATTCCAATCTTTGCACACTACAGGAACATAGGAAAGACATTGTGCAAGAAGTCACAAGAATTTATGGTGCTGAGCTTTAGAGAGTGAGCAAGAACATTTACACGAGATATGCTGCTGTTTGAGAGCAGAAGCTCAACGTTTCCATCATCTATTATAAAATAAGGATTCTAGTCTACCTCTGTCAGCCATCTTGTGCAGTAGAGAGAGACCGTGAATGGGTTTGATTATAATGTAACTACCCAGTATTCTAATTATTTTCACTGATTTGAAAAAAGTGGAAGTATGTCTTAAATGTTTTTATACATGTAGCTATGAAGAAAGAACAATGTGTGAACATCAGTGTGGTATGCTAAGCATTGATATGAAAATGCAGAGGTATAAAATATTTTACTTTCTGAACATTTATAGTTCATAGTTCTCATCTTATGAACAGCTGCAAGTAACATCATATTTCTTATAAATAAGGACTACGATACTATGAAGCACAAAATTACATTAACATCTTTCTTACCTGTCCTTTTTCATTGGTCCGCATTCCAAGAGCACCCAACTGCTTCTCTCGCATTGCCATAGCAAGGCGTTTCTTTTCAGCTCTGGTTTGCTCACGGACTTCTTCTATTCGATTGGCTACCTTGGTATGAGCTCTGAGGGCTTCCAACAAGTTCTCTGCTAAAGATCCTACATGCTCATCAGAAGACACTTGCTCTAGACGATGGATGATTGGTATACAGTCTGTTGATACTGTTGACTACAATACACAAAAACAACTTGTGTTACATTCATATGGCTATCTATTCTTCATCAAACTTATATTGCAAAAGCTTATTCTTCTACCTACATTATGTTAATCAAGATAAATGGTTTTACTGCATATTTCCTTCTATAAAAAAGGGAATTAGAGGAATATAGAAAGTCTAAATGAAAGAACAGGTCACTACGTGATAGCTCTGATATTCCAGTCTCTTTGTATGACGAGTAAAAGTTTGGAAAGATAGAGTCAAACTGAAAAATTCAATGCCAAAGCCTGGATTTGAACCACGGATCTTCTGGTTGCTGTCCAGCAGCTCTAACCCTTGAGCTACTATGGCTAACATACCGACATGACATTAAATTCTCCAACTGACTCGTGCTTTTCCCGGTAAACCACTTAGGAGTTCTCATAAACACATGAGACAACTACCCTAATGACGACTTACTATGCTGTAAGTACTTTAAGGCCCGGGCTTTATAGTAAACCACTAGGAGTTCTCATAAACACATGAGACAACTACCCTAATGACGACTTACTATGCTGTAAGTACTTTAAGGCCCGGGCTTTATAGTAAACCACTAGGAGTTCTCATAAACACATGAGACAACTACCCTAATGACGACTTACTATGCTGTAAGTACTTTAAGGCCCGGGCTTTATAGTAAACCACTAGGAGTTCTCATAAACACATGAGACAACTACCTTAATGACGACTTACTATGCTGTAAGTACTTTAAGGCCCGGGCTTTATAGTAAACCACTAGGAGTTCTCATAAACACATGAGACAACTACCTTAATGGCGACTTACTAAGCTGCAAGTACTTTAAGGCCCGGGCTTTATAGTAAACCACTAGGAGTTCTGATAAACACATGAGACAACTACCTTAATGGCGACTTACTAAGCTGTAAGTACTTTAAGGCCCGGGCTTTATAGCTCGGACCACTATTAGGTACAATTAATAGAAATTAATTGTTCTTTCACACTAGCCGTGTGTAGGATGTACTATGAAAGGGTAGAGCCAGACTGAAGAAAATTACCAGAAAATTCTGTACCAGAAATTTCCTAATATCTGCACATCTTTAAACGATACATACTGCTATAAAAAAATTACAGAAAATGCTTTCTGTAAATGATATTGAAAGTGAAATACAAACAAATGGCGATTTTTATGACAAGAAATAATAAATAATTAAATGCTTACAAAAACTGTGAGCTGTGTGGCTTCATGTTCTGTGGCAAGTCCAGTCAAGAATCGAAGGATGTATTTCAGCGCAGGTTTAGATATAAATTCCTTCCAGTCATCACTGTCAGTCCTGAGCAATGTAGGCTTCACACAAGGTGCATGCATCTGTAGAAGAGAAATGTTAAGTTTTCTAATGTCTCACAAATAACTTATTTTTTAGAGATTTAGTACTGATAAGTCTCTACTTACTGTGATGTATTCCAAAGCTTGTGTCACAATGCCAAGAGATATTATGTAGTCCTTTAGTGTGTTGCCAATAGCATTCCTTTCAATACCAGCTGTCAATATGCAGAACAACTCCAACTGAAATAAACAATTCAAAAGCTTAGCCTGCTTATTAGTTATTTTTATACATTGAAACTTATTTTGACTACTAATATAGATACACATTAGTTCACAGATTATAATACAAATCAGTATGTTTATATTAAAATTACATTACAATAAGTTGTTGGTTTCCCTGTGGCCCCATTGACTCAAACTCTGTGATTATCAAACCACTGGGACTTGTTCACTGCTTATATCTAGCACCTTATATGTTTAATTTTTCTCTCTTATTTTGCTTACTATTTTTCTCTGTCATCTAGTTCTTACTACACCTAAATAGTACCCTATTACCAATATATTTATATTTTTCCCTGATAAAATTCATTGTGGTAAATTGAACCACTTCTGTCACTGTTTCCCCTAAGAATCTTAGTTTCCAGACATTTTAGAATTACATGAGAATTATTTATCTTTCATTTATAAAACTGACACTTTTAAAGGTCTCAGTGGACGTTAAACCTTGCAGGTCATGACTCCTGTTCTACCCCATTCAAACCTTTTCTTACTGTTCTGTCACCTACATACTACTCCAAACCATTTACATTTCTCCAATAACATCTTAAAATTAAATCCGGTAAATATATCTCACCTTTCAATTATTAATTTATAGATGAGTCATATTTATTACACATTGGCTTCACTTACGTACTTACAAACCATCGTTTGCGAAGCATGTCCTCAAAATAGGTACGTAAGTGAAGCCGATGTGTAATAAATACTACTCATCTATAAATTAATAATTATTTTGCTTCACTGTGGTGTTCCAATACAGTTAAATCACCTTTCAATATTTTTATTTCTTTTTTAATTTAGTTTCTTCTCAGAAAAAATGTTCATCTAACATTTAGTTTAGCCTCTAAACCAAGCATATGCTTGAATCAAGACATTACTGAACTTTCAAGTATTGATTTGAGATATTACTACTTCTCACAAAGATAGATGGGCTGGCCCTATAGCTCAGTCGGAGTA
Organism: Mantis religiosa; assembly: GCA_030765055.1. Classification (NCBI taxonomy): domain Eukaryota; kingdom Metazoa; phylum Arthropoda; class Insecta; order Mantodea; family Mantidae; genus Mantis; species Mantis religiosa. The sequence continues at coordinate 31,571,754 of CM060947.1, forward strand.
TCTGCCTGCTGTGCAAGGGGTCCTGGGTTCGATTCCTGGCTGGGGGTGGGGATTTTTCACCAACCAAGATGATTTCCCATCTTCACCAAAGTCTGGAAGTATGAATGAGAGTGCAAAGGTGTGCATGATCTAGTGATTAAAAATCCGAAGTACTAGCAACGCAATGTATGCGAGTTAATACCATCACCAATATGTGGTATGTTCCAAAAGAGAATGGCCGCCAATATGACTACTGTAGTTAAAGGTTAATTTGCATTATGTGTTTGGTGTGTAATGAGAAACAAACACTTACAGGAGTAAGTTATCACAAATAATCACCACTGCCTGCTAGATTCATTGCACAACACAAATTACCTACCTGCCTATTTCAGGCAATTTTTTTTTTTTATTTGTTCCATTTATTCCCCAACTTTAACTCCAATGGTCATATCGGCGGCAGTTCTCCTTTTGGAACATATCGAAAGTGTTAACTCATATTCGTTGTGTTTTAATCATTAGATCACGCACACATTTGTTCTCACATTCATACTTCCAGACTCTGGGGAAGATGAATTAACTTGGACGGAGAAAAATCCCCACCCGCACCGCCGGGAATCGAACCCAGGACCCCTAGCATGGCAGGCAGGTGCTCTACTGACTGAGTCACGGAGCCAGCCTAGAGGAAAATTTGTCTCTTCTCAGATAGCACACTATGCATAGAACAATTTGGTCCAAATATTTTGTACAATATAAATTTAGTACCACTGCTAATAAACCTATTTTTAATCAATTGAGAGTTTTTAAAATACTGCTTTTCCACTAGACCTTCAAATTTGAAAATGGAACCAATAGCTGCTAAAACTAGTCCCTCAAAAAATAAAAATGTAAGTGATGGAGTGTGAAAAACAAACTACAAATAGTTTTTTAATTAATTTGGATATCACTGTTACTAAATTCCTTCAAACATACATAACTGGTTTTCCATTTCAAATTCTTTGCTTTATACATTCAGTTAAATGATTACTATCGTTCACATTGAATATATGAATTTATTTTGAACATTAATGAATGTTAGTACTCCTTCAAATTCTTTCCTTCAACTGTTATGGCTTTAATTTTTGTTTTAGATTTAACCTGTTCCTATTTGGCTTTCTGCGCATTCACACTTAAAAACACTGCAGAAGTCTAAGGTTTACTAACCTTGTGTTCATCGTCAGGTGTATGCTCAAAGTCAAACCTGTTGAAGTCTAAGACTGATTTGAAGTGGTCACACAGCAAGGACATCTTGCCATGGTTTCCATAAGTCAGTGCTGCCAATACCCGCATCAGATGTAGCAGAACTGCTGAGTTGTTGCGAACTCCTGGTGCAGTGGTACAACTGAGCAGAGCACGAATATGTTCACTACCACCAAATGTTTGAGAAAACTCCAGAAACGATTCAAGAGGTTTAGTGGCTGCTTTAGACAGGATAGTTTCCATTATCTGAGAAAAGATAACATAGACTTACTAAACAAAAATACTTCTTAATAAATGCTGCAAATATTTATAGCGAGTGAAAGCAGAACAGATACAGAACCAACATATTAAATGGGATAGTTCTCATATGAATCAGAGATAAAGCTTCTCTGCTGACAATTGTTCTCTCTATAAATAATTTATTTTAATTACAATAACAAAATTAGATTCATGGATCAAAATTTCACACATGCAAATTCACGAACTTTGTTTAATTGGGATATACAAACCAATTTAATTCATTCTAGTTCAGAAAGCTTCTTAAGGAAAAACAATACTTGGATACACAAGATAGAGACAACATTGGAAGAAATAGCAATGGGAGAAATAGCCATTTCCTCCGAAAGGAGCATGTTTAATCATGATGCTGGATTTCAGTTCAGCTCCTCTTCGAAACCAACCATAAAAATGGAAATCCATCGACTTAAGGAGCACAGATCAATGCAGCTTGATAATCAAGTTAAGTACTTATGTTTCTTTGAACCAATTAATTTTTTATACTCATGCCATCTCCTGACCTGTCATTTAATTTACTGAAAACAGTCTTGTTCAGTAATGCAAATTTTTATAGTGTTTTGTCTTTGTTTATAGTTGGTTAAATCCAGTGTTTCATTTTGTGGTTATAACATTTTATAATTATCCTGATGATGGGAGAGATGTACACTCCCGAAACGTTGATATCTAATCATCTTTTCACCTGGCTTGCTGCCCAAGAAGAAATTGAGCATATTCGTCGCCAGCAGAGCGTCAGGTCTTATTTTATGAAGCAACTTGGTGAAAATATGGGGCAAGGTTAATGAAGTAGAAAAGCAAAAAGTGGATACAATATACTTCCCCCATTATGCAGAAGAACCTTGTTTATCCATATCAACTGAGACCAGAGCCGATCTGAGTTCCCTGGGTTATCCACAGTATGACAGAAGAATGATAAAGAAAAGAACATGCATATCATCGAAATATTCTTAATGGAAATAAATTTTATTGACACACTTTCATCTCAAAAACATATACTGTTTGGCACAGCAAAGAAAGTCCCATGCGAATGAGAAGCAGGGTGGGTGGAGAAGGTTCCCACACCCTCCTTGGATATGTTTATGACACCCCATGTCAGTTCAGTTACAGGCCATTCTAAAACATTCTGACGCCTTCTCATTTGTGAATAAATATTCTCGGTTTTAGGGTAATGAGTGAATAAGGTGCATGTTTTTTTAATGGTTCTACTCGTTGTGTAGCTGTGCATTCTCTGTCACACACATGTCTTTGTAAGGGTAGCACATTCCTGTCAGGGACTTTCTTAGCGTTGGTGGACAGTACACTGTTAGTACTGTAATAGTCTGCATTTGTATTATACTATAAACTAGTCGGTAGTAAAAAAGGTAGCGAGTTTTTGTTGTCTCAGTTTAGTGTATCACTTATCTCACGTCCGCTTTAACATTAGAACTTCATTTGTCTTGACTCTCGAAATAAAACATCAATTTATCTATGTTTGCTACTGCTTGTGTGTGGGTCATAACAGCAGCGAGCTTATGCTGTCTCAGTTTAGTGTATCGCTTATCTCATATCCGCTTAAACATTAGAACTTCATTTGTCTTGACTCTCGAAATAAAACATCAATTTCTCTATGTTTGTTACTGCTTGTGTGTGGGTCATAACAGCAGCGAGCTTCTGCTGTCTCAGTTTAGTGTATCGCTTGTCTCATATCCGCTTAAACATTAGAACTTCATTTGTCTTGACTCTCGAAATAAAACATCAATTTCTCTATGTTTGTTACTGCTTGTGTGTGGGTCATAACAGCAGCGAGCTTCTGCTGTCTCAGTTTAGTGTATCACTTGTCTCATATCCGTTTAAACATTAGAACTTCATTTGTCTTGACTCTCGAAATAAAACATCAATTTCTCTATGTTTGTTACTGCTTGTGTGTGGGTCATAACAGCAGCGAGCTTCTACTGTCTCAGTTTAGTGTATCGCTTATCTCACGTCCGCTTTGACATTAGAACTGCATTTGTCTTGACTCTCGAAATAAAACATCAATTTCTCTAAGTTTGTTACTGCTTGTGTGGGTCATAACAGCAGCGAGCTTCTGCTGTCTTAGTTTAGTGTATCGCTTGTCTCACATCCGCTTTAACATTAGAACTTCATTTGTCTTAACTCTCGAAATAAAACATCAATTTATCTATGTTTGTTACTGCTTGTGTGTGGGTGATAACAGCAGCGAGCTTCTACTGTCTCAGTTTAGTGTATCGCTTATCTCACGTCCGCTTTGACATTAGAACTGCATTTGTCTTGACTCTCGAAATAAAACATCAATTTATCTATGTTTGCTACTGCTTGTGTGTGGGTCATAACAGCAGCAAGCTTCTACTGTCTCAGTTTAGTGTATCGCTTGTCTCACATCCGCTTTAACATTAGAACTTCATTTGTCTTGACTCTCGAAATAAAACATCAATTTCTCTATGTTTGTTACTGCTTGTGTGTGGGTCATAACAGCAGCGAGCTTCTGCTGTCTCAGTTTAGTGTATCGCTTGTCTCATATCCGCTTAAACATTAGAACTTCATTTGTCTTGACTCTCGAAATAAAACATCAATTTCTCTATATTTGTTACTGTTTGTGTGTGGGTCATAACAGCAGCGAGCTTCTGCTGTCTCAGTTTAGTGTATCGCTTGTCTCATGCCCGCTTTAACATTAGAACTTCATTTGTCTTGACTCTCGAAATAAAACATCAATTTCTCTATGTTTGCTACTGCTTGTGTGTGGGTCATAACAGCAGCGAGCTTCTGCTGTCACAGTTTAGTGTATCACTTATCTCACGTCCGCTTAAACATTAGAACTTCATTTGTCTTGACTCTCGAAATAAAACATCAATTTCTCTATGTTTGTTACTGCTTATACGTGGGTCATAACCACAGCTGGTTCTTCAATGCTGTCTGTATCTGAATACTCTTCATTTTCATTTTCAGTAATGGTGCAGGTTGCAATAATATCTTCCTCTGTAATTGGTTTATAACCTCCTTCACTGTTGATTTTCAAACAATTGTCATTGTCTTCATCAACATAGCAAGAGCCATTGATCTTTTTAAAATGTCTATAACTGGCAAGTCATACCACACCAGGCCATAACTTTTTCCATGACTATCAAATTTCCTCTTACAACCTGGTTCCAAGCAGGTGGCTGGCAAGAGAAGTCGAGTAATGTATCTACTGAGAATAGCAATTTGTCTGCAAAACAAGTCTTCATTTACTACACTATACAACATTTTTTTAGCTGATCTGGATTAACAAGGATTTACTGTATATGCAACAGAGCATTAAATATGGAGAATAAATAAACATAATCAACACCAAGAGGGAGTAGAGTAGCTGTACTTTGCCTGCATTTATAGTAGCTAAGTTTACAAGCGAGTCCCATCAATAGGAGTAGTAAGAGGTGTGACATTGCTGTGCTATTCTAAGGGGATTGGGGAAGCTCTGTGATGTCATCCAAATCATCGTCTGCTTCACTCGTGTAAGAAATAACCTCAAGTGATAATTTCTGTAAATGCAAGCATTGCCTCATGTCACCAGTGTAACTGACTTCCTGCATTCTGCAACCACAGAGCTTCGACCCTACAATACTTTACTGGTATATAACTAACAACACACTGACTTTCATGCATAAAGGTTTGCGCATGTGATGGCTGGACAACTCACACACTGAATTGCCGCCATTGCCAAGGACTTTACAGAAGTACAGCTACTCTAACACATTGTGTAAATTATAAGTTAAGTTTAAAAATATAATAAATCGTTCATTATTAGAAGAAACTTGACTTACATCTAAGAGCTGTTCTGTAATGGCAGCCTGTGAAGCATCAGACTCTCCAGCAAGGCACAACTGTAAGATGCCTAGGAACACACCAATAGCTCCAAGCTCAGGCTGAGTTAGTACCTCCTGATTACGCTGCACTTTCACACATAACCTGAACAACTTAAGTAGCACTTGTAGGAGAGGTCTAGCTCGTGTAATGTCCTTAATAGCTGAGAGGCGATCCAACATCACCTGTAACAATTTCATCAGTGAATATAAATTAGCCATCTTTTGTAATTTTTAAAGAATTGGGTATAATATTGTTTCTACAAAATAAACACAACATAAAAAAATCAACCACATTTTTCTAAAAAAAGATAACATTTCAGATAGTAAAAACATCTGACATTTATCAACTGTTGAGTATGATGAGATTTATCCTGGTAAGACCAAATGTAATTTGAAAATCAGAGTGAAGGAACATTTCAGGAATATTAAATATAAACAGAGTGATAAGTCAGCAGTGGCAGATCATTTTTGGTCATTTAACCATAAAATAAATCCAGAAGTTAAATTATTATTAAAACAATTGAATGCACCAACAGATTTAATTGTTTGGGAGAAAATATTTATTTTGAAAAATAAAAATTGTGCACTGAATTTTGAAATACCACCAATAGATTCAGTCAGTACGTTTGTTTTGCCCCCAGCAGATGATAGCACAATAGTGAACTATCCCTCATGTACTGGAAATAACCAAACAGTTAATCAGTCTACCGGCTGAGGCTGTGATGAAAACATCATGAAACCGATCCGGAGGATTCAACAATTTTAAAACAGATAAGTGAAGTTAGTTTATTTAATAAAATTAAAGATAGAAACCAACCTGGCTCACGCCGGTTTAAACTCAGATCATGTAAGATTTTCAAGGTCGAACAGACCTCATTTCATGAATATAAGACCTTTGGTAAAAGAGAAATAATCCCCTTAATAGTTACAAAGTGTTGTAGTTTATTTATAATAAATTATGTAATAAAAAAATAAAAAATAACCCATAGTGTAACAGCAGCATCAGCCAACCCGACCACTGGCCTCATGTCCACATATGCAAGGTAGAGGTGGGCAATCATCCAACCGGTACGGGAGGAGATGTGGTCAGTATCTAGCACCCCCATACAGAAATGTTGGCTTTCTAGACCAGGGTTTGCTACCAATTGTAGCTCCTCAGTTTCTTCACAATGCTCAAAAGGCACTGGTCTTAAAATCTGCACCCTCTCTGGGGTGGCATCAAACCCAGGCGCATTGTGCGACAGTGAACCCAGCACAATGCCCTAGCCCACTATGCCATGATGCAGCACATATATGTAATATAAACCAAAAATATGCAGAAGTTATTAATTCTACCACATTTTTCAGTAAGTATGTTACAACTATATCCACAACAAGTTAAAATAGCTTATAAAACTGAGAATATATGTAATAGCTTTTATTCATAAGTGGTTACTTTTTGTACAATGATATTTAAGTTAGTGTATACTCAAAAATACATTGGTGCTTTAAATATTTTACTAATGAAATGAAAAATTATTACAAAATCTGATGTATGACCTCACACTCAACATAGATTTTCATTAAAATGACCTGTATGTATACAGCATACAGAGGGTCATCCAGAGGTCCCGAGTTTGAATCTCGGTCAGGGGAGTTACCTGGATAAGGTTTTTTCCGGGGTTTTCCCTTATCCTCACAGACGAATGTCGGGTAGCTCTAAGCTCCATGGACCCTGGACACATTTGGGCATCATTTCACCCACTTCATTCACCGTCCGATATGACTTAACGTTGGAGGACGTAAAAATTAAAAAAAAATCCACATTTTTATATCATTTTTTCACTTCTTCTTTGTTAATTCCAATCTTAAAAGTCAAAGGATTTACAACTAAAACAGGAGTATTTTATAAGCTCTGTTCACAATATGTATTAACAGATTGTTACAAACCTGCAGTCCGCCACACTCAGCCATTACATTTGCCATCTTATATACTTCTTCGTTGTTCACTTCCTGTTCGCTCTTTGCATCTAGAGTTTCAACAAACTCCTCTGTGGCATCACCAAGAAGACCTCTCATACGATACACAACCCTCATAGCATCACCTTCACCTCCTTCTGCAACCCACACTTTCTTGAATACCTACAAATTAATGGAATACATGGTTTTAATCAATTATCAAAGTCCTTGATCAATTGCTCTAGCTTCTGAAATCATAAATGTATGAATCAAAATATTACATTCAATTAATCACCGAGATTATAAAGCAGATTAAAGCATCTTCAAAATCATGATAGCGCTAAACTATTAAAATATGTACAAAAACATAGGGAGCTCGTCATCTGGGAGAGAATATACATAGAAAAACATAAGAATCAACTAATGAACTTCGAAATCCCGCCAGAAGACAACCCCACATTTAAATTCATCACAACATCAACAGATTGCAGCAGCAACTCTAGAACTACCCACACCACTGGATCAAACTTTAGTCGCAACAGAGCTGATGATGCAAACAATAGTTTTGCGAAACATGTCCTCAATATAGGTATGTAAGTGAAGCTTATATGTAAAAAATACGACTCATCTAAAATTTAATTATGTTTCGCTTCATTGTGGTGTTCCAATAAATTAAAATTGTGTTTTGAGTCTAAACAAACCGTAGCTTGATGCAGACTATCTTTCAGAGCAGATGGAGATAAAAGGCATGCCAAAACGGATAAAGTTAGATAAAAAGGAAAATTCTAGTGACATCTTGGTTGTCTTACAGAACATTTGATTTCTTATATCGAGATTTAACTGTATTGGAACACCACAGTGAAGCGAAAAATTAATAATTTGATTTCTTGTTTGTTACAGAATATTCCAGAAATGTCTAGTAATATGCGACTCGCCAAGGGACAGTTGTAAACAGTCGTAACGAGAGTGTAATCAGAACTGAGCAACTGTGAATGCTGTTTGTTGTGGTCAACGACCTTGGAAGATTGTAATTGTGCATCTGCCATAATTCTGCTCTTGTAAGAATTGACCAGAGTGTAATTCTACGGAAATAAAGAACATTTTGAATTTCTGCAAGCCTCCGAAACATGTTCCAGAACTAAGCTAAAATACAACCGCATAAGAGCCGTAGATGCAAACGATGATTTGCGAAACATGTCCTCAAAATAGGTACGAAAGTGAAGCAGATGTGTAATAAATACGACTCATCTACAAATTAATAATTTTTCGCTTCACTGTGGTGTTCCAATACAGTTAAATCTCGATATGTTCCAGAAAATTTAAGTGTTTAGTGTCATTAATCGACTCACCCTTAAATTTAATTTATTACAGCACTGTTTTCAACACTTCCATGAAAGAAATTATAAGTGAATAGCTGTTACACAGGTTTTTACTGTAATTCTCAACTCTACCTCGAATAATATACAAGAAATTCAGTTTATTGGACTCACCTCTTTAACTGGCAGATCAAGACTGATGATTTTGTTATTGACTAAGAGTTCCATGCCATTATCATCCTCGAGCAATGCCACCAGTTCACAGTCTTGACAGATTTTGTTCTTCACATCACGCATCAATGGCCCCAATCCTGGCTCCGTACTGCTGTAAGGATTTCCTAACATACGACCCTAGAACAAGAATTATTTATTATGAATAACAAGTTTTGGTCAGCATTATCTAATGAACAACAGCTCTGTTCATTGCAATATTGATCATATTAATTAAAAGCTATGCTAACTGTCCAGAAATCTTGGGAGCAGCAGCAGCAGCAGCAGCAGCTGTTGTTGTAGTAGTAGAATTGGGGATTAAGGGTGCACAACTGCTGAGGTTATCAGCGCCCTGGCAATGGTAAAATGTCTACATGGTTAAACCACACTAATACCGTAAAATCATGTAAAACAAAGTGCCAGTAAAAAGATAAAAGCTAAACCATAAAGCACTAAAAGCAGATGTCTGTAATTGCAGAAGGCAAAGGATAAAGTAAGTGGAATAAAATGAGAGTAAACCAAAAGGTGCCTCAAACGGGTCACAGCAGGGGCCAGAACCAATTCTACCGCATAAAAGCAAGCACGCCTTCTACAGTATTGTCGCTATCTGCCAATAAGGCAGAAAAAGTAGCTGGCAGCAACAGACTGGCGCGTAGTGGGGCTAGAAACCGACATTCAGTTAAAATGTGATGTACCATTAGGGGTATGTCACAGTGGGCACACAAAGGTGCAGGTTCGTCGTGCAACAAATAACCATAGCTAAAACGACAGTCTCCGATACGTAAATGGGCTAAAATAATTTCTTCCTGCCTGGAACCAGGCAACCGGAAGAGGTTTAACCGCCCGAAGCTTGTTCCCATGCACAGCCGTCCACTCATCGTACCAGCATGTTTGAAGGGCCTGGCGTAAAAATAAGGAAAAGTCATGATAGGGAACAATAAAACAGTAAGTTCTAGGTGAGCAAATGGCGGATTTAGCCATGGCATCTGCAGCCTCATTTCTAGATACTCCAAAATGACCTGGCATCCACACAAAGCTGATCCTTGTGCCGCGAGTGCCAGGCAGTGGACTCTATCCTGAATACGCTGCACCAGAGGATGGTAATTGTACAGCATCAAGAGGCTTTGAAGTGCACTGAGGGAGTCCGTACAGATCCCGCAGGTACACATAGAATGTCGCTCAATATATAAAATTGATTGGTAAAGACTAAAAAGTTGTGCGGTAAAAATCAAACACTGTCGCCGTAAATGAAATGTAAAACTCCTACGCCCAAAAACAAAACAAAAATCTTGGGAGGACTACTTCTATGAAATTTGTTTCCTTATAAGTTGTATATTTTTGAATGAAATGGATGAATTCAGTTATTGTACAAATTCCAACTTACAATGTACAGTATTACAACATATTTATTTATAAATTCCTACCTGCCTGGTACCTTCCCTTATGATACACAGCTAGTATGGCTCTTTAACTTTCGTCATTGTTGTGCAACATTTACTTCCCTTTGTTAAACCTGCTGTGCTATTCCTTTTATCTTTCTTCCTTCTTCTGCTACACCATGAATTTCTTGTCCATTTTTCTTTTACATTTGGAAATTCTTTTACCTTCTTAATCCCTTTGTTTCTTCTTGCTTACTCAGTACAATTTTCATTGCAACTAAATTTCTCCCCTCATTGTTCCACTTATTTTTCCTGACATTTGCTATCTCTATTTTTTTTTTTTTTTTTTAATCTTCATTCAGTTATATAATGCTTTACACTTTCCTTACAAAATTTACTTATTCCTTTATTATTTCCTCTTAGGCCACTTAATATCATTCCCGTTGCTATCTAAGCTAACCCTTACTTTTCTTCCCTATTACACTGCTTTATATACTTTTCTCTAAACTTCTTTTGTATTTTCCTGTAAAATTTCAAGGACTTTTTATTTTAAATGCTTCCCTATATCTCCTGTTTTTTCATATCTTCTACCCTTCCTTTCACTCAAATCCCAAAATCTAACAATTCCTTTCCCCTTGTAATCATGTGTCTTTCATCCCTATTTATTCCAATACTTTCTTCAACCCTGCTTCCCAACTGTTTTTATATTGATATTCTCTTATTGAACCATATAAATTTTCAATAACTCCATCATGTGCACAAAAATTGAATCTCTTTTCAATATTCTCAGATTACAAATCTTCTTCCTTCTTTATATGAGGTACGTCCAGAAAGTAAGTTCTGTTTGGTAATAAAATAAAATTGTGTACAGATACAGAAAAATTATTTATTGCACAAAATTTTACAACTCTTAAACTACTTTTCCACATAACTGCCAAAATTTTGCAGGCATTTGTCATAGCGAGGCACAAGTTTTTGTATACCTTCTTCATAGAAGTTTGCCGCCTGTTACTTCAACCAGTTGGAAACATTTTCTTTCAGCTCTTCGTCATTGATGAAGTGTTGACCACCAAGGAAAGATTTGAGATGCAAAAACAGATGAAAGTCGCTAGGAGCGAGGTCAGGGCTGTACAGAGGGTGGTCAAACACGTCCCAGCCAAATCCCTGCAGGATGTTTTTCGTCACATTTGCAGTGTGTGGTCATGCATTGTCGTGAAGAAACAACACCTTTTGACAGCATTCCTCGGCACTTATTCTGTATTGTGCGGCACAATTTCCTAAGTGTCTCACAATAAACATCTGCTTTCATTGTTTGACCTTGCGGTAAGAAATCAATGAGTAAGATGCCTTTCCTGTCCCAGAACACTGTGTATATCATTTTTCGAGGTGTCAAGATTTCTTTCGGCTTAACCTTTGCTGGGGATGAGATGTGTCCCCATTCCATTGATTGACGCTTACTTTCAGAGGTGTCGTAAGAAACCCAAGTTTCACCTCCTGTGACTATCTATGTCAGAAATTCTTCGCCACCTTCATCATAATGGGTCAAAAACTGAAGTGCACTAACCATTCGTTTTCTTTTGAATTGCTCAGTAAGAATCTTTGGCACCCAAAGTGAGCAAAGTTTATGAAATTTCAGTTTTTCGGTAACAATTTCATGAGCTAGTGATTGTGAGATTTGGGAAAATTCCATAGCGAGAGCACTATTTGTAAACTTGCGGTTTTCCTGGATCTTGTCATCAATCGCGTGAACCAGTTCTTCTGTAAGCAAAGATGGACACCCACTTCGTTCTTCATCGTGCACTTCACTACGTCCTTCATTGAACTGTAGGACCCATCTTCTCACCATGGTATCTTGTCCGTATACATTGCAAATTTGCCAATCAATTTCAATTTGTTTCACTTTCCTAGCATTCAGAAAACAAATCACAGATCTGATTTCACAAGCGGCAGGATTTTCAATCAACACCAACATCATAACAAGCACAACAAAGCATACGTGGCTGACAGCAATCTCACAATGGCGCACGTTTCTTCTCCTTGAGACAGAGCATCTACTGCGTATGTGCGGAACTGCGATCGTAGCGCTGCAGTGGAGATAAATTGAAACAGAATTTACTTTCTGGACACCCCTTGTATTTTAATTACATGTGCCTTTTTTCCTTACATTTTTTACTGTTCCATTTGTACCCCACCTTTAACTACTATGGTCACATCAGCGACCTTTACACCGAAACTTATTGCCTGTAGGCAATGGCATTAACTCATATAATTGCTTTTTCTGTGTGCTATACACATTAAATCACACATCCATTCACACTTCCAGACTCTAGAGAAGATAAGTAATAATGTTGGTTACAGAAAAAATTCCCTCCACACAGCTGGGAATTGAACTTGGTACTCTTGTACAGTTTCCTCTATTTGTAGGCTAGTCATTATCTCCTAATACTTCCAAACTAATTCTTAAACAATATATATGTAAATAAGTAAAATAGGAAACTAAAATCAGACTGAAAGAAGATTCAATGCTGGGATTTGAACACAGATCTGCTTTCTGCAGAGTTATTCTAAACACTAAGATAAGAAGGCAATATGTTGCTGGTACACCGTTAAATTCCCAAACATAATTGAATTTTTCTCGGTAGACAAAACTTCTCAATTTAGAGATAACATACCTCAATGACAATATACAAATTAGCACATAATGTCACAGCAGTAGCAAATGCAATAGCAAATAAATGGTTTATCACAAAACACTATATCTTTCAGGAGAATTTCTATTCATAGACCTATAACTATTTGTTATAATACTAACAGATTGCTTAAGAAGCAACCCCAAATTACACACCTGTTGCTTTATATTGCACCATTATCTCACTCACCTGTAAGAAATCTTCTTGTTGAGGATCCTTCTCTAACGTGAGGAAGAATTCACCCACATCATTTTCCTCAGGATAAATAATTGAACACAGTCTTTCAAAAATAAATACTGGAGTCCTTACGTCTTGTGGACTATACTTCTGAACTGTTTCTATACAGATTGCCATGAACGCCTTGGTTTCTTGTTCAGTTCCTAAAACAGTACCCGACATATTAGATAACTACCAAAAAGAGGATTTCCAAGAAGAAACATGGGACTTTTCAGTAATACTAACCTGTGGTCATTTCCTCCAAGAGCTCCAGCAGTTTTTCTTGTGTATCATCTATCAGTCTTGTGCGCTGGACCACTAATCTTCTCAAGGAGAGATACCCATTAAGTACTGCCCCAACCAGACGTCCCTTATACTGTTGTTTTATGCTCTCATGCTCCAAAAATGATGCCAAAAGTTCTGTCAGCATCTTCAATGCATAACCTAAATGACATAAGAAGTTACAACTATAATTTCTGAATTTCATATCTCTGAATGAAGTTTTCACAAAATAATTTTTAAGAATTGATTATAAGTGGTGAAACTTTTAAACATAGCGAAACTAATAAGGAACATCTTTGACCTGACACCTGGAACTGCTTGAAAACATACTTGGAACAACAAGAAATCATTATTATGAAGAGAACTAATCCTCTGAATGTGGTCCAAATATTAGGGACATTGTTGTGATGCGCAGAACATGGAAATGACATCACGGGCGAGGATATGGAGTTTGCAAATACTATCATAATAATTCAAGAACATGAGGATGATACAGAAACACATGAAGTTTGCTAGAAGGATATACTAATTTTGAGGACAGAAGGAACCTGAACCTGAAAGTGGCTATTCAAGAAGTACACAACATTCATCTCCAGATGACAGGAACAGTAAAGTTAAGTTAGTACAAAATCTCTCCACCCAAAAAGTCATGGCCCAGCATATATGGATGACAGCATAGTGGAGAACATCTATAAAGACTATTACAATTGTGGCTTCAAATGCGTAGCAAACTAATGAGGAATATAAGTGTTTTAAAAGTAAATCAAATTGTAAATTAATTTGGCTCTTCTTTCTAATATACGACGCTGTGATTTTTTTCTAATTCCTTCACACTTTTTGATGTTTTTATATACAACCATTATTTTTAATATAATTTCTTTACTTTTAGTGCAATTTTGTGTTGGAGGGCATTCTGTTTGTTTATTTACTTACTGCATAATGTAGCCATACTGAAGAATTAAGTGCAGTGAAACCATGCTTGTTTCTCCACTGGAAGCAATGCTGTCAACAGTCTTACTTTTCTGGAAATTACACTATCTAGCAGACTAAATCTATGAGTTCGCAGACTGTATCGGACTGGTTCGGCTACTGCTGTGAAGTGTGCATGATGTCAAATGACACAACGTACACTGCAAGCGGGAAAATTGGCGGTCCCGGCCACGTCATTCAAATTGACAAATGCAAAATAGGACGACACAAGTTTCATCGGGGGTGCTGCAATTAGACTGTAGAGCGTATTTGCATCCTTCCTGTTGTTGGGGCATATCGTCATACGCACCTCATTCATTTCTAGTCGATCATTCCCAAGATCCAGTTGCCCCCTACGATGCGCCAACGATGAAACTTGCATAAAAATTATTTGTGGTTGGTTTATTGAAACTTGCGTCATTCTATTTTGCATTCGTCAATTTGAACGACGTGACCGGGACTGCCAAATTTCCCCCTTGAAGTATACTTGGTGTCATTTGACATCATGCACACTTCACGGCAGTAGCCGAACCAGTCCAATACAGTCTGTGAGCTCATACATGTATTTCCTACAGAGCACTCCAATATCATCGTGTCATAGGATTGTTTATGTGCAAAGCAGTGCATGAGTAACAACATTTGACCGGGCGATAACTTAACCTGCTCAAACCACGTTCCTTTGCACACGGACTGCGTCACCTATGTCTGAGGCATTTTTGTAGAGGTTGGCTACAAGTTTTACATATCTTTCTCATGCTGGCTGCAAACGCTGGAACCAGCTGTCCGTCTGCTTGTGCATGCGTATACATGCAGCTTTGAACTTAGAAAATATTCTCACGTCGCACAAAAGAAAGTTTCTCCGTTAATTCTAAATTATGTGTGTAGCAAATGGCGAGCAGAAGCTTGTTTCAGAGGAAACAGACTGTCGCAATTACAAACTATAAAAGAGCATAATGCGTGATTGGAGGAATTTAGTAACACTGATGTCAAAATTAATTGAAAACACTATTTGTATTCAGTTTTTTGACAGTTTGTCATCTACGTCTTTATATTATTATATTATTTATATTATTCGGAAGCCACTGCCTCCATTTTCAACCTTATCCAAATAGTTGGATATATACACACATATTTAAGTTATGTCATATGTTACAGAAGTTAATTTTTTACATGCAGGATGACATTTTCCTTAGGATCACATTTTGCAATGATATGCTAATAGATGTACGTCGAAGGAGGAGCAGGAACAGATGAACTGTTTATCCAGTTTATATAGTTTCAAGTAAAACATGACATTTTCATTGTAAAAATAATATTAATTTTTATAAACATATTCAAACATAAAACTATCTCAACTTTATATTTTTTGTTTTAAATGTACATTTTTATTGAGGTATCCAACTCTCAAAATGTATACAAATATAATAATTTGTAACATAAAACTTCACTTATCTTAAAATAAAAATGATGACAATTTTCTCATTAATTGATGAGGATCACGATTTTGTGAAAAGTCATTCACATCATCAGCTCAAACAACCTCACTGTCAACATTACAATCACTAGATGTCACTATGTTTTTGCCAGTACTACCTAAACCTGAAAATAAAATAAACTTAAAAACAAAATCGACTGCCAGTATTTCAAAATTCATTATGCAATTTTAGTTAATTGATGGAAATTGATAATTTGCTCACACTAGCCATGTATAGGCTAAGGTTCTTGATAGAGTCCACATGAAAAATTCAATGCCATGGCCAGGATTTGAACCACGGATCTCCTGGTTTCCGTCCAGTCGCTCTAACTCATTGAGCTACCATGGCCAACGTGCCATCCTGACATTAAATTCTTCATTTGACTCATTTATTTCCCAGGTGAACCACTAGGGGCTCTCGCATTCGCAACTGGACGGAAACCAGGAGGTCCGTGGTTCAAAGCCAACCATGGCATTGAATTTTTCATGTTGACTCTATCAAAAACCTTAGCCTATATATGGCTAGTGTGAGGAAATGATTAATTTCCATCAATTTAACTAAAATAATAAGAGTTAAATGATGAAGCCTGGGACTCAAGTACTTACAACAGTAAGTTGCCACAAATGGTGTATCTCGGATGCAAGAGCCCCTAATGTTTTACCAGGGAAATATAAGAGTCAAGTGGAGAATTTAATATGAGGACGGCATGTTGGCCATGGTAGCTCAATGGGTTAGAGCAACTGGATGGAAACCAGGAGATCCATGGTTCAAGCCAGCCATGGCATATTATTTTTCATGTTGACTCAATCTATTCCACTATGCAATGTTTATTTTTTAAAATAAACAATTTTTCCCAAATCATTAAATCTATCGGACCATTTAATTGTTTTAATAATTTAGCTTCTGGATTTATTTCATGGTTAAATGACCAAAAATGATCTGCTACGGCCGATTTATCAGTTTATTTATACTTAATGTTACGAAAATGTTCTTTCGCTCTCATTTCCAAATTACGTTTTGTCTTTCCAATATAAACTTTATCACAATCTAAACAATTAAATTGATTGTTATTATTAGGAATTTTATCTTCTTTTAGAGAAATGTAGTACATTTTTAAAACATAGTGACATCTAGTGATGTTGACGAGGTTGTTTAAGCTGATGATGTGAATGAGTTTTCACGAAATCGGGATCATCAATTAAGAAGAAAATTTTCATCATTTTCTTTTAAGATAAGTGAAGTTTTATGTTACAAATTATTATATTTGTATAGTATTTGTTGCTTCACTGTAACTAGCTTCATATTCTATGTATTTCTCAAAATGTATTTTATTTCAGTGTGTAAGGACTATGATACAATGAAGCACAAAATTAATATAATTTTGAGTCGAACTAATACTCAATGCTCCAATGGAAACAACTTACCATATCATTGGAAAAACTAAAAGGAACTTGAACATTAGGCTTAAGGAGCTTTTTAGGAACATCAGGAACAAAGGAATAGATAAATTGGCGGTAGCATACCATTTTTGGAAGGAGAATCATGATATAGAACAAGAAATCCACTTATTAACTCTTTCATGCTCAGTGGTACATATGTTGTACCACCATTTACCACCTATTTTGTTTGTGAAACACACTGGGCATGAAAGAGTTAAAAAGTGTCCAAGGTCCAGCTGCATTAACCACGTGGGAAAAAATCATCATAAAGAAACATGAAAGAAAATTGTTTAATTTCGACACTACCTTTGAAGAAAACCCAAACTTCAAGTTCATCAAGATACTGACAGACGCACCTATCACCTCCAATGAGTTCACCAAGCCAATGTCCACTAGTCGACAACAGCTGATGTTAGGAAGATCCTAACAAAATGCGTTCTAGGTTAATACTAGCAATAAGTGGAGCATTGAGTATTAATTCAACTCAAAATTATATTAATCTACTTTATTATTTCTTTACAGAACAAAGAAAAGTAGTAACAAGGTCACTTCATGTCAAAGAACCCACTATGTTATAACAAATTAATATTTTTAAATGAAATTATTTTTTGTTTCTTTAGTTAACAAATATCATTTCTAATCAGAAGAGTTACCTTGAGCAAGATCAGACGTAAGTGTAGTGTCTTCCAGACGATGAAGTTCTTGAATTTCACGAGTAAGCAAGTCTGCCAAATGAAGTAGCACTCCACGTACAGCCAAGTACTGCTTCCAGGGGGGTGGCTGTACTAGATTCTGATATAATGTGAGGAACTCTGCAGCACTCTCTCCTGCAGTACCAAGTTCACCCAGGAACCCAGTCAATAAGTCTAAAATCTAACAGCAAACATCACAATATATTAGCATTAATAGCAGCAAAAAAATCTTGACATAATAGGAGGAGTTAACTGAAGTATTTACCTCTTTTTTGCGAACAGGAACTTGACACAAGCTTTCCAACATGTTACATGCAACTTGCCGAGCGAGACGTGAGCTAGGATTGAATAAAACTTGCTTCAACCAGGCTGCATCTGTGAGTCGCAGGGGCATTACTCCTCTTAAGCTTTTTTGACGCCAGCGATGTCCATATTTCTCCATTAGATATATAGATCTTGCTTCTTCCTACAAAGAGAATTAAAAAATTATAGTTTAAAATATCAGAATCTATAATCTTTTGAAATCTTTGTAATTAATTTTTATATTATAAATGTAATACATTAGAAAAATGAGCAGTTATATAATGATAATGGTTTACGAAGGCAATTTTTCCACTTCCACAATAAGGATGATAGTTCAAATCTTGGTTGTATTTACACTGAGTTCACTTGCATTTTCTTACTTGGAAAGCTAAATTGAAGTAGTTAATGATTTAAAATGAATTTTGCCATACGTCTTTACTACCTGGGTGTTTTATTCAGAATGTGTTTTGAAGACTTTTCTTTCATCAGCAAGTTTAGACTTTAACAACTGGTAGCTCTATCAACTCATTGTTTGTAGATTATCTACTCAGTGGGCAAACCATTTATGGAGAGACTATGCTAACCTTCTGGACCAATTACAACAATTTATGTGAAAAAAGGCCAGAATTAACAAGGAAGAAAGTCATCTTCCATCAAGACAATGCACATTCGTACACATGAGCTGTTGTCATTACAAAATTACATGAACTAAGTATGAATTGTTGCCACATCCGCCTTATTCAACTGATATGGCTCCATCAGTCTTCCATCTCTTTCCGAAGCTGAAAATTTTCCTTGGATGAAGATTCACTTCATCTTTTCAGATGAAGATAGCTGGAGTTCACAACTATTTTTGAGATGAGATCAAGACATTGGAACATGCTGGACCAACATGCTGCATTACTCTACATGGAGACTTTATTGAAAAATAAAAGTAGTTCCAACATTTTAAGTATGTTTTTTCTATTCCTTACTTGGAACTTATCAAACCATGCTCATAAAAGGGTTCAAATGACTTGGTCCATGCACCATCTGGTGTTGTTACATCTGGATATCACTGTAACTGATGTAACAGTACCATAGAACCATATGAGTAACACCTTTATTTGAAAGACCAGCCATTTCTGTTGCATTAGTCTTCTGAGGTTTTGGTTCTCATTGATTTCCAACATTTCTTAATTATAAGTTTTGATTCTTACAGTAGTTGCAGATAATGTTCTTATGCTGCTTTCTCTGAAGGCTTTGTCTTGATGTTATCTGCAGCAGTAAGTCATCTTAAGATGGTGATTCAGAAGATGACATAAGCTCTATAGATTTTAGGTTCACTTAGCATCAATCGCCATTTGATACAATCTACACAGTTGAAGGACATTAAACTAGCAGGAACGGGTGAGTATACTAACTTGTAATGATGCTACAGTATTTATTTGTGGTTCCTAGTTTTGCTGTGAAAGAAGAAGTGCAGCCAAACCAAATTCTTTTTAATGTTTCATTCATTTTACTTAATGAAACTTAGCAATGCCTATAGGTGCCATTTCCAAACATCTATGCAATTAACGCCTAACTTTGCACAACTACATTATTGCAACCATCTTGCTAAAGTGGAGAATTCACCTTTGTTGAAAATCATGGCAAAAAAAAAAAAAAAAAAAAAAAAAAAAAAAAAAAAAAAAAAAAAAAAAAACAAGTGCCATAATTATAATATGAATTAAAACTGGAAGCAACAAAAATGCAACATCATTTATAGGACAATAATTCAATCCAATTTATACCCAACTAGTTTCACTAGTTTGTGGTCATAATTATCAATTTCATTATGTAAATGACTTTCTGCTATTATTATTTTCTTGTCTATAACTACGATAGATAAGTTTTTGTTATGCTTAATTTTTCTGCTTGTTTACACTGAGATGGTTACTGCAGATTCATTGATAACCTGGAGAAATGGGTAATGGACACAAATGATTAATACTTCATTGAGCAGTTGCCTTCCTGAACCATCTATTTGTTGTTTTTGAGCTAACTGAGATATTGGCTTTGGGATCAGAGAACTTCTGGCTGAGTATGCAGGACAAATGGGCTCAATTGCAGGCACTTGTTGTCATTTGTTTTGTTTCTATTTATTTGTGGTTGAAACTTTGGGTCATGATACTGAAATATTCAACTTATTCTTTCAACAGCATTAGAGGAAAATCATGACAACATCAGACAACCGGCTCAAGACATAGGCTTGACTATCTGAATTACCCTGCTCATTTTAAGAGGTATTACATCTGACCTCCTCCCTTCCAAAAGTGAGAGGGAGAGAAAGATGAGCTGAGGGCAATGAAGTTTCTCAACAATGAGAGAAGAGAGTGATGACAACAGATGCTAGTTGGAGAGATAAGATACTTTTATTTATCCTTTGAATAAAATGATTTAAAGGACATGTCAATTACAATTTTATATACATATATACATACATATTTTTATCTTTTTACATACCTCTATACTTAAATTCTTCCAGACTATAGAATGCATTTGTTATTAAGAATGTTTTTATTGCCTTCAGTTTATATTCCATTTTATTAATTATTTTAATTTCTTCTGGTAACTTATTATATAGTTCTTTACCCATGCTTTTACTGCAGCGGTTGTTTAGAGTTCCCCTATACACTGATCTAAAATAGTCGTAATTATTTCTTAGAGTATAATTATGTATACCATGATTTTTTGGTTCTTCTTTTCCTTGTAAAATAATTTTTATTGTTTCATATATATACATGGAACAGTTAAAATACCAAACTCTTGAAACTTTAATTTGCATGTCTGTCTGCTATTTATTTTTGCCATTATTCGAATTGCTTTTTTTTGTAGTTTGAATACTTTTTTTTACATCTGTTGCTGTGATGTTTCCCCATAAAGTTATCCCATATTTTATGTGTAAGTATATAAATGCATAGTATACTTGTTTTAAAGTTTCATAACCCATATTTTTTCCTACTTGTTTCATTATAAATATACCTTATTTAACTTTTTAGTTATATGAGATATATATGGCTTCCAGTTTAATTGTTTGTCTATTATTACACCTAAAATTTTAGTGTGTTGAACTTCCGGTATTGTTTCACCATCTATTGTAATGTTTATATCATTTTTACTATAACTTCCTAATTCAAAATTTATCCATGCTGTTTTGTGTGCGTTTAGAGGTTGAGGATGGAAGCAATGGCTTCCAAAACTAGTCTCTCGATAATATAAAAATTTAAGTGACGAAGTGTCAATAAATCAACTACAAATAGTTTTTCAACTGAAATCTGAAGGGTCTGACTGAATTTCACTGAAAGAAAACTATTGCCATTAAAAATATTTAAGTCAAATTTTTTTGCAGCATTTCCAAACGCTTATTATTGGTTGTGTAACAGTTGTTTTGATTTATATATAAAGGTTTGAAAAATGTATAAATTTA
Organism: Mantis religiosa; assembly: GCA_030765055.1. Lineage (NCBI taxonomy): Eukaryota > Metazoa > Arthropoda > Insecta > Mantodea > Mantidae > Mantis > Mantis religiosa. The sequence goes on from CM060947.1 coordinate 31,593,459, forward strand.
TAAAATAAAAACAAACAAAACTGTGTAAAAACATATGTAATTTTGTGATTGGCCGTAGTAATAATTGTGTTACGCAATGTAGTGACGTAAATCGGCCAATCATATAAAAGTAATATATGGGTAGCGATAGTAACGAAGGATTAAATAATCTTAGTGTAGAAATCGAAAGAAAATTCGTCTTTCTTTATGGAAAGCCGAAGAGATAGGACGCTTTTTAAATCGCTCGAAAATATGTAAGTGTTAGTTCAATTTGAAGTATTAGATTGATTCCGATCACAGCATAAAGTTTTGTGATAAGAATTGTAAAGGATTTGGTGTTAAAATAAATAAACAAAAGATTGATTTCTTATAGAAATTCAAATTAAAAAGTTTAATGATTTGTTCATTCATTACCACCCTTGTAACTTAGAGTTTTCATTGCTCGTAAGTAAGAATATAACAGAAGAATATTAAAAGCTAGCCAAGGCATAATTAAGGATTTTCCTGATAACTTCGGGGAACATCTTCATCAAGTCATAATATTTTGGACGAAGGTAAGTTAGACGAAGTAAAACCTACGACGGGAAACGAGATACCAGCCCGAATCTTGCTATATATGTTCCCGCAACTTTGGGGCATCGAAATCCACAGCAACAGGGGAATCCTGCTACAATATTGCCACAACATGGGGATCACAGCTCTTCAACATTGCACCATCCCCCCATTACCAAAAACTTCTGTTTCAACATGATTTTCACAACGCAGGGCTTATAGTTCGTCGTCTTCAATCATCGCATGTGTAGCAGAATAGAAATCCTGCTGTGTAAATATTTATACATTTTAAGCAATATACTTATCCTATATGGTTCTTTGTAATACTCATTAATTGTAGGGTAGTAAAATAAATAGCTACAAGTATGATCCTAGTGTAGCTTGACATGTTCTAATCAGCTGGTATATTAATTTCTAAACCTGGTAATGTTTCTTGTGGCCATAAATGAAGCATTTGTTAATAAAATAAAAATGTTTGTACTTGGTTATCTGCTTCACTGTTATTAGCTCCAGGAGTTTATTGGCCATTCTTCGATTTGAGTCCATGCAAATTACATACAAAATAGTTTTTGAACTGCTGAATACTGACTAAATCTACAAGTACATCAATTGCTGTAATGTTATGCCATTAAAGCTAATTTTGGTGAGTATTTATAATGAGCAAGAAAGACAGAAAGAGAAAAAAACTTTATAATAATTTCAGAAGCATGAAAATAAATGGCAATGAAATAAAAAAATGCGTAAATTGTTACAAATTATAGGTGATTTAGCAAAGCATTTAGTTATTGATAAAAATGATACATTCTTACTCCATATACAATCAGAATATTCTGAGACATTCACCAATATTAAAGAGCAAAAAGATGTTTGCAAAGCATTTCTTAGTGGGAAAAAAAAAAAAAAAAGTGGTATGTTTTACCTTCTTTAAAGTTTTGGAAGCTGGTGCATCTGGATTTCTAGCCGGCATATGCTGTCGCCACACTTTGTACGAGTGTTTGGGATCTCCTTGAAGCCATTTACCAACATCCACCCTCACACCCTCTGTTGGCCTAATGGTAGCTAAGGCATCAACTGACTTGTCCTGAAAAAATTAATAAATGGTTAAGAATCTTTTGTATTTAAATAATGTATAGTCTAGCTGGAAATTGAAGACAGGACTTCCCTAAGTTGAGAAGCTAGATAACTAATTTATTATGCATATTTATGAAATAAGTGGGCATATACTGACACTTTAGTTCACTTACTTAAACTTACTTACTTAATTAAACCTATTGCTTTCATCTTCATTCACACTGGGAACACTTTCATTTAGCCTATTTCATCACTGTCATTGTCAGTATGGTCAAATACAATCTATATTATTAATATATTTGAAGCAATTATGTGCTCCAAAAATGTTAATATTTTGTCCTACCTAACTATTGCTTACAAGGGAACGAGGCGCATCCATAAAATAAGGTCTCCAATTTTATTTAATATAGAAAACATGTTTGTTGTCAATGAATGTTACATTGATAGAAAGGCGGAACTTACAGCTATTTTTCAATGTAATCACCATTGTGATCAATGTACTTTTGCATGCGCTGTGTCAGTTTTTGTATATCCTTGTCATAGCACTCTCCCGCCAAGTTGCGCAGGTAGTGCTCAACCTTGTTTTTCAAATCATCGTCAGTCTGGAAATGTGTTTCATCCAGGTGTGACTTCAACTCAGGAAACAGATGATAATCACTAGGTGCTAAGTGTGGACTGTAGGGGGATGGGTGAGGATATCCCATCCGAACTGGGCCAGGAGAGCATTTCCGAGACCCACCTTGCGATAATGCAAATGTTCGGTCAAAACCAATCATAGTCTTGCTGACTTCAGGGATAAGCTCACAGAGCTCATGAACCGTCACATGCCGATCTTTAAGCATTTATGGCTCCATTTTTGCGATTGTTTCGGCTGAAACCGAAGACAGACTAGAAGACTGTTCATCATGGACGTCTGTACGTTCGTCTTTGAACTCTCCGACCCCTTTCACACGTTTTTGACGTCCATACACTGTGGCCCATAGACTTCGCATAACTGATGATGAATTTCAGTGGGGGTAGTGCCCTTGGCACTCAAAAAACTGATCACTGCACGCAATTTGCACTTGGCGGCGGAAGTGATAGGAAGCTCCATCGCAAACGGCTGCCCAGCCAAGATTAATGGTTGCAACGGGTTCGTTGTAGTGGGGATTTGAAGGGGTGAAACAAAGCTACACGCCAGTGTTGACGGATCTTGCGTAATAGCGTTCCTCATGGCTCCAGCGCCTTGGAGACCTAATTTTATGGACACGCCTTGTATCACTGTATTCACACGCTATACATCTGAGTATTTATGGTATAATGCCTTCTGTATATAAACCATGTGCACCAACATTCTGCTGCAGAGTAGAACCACAAATGTGGGGTTGAAGACAACCCCACATTTAAATTCATCAAAAAATCAACAGATGGCAGCAGCAACTCCAGAACTACCCACACCATTGGATCAAGCTTTAGTCACAACAGAGCCGATGATGCAAACAATAGTTCGCGAAACATGTCCTCAATATAGGTACGTAAGTGAAGCTTATGTCTAAAAAATATGAATCATCTATAATTTAATTATGTTCTATTAAGTTCTAGTGCAGAAAATGAAATTATAGTAATAACAAAACTGCACATTTTTACATAGAGAAGTTAAAATAAACTCACTCTGCTTCCCTCAAAGAAAGATTTCAAAACTACCTACACATTAAAATCAGTGTTCATTTCTGTGGTATCATTACCAAGGACTTCTTACCTTATTCTTTTTGGATATTGGTTGATCTGGCTTGATGAGAGTCTGGAGTATTTTTAGACATGGTAAAATTATAGACTGCATCACAACAGGAGATTTAGAATCTTTGCATGCCATAAGGAACAGCTGCATCACACACCTGAGTCATTAAAAAATATTATATTACAATAAATAATAGAAACCACTTTTCACAGATAATTACACTAAAATTAACCATGTATAGTCGAATCTGGATTCACTATTTTAAGAGTGCAAATTACTATATGTGCACGATAAGTGGAGCACTTACTGCCCTCTTTGAGAATGCAATCAACTGAGGATAACTTTCAGTGCAGACTATATTTTGTTCGCTGTCAGTAAACAAAAGTATCAATCATATCATAAACCCCAAGCAACCTAGGCTCAGCAGCTGGGTTGGCAATCACAGTTGGTTGGCAAAATTCTTGAAGTTTCATGCTAGTAATAAAGCAGTGCATTTAGTTTGTCATGTTTTGCACTAAAGTGAATCGAAAAGATACTGACACACTGCTTCACTCACACTGTTTATTCACAGGACATGTTCTAAGAGCTTCTGCTCGTATCATCAGCTGGTACTTGACTAGTGCAAATTGTAATGGTTTCCCCTTTCTCCGTATTGTCAATAGATGGCGTGATGTACTTGTCAAAGATGTCCGGTGGTGGAGTTTCAAAATTCATGACTCTATGACGATTTTTGTTAATGAAGATTTTTTCCCATACAGAAAGGTCTATGAAAGACCTATCCAGGAAGGTCATAGATCTTTCCATATGGGAAAAAATCTTCATTAACAAAAATCGTCATAGAGCCATGAATTTTGAAACTCCACCACCGGACATATTTGACAAGTACATCACGCCATCTATCGACAATACGGAGAAAGAGGAAACCACTACAATTTGCACTAGTCGAGTACCAGCTGATGATAAGAGCAAAAGCTCTTGAAACATGTCCTGTGAATAAACAGTGTGAGTGAAGCAGTGTGTCAATATCTTCTCGATTCACTTTTGTGCTAAGTTGTGCTTCACTGTCACTACGCTTCTTTCAAGTTTATATTTTGTCATGTTTTACTTACCTCAATTTCTGCTCCCAGCAGGAGTCTTCCTTCTGCACTAGTGCTGCAAGCAGAGCCATCTCATGACGCACTGCAAAAGCTAGATCTGAGCTAGCTACATGTCCTCGCAATGTGAGTGCAATTCGATCCATTAAGAGAGTTCGAAGATCCTCGGTCGCCTTTGGGTTGTCTCTTGTCAGCAAACACAATAGTTGGCGCACCTCTTCTTGAACCTGGATAAGAGCACGAGAGCACTTATCTTTATTTGAACTGATATAAAACTTCAAAACACAGCATTCAGTATCTGCTAAAAATTATCATTGTTATTTTTTTGTGGAAATAGGAATAATACTAATGAAAGTCAACTGGTATTGAATACTAAAATTATAACAGGGAAATATGTTGAAAAAGTGTTAGAAGCAGCAAATGCTAACGGGTAACAGACAAAAAATGTTTTAAATTTAAAGGGAGTGATTAATGACACTAAACAACTTAAGTAAGTGTTGTTTAGTGTCATTAATAGACTCCCTTTAAGTTTAATTTATTATAACAACACTGTTTTCAACACTTCCAAGAAAGGAATTGTAAAAAATGTTTTATTAAATTTTTATGTATTAGTACAAAGAAATTGAAGGGGCAGGTATACAGAAAGTTAGCAAAAAATAAAGACAAAGGCCAAATGTATAAAAATTGAAAGGACTGAAAAGTACTTTTGAACAAGGGGTATGTCCACTGTGTGAGAGGAAGGAAAATGTATGCATATATTGTAATGCTAAGCAACAATTGATCAGGATAAAAATGTTATTAAGATAAAATGGAGAAATATACACAAAATATGTACAAGTTTCTAAGTTATCAAACTTAACATAAAAGCTTGCTGTCAAATTAATGGTTAATTAGAAAAACAATATAAATTATACTTTGTTAAACTTATCACAAAAGCAAACTGAACTAATCTTAATGAGCACAGATAACATGAAAACTTATAGAAACATTAAAACAAACTACTGTCATTTAATCATTCTTCCATGCTAGCCATGTGTAGGCTAAGATTTGCCTGCTGCCATTTACTGGGGTAGCACAAACTTATTGACTGCATCTATTGGCGGGATTTTGAAATTCTGCCAACAGATAGCCATACATAGCACGATAGCGAACTACCCATCTACTGGGACTAACAAAAAAGCTATTCAGTCTACTGTCTGAGGATGTAATGCATACATCACGAATCTGGTCCTGGAAAATTTCAGCAATATTTTAGCACTGGCCCTCATAGTGTGGGTGTTCTTATGTTTAGTGTATACTATAGATAGACCGCAAACAAACTACGGTTGGTGTACGCATGGCAAGCAGAACTTTCTCCCCTTCTCACCATCCAAAAATCACGTGACTCCCACCCCTCCCTTCCTGCATGCGACAGAGCGCAAACCACATGAAATGAGTGTATTTTAATACTGTTTTGATTTTCAAAGTTATCAGAAAATAATTTCCTCTGACATGAGCTCACAATCGATCAACAAATAGATTGAATCATAGTTTCTTTAAACCCTGATGAACAACACAGTGATTTGGCAGAAAATGCAAAGAGTGAATGTAACAGTGAATGAAACATAACCAATGCAGCCCGCACGATGGAGGAGAGGCAATCTAAAATGACGGTAGAGGGGGAAGCTAGAAGACTCCAGTGTTGGTAAGCCACGCCTCCAACAGCATTTTGTTCGCAGTCTAGTTATAGTAAAAATACAGGAAACACACAGTAATCACATGCAAACAATAAAAAACAGTCAAATAAGGAAAAGAATATATATATTTTGTAATTAAAAAAAAAAAAACACAGATAAGTGGAGTTAGTTACCAAGTGTTGTAGTTTATTTATAATATCCACACTTTGTATATTATATGTATTATTAACTTAATATTTCATTTTTACATTTTTTTTTTTTTTTACTTTTAATTCCTTGTAGTTAAATATTTTTGAGGAATCAGCTACATAACTATTTTCTTTCAAGAATCTGCAGCTCATAATTGAAATTGTGAATGGATTAGTAACATTTTAATTTCATAATTTTCACAGAGAATATGATTTGAAGACATTTATATGTCCATTGGCATCTGGAAGGGGTCCCTTCTAAATCAGTGTCAGTTGTACTCCCATTGTCCAGTGAACATACAGCTATAGGGGAACAAAGGTCTTTAAAACACATTTGTAGTGAAAATTTATCATCGATCTACTCAAAATTGTAATGATGTCATAAAGATTCTCTTTTATCAGTTCTAGTAGCTTGGTGTATATGCAGCTTTTTAATTAAATTCATGCAATATGATTGCTTAAATAATATATCTATGATCTGAACCAACATACCTGTACTGTGCCTCTGCGTAGATTATTATCCAGTAGCTCAGCAACAAGACCCTGAGCACAGAGTGTCTGTCTGGAGGTGGCACTAGCTGCTAGAGCTCGCAGCAATGTCAAACAATGCTCAGTGGCAGCTGAGGCACATCCGTAGCACCGACCAATTTGGGGTGGTTCTGATGTCATATTTATAGAAGTAGATGAAACACTAGCATTCTGATCACGTTGGTTGCGATCATATGCTACAAGCTCTCGTCGACATGCCAACACACGCTGTCAAACACATCAACAAATGACAGTATATGCTGCCTAAATGTTCTACAGAAGGATAAAAGCTTTGTAATTCAATAACTTCCCTCATAACAACTTAGCACAGCAAAGATCATGAATGAAATTGGTAAAATGATGCTTAAATGAAAATAATTTGGTTTTTCTTCTATAAAGTTAAAAACAATAATGTAAACAAATACCTAAATTTAAGTAGTCACAAACAGCATTTTATAAAGGTGTATTTTATTTAATGATTTGTTGGATTATAATTCAGAGATGCCCTTTCTCTGCCCATCTGACTCCAAGTGTTTATCCATTTAATACTGTTTTTTTTTTTTTTTAATTTATTTGGCTATTCAGCAGTATTGCTATTCAAGCCATTGATATATTACATAAGTACTACATACAAATTAACAACTGAGGAATTACTGTCCTCTAACATATACAATAGGTGACAAATTTATAGTATAAACAAACAGAAAACAATTAAGAACACATTTAAAAGAAAGATAATAAAAGACAAAGTATATAACAGGATAACTAACACATACAATAACTATAATACAAATAAAATATTTAGTGATAATTTTCCACTTATCTTAAGAAGTTGATGACAAAACTTCTATCTCGTATTTGAAATTAATTTCGTAAGATAATAATAACATACAATAACCTTAAATAAGATGGATAACGACTGAAAAGAGAGGTTAGATATGCGAGGCTAGATTATGATCAGTGATGTTATGAGAAAAGTAGAGGATATACTTTGAATTAGTGAGAAAAGTCGCTATCTTCTGAATCAGTGAGTAGGGTGTCTTGAGGCAGTTTCGTTGTCCAATGTCATAGGTTACAGCGCCTGGTACTTCGGATAATCTAACGAAGAATGTCTTTGATATCAATTTGAAGAACAGATGTATGGGAAGAATACCAAGTTCCTGATGGAGTTGATCATTTCTAATGAACCAAGGAGCCTTTGTAATACTGCGGAGAAGTTTGTTTTGTATAACCTGAAGTCAATGAATGCACCCCATACAGAGCAGCGTAAGAAATTATGGGGCATATAAGAGACTTATAGATCAATATTGAGCACTCCAGACCAAGCTGGGATTTCTTCTGTAGCAATGGATACAGATTTTTAATTCTAGAAATGGCTATTGTGGAAATGTGAGGTATATGAGAATTTCAGGTTAATTTAGTGTCAAGCATTACGCCTAAATCATTTAATACTGTTGAAATTGGCTTACCTGTATAATTTTGCTAAGTTCTTCAAAGGCACTCTTACATTCTCCACAATATCTCTGAGCAAGAAGTTGAATGGCCCTGTTAACTTGAGTACTTCCTGATGCATTACTGGATTGAACACCTTCTTCCAAAGCTCTATCCAGTCTGTGTTCACTGATCTTTAACAGTAGCAACTGCAAAATATTTTTTTGTAATTAGTAAGGTATGTGTTAACTCCTCTGCCCAACGGCACAGTAAATGCAAAACTATTACTTACTTCCAGAGTGGGTTTGTTAGCAATAAGCTGCTTGTATACACGATCGGCTTTCTCAAGCAGAGAGTTGATGGTTTGTACAGTTTTCTTGCGGTCATCATCACTTTCAATTGGATCAACAGCACAGCATGCTCTTGCTGTTAGTGTATAGTCAAACTTGGCATACTTGCAGAAGCCACAAGCATGACAAAGGAATGGGTCCTTCTCATCATAGTTAATGGCTCTGAAAAACAAGAAGTGGGCTATTACTGCTTCATGTTACCAGAGGGAGACAGGGAGTAGGGATATCACTTTACGATAACACTAAATAATGTGTGCATCTTTGTATGAACAAGTACAGGACTTGCCAAAGTGACAATATTTAAGTGGATGGTTAGCAATTAGGTATGGGTCCACGATGCTTGTGTTACATCAATATTTACTTGCATGGTATTGACATCCAATGATACTTAGAAAATTTGCTTTATTCTTTTTCAATACTTCAGTGGTGATTCTGAAACTTTTATTTCATTTTAAAATCACAAAAATCATTGCCACAAATACAACATTGCAAAGCCCGAGAAATTTCCAGGAATGTGGCACTTGTACAGCAACATTATGCAAGAAAATAATCGTGTATCAAATTTTCAATGCCAGTTAACAGTTCCCAAGAAGAAATCACTGTATATCTCAATGATGATTTGTCACCTCTTTCTGGTGCACTGGATTACTGGAAAACAAATTCAAAATTTCCAAAACTAAAAAGTGTTGCCATTAAAAATGTATGTATTCTGCCGGCAACAGTTTTCTCTCAAAGACTATTTACATAACAGGACTCAGAAAAAGAAAAAAGGACTGAAAATACTAGTAAGCTTGAACAAAAATCTATAAAAGTAAGTAACATATGAAGCTTTTAACAGTGAAGCAAACAAATATATACAAATATAACAATTTGCAACTTAAAAACTTCACTTTATCTTATAAGAAATGATGACACTTCTTTCAATGTAGAGTTCAAAAATAAGTACACTGATGGTTTTAAATTTTGTTTCATTAAATATGTGCATCTAATTAATTTCACTGGCATTGCACAGTTCTCCCAACATTCTATTTTGTATTGAAACTAGAAGTAGAAATGACAGTATCAAGTTCAAGACTTTGGGAGTATCTTGTACTTTAACATTAATAATTAAGAGTTTAATAAACTGTCATGTTATAGAATTAAGTGTTGTCTTTACTTTGCTCTACCTTTTCGTTCTACTATCTTGCTCCCATCCTTTTTTTTTTTTTTTTGGTAATTTGTGTCCTCCAACGTTAAGTCATATCGGACAATGAATGAAATGGGTAAAATGATGCTCAAATGTGTCCAGGGTCCATGTAGCTTAGGTTACCTGACATTTGTCTATCAGGAGAAGGAAAAACCCTGGAAAAACACTTATCCAGGTAACTCACCCTGACAGAAATTCGAACTCAGGACCTCTTGAACATGCTACCATTTAAGCTACCGAGGCGGGCTCCCATCCTTTTGGTTACACCCCTAGTTACAAAGTATTAACATTATGGTGTAGTCACCCAAATTACACTACTTAGCATAACAATAGCAATTACTCAAAAAGCTCCCCCAATACTTAATGTACAGCTGGGCCCGCCATCTTACAATATAGTGTCACACTATACTTAAATGTAAGAAGAGTCTCCATTAAAGTTTAATTTTAACCCAATAGAATGTATTTCCCAGGGTTATAGGCCATGGTCCAGAGAATGAAAATTCTCCTGACATTTCGCTCATATTTCCGACGAGCATCTTCAGAGGATTTTAGCTACGTACTTGCTGGAATGTCATTTGGCATGATGCCTCGTCAAATATAGCCTGGTCTATCCATGCCACGCCTACTTGCCTGCCATTGGTTCTTTATCAGCCAATCTCCATGTAACTGTGAGAGTGTGCTGCTATTGGTCTGGTTTGTTCTCCATGGCTTTACTTTTGTCTCTTGTAATACCGGTATCCACGCTTTGTGAAGATGTAATATTCTTCCTGTTGAAATTGTTTTTATGTTTTTGAATTTTGATAGCTTCTCGATAGAGCCTGGCATGATAGTGGACAAAGCTTTCTAATTTTAACATTTATAAAACAAAGTCAAGCTTAAAACTATTAGTTAAAACTAACTCGGGGATTAAAGCTTCTTTTAAAATACCAGGCCTTAATAAGATTTAGTTAGATAGGGTATCTCTATGATTGTCATCTCGGTCAAATAGCTACGTCTAATGATAAAGCTATCACATGTTAGCACTGAAATAAATGAATAAAAAATACCTGCACTTGTGACACTGGAACACATTTTCACCACAGTTGGCACAGACACCAGGGTTTGCAGGTACGGATGCAGAGCAGCGTGGACATTGTAGTGTTTCTGAAGATGCCTGAATATTCTCATAGAAATCAGCATACTCTATCATCAGATTACATGCCACTATTGGCAAAGGAAATTCCATCTTAACCTCCGTCTGTCCAGTAGCCAAGGTCACCTTCTTTGCTTTGTGCCACATTGCTACCAACATAAACAGTATGTTAACATTTGATATTCAGGCAATGATACTCATTTTTAGTCATTTATGTGGATGGTATGTGCTTACCTGGCTTATTTTTCAGCTCAACAACAGCCTGAACACTCCTGTTATTGTAGTAGATGTTAATAGTTCGTACCATCTTGGTCCGCTTCAGGTCTCCAATTCTCAGAGTGATTTTGCTAATAGTATGGCCACCCACCAGTTTTACAATCTGGGTTGTGGTTGTAAACTTTGAGTCAATCTGAAGCACATTCAAAACAAGAAAATTAAAACAAGGTAATTTCTGTAAATATTTACCTCAACATGAAGTATACCTTGTTTCACGTAAGCTTGCCCAGTATCTCTTAACGGTCACGTGACCTAATCACCTCTCATTGGTTGCTGTTGTGGTAATGACTGTCGTGCGATAAAAATTAGTTCGTTATTTAACATGGTGATATATCATTATATGTTGGAAGAGAATTGTCAAATTTATATTTTCGTAACTGTTTTAATTAAATATATTACGCAACAGAGTTGATTTATCTGAAATGCATATTAATTCTTAAACGAATTAAACAGGAGGTCCCTTTGCTCTCAAGCACATGGCACGACAGCATGTGATTTAGCGGTAGTGGTGACATTTGTTTATATGACTTTTATCACTGACCTTGTTTTGAACTGGATTAGTCATGCATCGGCATTCGAGAGTGCGGGAGCTAAATTATTTTATTGATCGTTTATTGCGCATGTACTTATTATCAGTTTTTCGCTGAAGTATCGCAAGGATAATTATTTACAAACAGGCGAAAAAAGAATTGTGTTGCACGTGTTTAATGCACTCACAGAGAAGAATCTGTCTTTGTCAGTGAGAGAAGTCGAACAGCTGAGCTCTGAAGTTACAGGTGTGAGTGTTAGACCCGTAGAAACATCGCGACATGAAATTGAGGAAACAGGAAAACTTACCACTCCAGGCAAAAGCAGGAATAAACAAAAGTGCGTGCTCGGAGAAAATACGTGAAAAGTGTTGTGCGTCGTCATGTGTGTAGTTTTTCTTTAGAAACGAACTCCCTAACATAAGTAACATTTCCTCTGCTGTAAATGAGGATGCTGATTTACCAAATTTCAGCAGATTGCTTATACAGCTGGGATTTGTGAATGAAAAAAGAGGCAAGAAAAATGTGCTAAAAGACAGAGGCGATATTGCTGTGTGGCGAAGACGCTATTTAAGGACAACCACACTGCACCGAGATACAAGTCGCTAAATATACACGAAGAACACACGAAAAGTAAAGTATGGTGTGACACGACTTTTAAAACTGAAAGACAAGCATTTTTGAAAGGTATGTATGCTGGTTTAAAAAATCCCAGTGGAAAAGGCCAAATGCCTTTCATTATAAACTCTTTCTGTTTCATTGCTCAGTCATTCTGTTTCAATTTGCTCAGTTCATTATAAACTTGTATTTTTGCATGCCTTCATATCTTTATTTGTATGATTTTTGTTGATTTTATTTATCTTCCCGGCAATTATTACGAAATGTGACGGGAAGGCACCGCCTATGGCCTATGACGCGAAAGCATTAGCCAATTAGGGCGAGGGGGAGGTTGTTGAACGCGGAGTGATACATTTCAGCTGGGCAAGGTTATATGAAACAGAGAGTAGTTATAGAATATTTTGTAAGAATAGACTGTACAAGAGAAGAGGTCACGTGAGGACAACATACCAGGCTGTTTAAACTATGTAGGAATGTCGAACATGAAATTTCTGTTTTTAAATACACTTGCTGTTATTGCTTACCTTAATTGATGAGAGTTTGATGCTGGACATGGCCACTTCTGGATTGTTACATACAAGGCAAGGTTCACTTTCTAGATAGTATCCATCAAGCTCAACAAACTGTGCCAGATGAGTGTAGAGATTAGCATTGGGGTGATGTGCCAGGAGCTGATTCTGTGTGTGCAGTACTGCTACTGCTTGCTCCATGTATTCTGACATCTGTGGGCAAAATATGTTCTAGTCATAACTCATTCACTGTTATGGATGGAACAATTCCACCACATGTAGATGCACTCCACCCGTTATGGAATGGTATGATTCCATACATGGATTACAGTTAATTTAACAAAAAATGAATTGATCAAGCTTTAGTCGCAACAGAGCTGATGGTGCAAACAATAGTTTGCGAAACATATCAATACAGGTATGTAAGTGAGGCTTATGTGTAAAAAATATAACTCCTCTATAATTAAAATATAAATTGAATTTACATGAATACATCTTAACGCATCACTGTTTCTAGCTTCTTCTGTATATAAGTACAATTTATGTTGCCAATATCAAATAGTACTGCAATCAATATTTATCTTGAAGCAGTTATTTTAGATCAAATCTCATAAAAAATTGTCAATATTTTAATTTTGTTATTTTAAATTTATTGAGAAAAGAATTTGGAAATTATTAAAAATTGTAGTAGAAAGGGAATGAGATTAAAAATAACAATCAAAGGTAAAATAGTGATTCAAGAGGTGGAAGAAAAGGAAATGAATATTCTTAATGTGTTTAACAATGATAATATTAGTTTAAATTTTTAAGAAATATTGTTTAAATGTTAAATTATTTAAAAAATTATTTAAAGAAAAGATTATGAAGATTAAACAAATCTAATTATTTGTATTTTGATATTTGACATATTTTATATTTATTTGTACAGTTTCACTACAATAACTTTAACATTGTACATGCACTGTACAAATACATGAAACTGCTGACTTAAGATTTACTCGCTGACCAGGACCCCTGGCCATAAGCCTTTGGTTTTCCTGAGCAGCTTGTCATTTCTTCTTCACCTTCACTTCTTTTACCCTAATCCACTTTTCTTTTAACCTATATAAGAATTCTCCTATACACCTATTTTTCTTTTCACCCATCTCCGTTAACATGCGTAACGCCACTACCTCTTTGCTCACAATGTCCCATTTCTTATCCCATATTTTCCTCCTACAATTTGTTAACTCCTTACGTTCTAATTATTTGTAACAAAAACTTATCTTTAAAGAAACTGATGAAAATTTCATGAAATTGAGAGAAATTTTCATCAATTTCTTTAAAGATAAGTAGTTTTTGTTACAAATAATTATATATGTTTAGTACTTGTTGCTTCTCTATTACTAGCTATTGTAGTTAATAATGAATTAAATGGTCATAATATTAATTCCAATATTGAAATTGTGAGATGTGGGCTTCCACAGGGTTCTATCCTGGGACCACTGCTTTTTCTAGTGTATATTAATGACCTTCCACTTAATATTCCCCATGCAGAAACTATTCTATATGCTGACGACACTAATATAATAATCAGAGGCTGCAATAATTCTGAATTGCAACATTATGCTAATACTGTGATGACAAATATGATGCATTGGCTAACTAATAATAAATTACTACTTAATATTAAAAAGACACAAAGTATGCATATTTCACTATCAAATAGAAATAAAGCTAATATAGCTCCTGTAATCGCTTTTGGCAATGAGGTAATACAATATACCAATGAAACAAAATTTTGGGGGGTAATTATTGACAAATTTTTAACCTGGAAGCCGCATATTCAGTATATTACTGCAAAAATTAATAAAGCCCACTACATAATATCAGTGCTAAGGAAAATTTGTAATACACAAACATTAAAGCTGATTTACTATTCATATGTGCAGTCTTATCTTGCATATGGTATCTTTATCTGGGGATCAGCTACCGAAATAAAAGATTTATTTGTAACACAAAAGAAAATAATAAGAAGAATGTTTAATCTAAGTAAAGGGACTCATTGTATGAAATATTTTAAGGAAAATAATATACTAACTCTGCCATGTCTGTATATCTTAGAAACCGTATGCTTTATAAACAACAACATACAATATTTTCAAACAAATAACACTATTCATGAACATTATACTAGGAATAATACTAAATTACATATACTAGGATCAAGATCAAATAAAAAACTTAACTCAGTACTTCATAAAGGGGTTCACATGTATAACTTAATCTTAAAGAAAATCAAAAACAATGATAAGAAAAGATTCAGAAGAGATGTGAAATCATTCTTAATAAATCAGTGCTTCTATAGTACTCAAGAGTTCTTTGAATATTTTAGACACCAGATTAAGTAGAGTAAATGATTACATGAGAATAATTTTATGATACTAATGGTTGACAATTCATGTAAGTTTTCTGTATTTGTTGACATTGATACAATTTAATCTGATTATTGCATGCAGAATTAATTCTGTATTTTCTGAATTTCTAGTTTGTATTGTTTGTACTGTATCTTGAAAAAGCAAATATTTCTGTACAGAAATTAAATGCTAAATAAATAAATAGCTTCAGTTTTTACGTAATTATGATTACCAAATATGGTCATGAAAAATATGGTCATTAATTTTGTGTTACGACGTGTTGATCTTAACTTTTGAGGGAATTAAAATTGAAATATTTAAAAAGTCAAACAATTCTTCAGTTTATTTAGTCAATTACTTTCATATCTTCCCATCCGATATTACACCCGAGATAAGAGGACATCGTGACCCAGAGCATCATAACCAGCACCAAGGACAGGACACTGCAGCATCCCAACACAGAGGTCCAGGTGCAGTATTTCATCATCCGAGTAGAAATTCCATCGCGAATGACTTCTCAACCTGGGGCTTTGAGATAATCCATGCAGGGATCATCTCAGCTCATCATCATCCATTTGTAATCCCATCGCAATCTTTAGCAGGTTTATCTTTATTGATTACAATTTTTGTAAATGTTTCTTTTTTTTTAGTCAAATATCTTAAAATAATTACATTTTAACCAACTTGTATAGAGTTAAACTGCTGGAATTCAGTTGCACCAATCACTGACTACAGTGGTCAGGTGTGCTTTAAATGGCTGATCGTGAATAAATCAAAATCCAGATAGACAAACTTCTCTTTGCATTAGTTGTTCTGCTCCAGTTGATTAAGAGCACCTGTACAAAATCAGAAGATGTATGGTCCAAGCTTCCCTTATAGCTATGAATTTTTCAGTCATTACCTTTCATAGAAATCCAATATGTATTGAAACAATGCAAAGGATTACAAAATAATATACTTTGTTATTAAGTTAATAATGAGGATATTTTGTAATCCACATACCTTTTTACCAGTCTGAGAAGTCTTGAGTGAAAAATATCCCAGTAAATCAACAAATTGTGCAGCCTTACGTCCATAAGCTGCTAGCTGAGGCCAAAGTTTCCAAAGTAGGTCGAGAAGTGATTCCTGGTCAGGAGAGGGCGAGTTCCTAAAACATTAAAATAGATTACGTATAATTTCCTTTCATGGAGGTGTTGAAAACAGTGTTGTAATAAATTAAATTTAAGGGCAAGTCAATTGACACTAAACAACCCTTACTTAATTTCCCAGAACATGTTTCAGAAGCTACTTTCCTCCACTGTCAACCGGACATCAACTGGGACATCAATGGAGGAAAGTAGCCTCCTAAACATGTTCTGGGAAATTATAAAGCAAGGGTTGTTTAATGTCATTAATCGACCCACCCTTAAATTTAATAGGTTATGTGTGTTTGGGGGAATTTAGTTAAAGTGATGTCCAATTTAATTGATAAAACTATCTATAATCAGTTTTTCACATTATGGCAGTTACATTTTGATTTCTTGAGGTAAAACTTTTCCTCGACAGTCCGACTGTTGTCTGTTGTTATCTACGGTTTTCTCTCTGGTGGTGGAACTAAGAATTTCTTTATCAAATTATCAACTGGTGGGATTTCAAAGTTTATTACTTGGTCTCTATATTACCATATTAAAATGTTCTTAATATGGTAATGGTTAAGATGTTCCACACTGTCAGTTTGTTATGGTTTATCACACCTTAAAAATTTTAGATTTGGGTCAAGGTTATGGTTTTCATTCCAAAAGTTAAATGCTACTGCTAACTTGTCTTCCTGTTTCAATTTGATGTTTTAAAAAATCAAAATGTAAGTGACATGGCCGATTACAAATGGTTTTATCAATTAAAATGGTTGTTTAATAGTATCATCTTTGTTATAACGGTTCCTACTCTTTATGTTTGCTGAAATGTAGGCAGCTTCTTACACCCCCATCACTATTGTCACCAGGCATTGTTTTGCTGCGTGTAAGCGAACGCCGAGAGAGAGAAGTGGGGAGTGAAAGAGACAGATAGTGGTGCACACGTTGAACGCTTACTGAGAGAGAGAGAGAGAGAGAGAGAGAGAGAGAGAGAGAGAGAGCGCGCCAGAGAGATGTCTGGACAGTTCCCTCTTCTTCGTCTGCCATCGTGAAAGACAGTGAAGCTTCAGCAACTTTCGAGAAACTATGGTTTGGTTATAAATAAGTGGTGAGGCAGCTAGTTGGGAGTTGTGCAACGGGGCTGCTAGTTAGTTGTTAATGGACTTGTGAATCGAGTGTACAGTTGTGTGGACGTATGGCAGACGACCTTGAAGGCTGCGTTTATGTATGTTACGTAATTCTGCTGCTGCAAATGATGATGATGATGATGATGAGTATAAGGGCGCTCAACTACAGAGGTCATCAGCGCCCTTTTTAAAGGAAACTGGTCATGGCAAAAGCCAGATATAAATTATTCTAAAACACCATAAATGTGTTAAAAAAAAGACAAAAAATGCATACACGTTGGGAAAAAAGAAAAAAAAAAAAAAAAATGTCATCCAAAAACCATAAATTCTATTTGCTAAATCCTTAAATCTAATCTGGAAAAGAACCTAAAAACCTTCTTCACTACTGCGTTATCGTCCGCTAATATTTCTGCAAAGCTGACCGGCAGCTGCAGAGACGTCCTAAGGTCTGCTAGGTGAAAACACTCTAGCAGCACGTGTCGTACAGACAACGCTTCATTACAAAACGGACATAGTGGAGAAGGCTCCTTTTTAAAAAGAAAACTATGAGTAAAAATGCAGTGCCCAATTCGTAACCGAGCCAAACTCACCTCCTCGCGACGAGATGACCGACAGGAGGTAACCCAGGGAATCGGAAGTTCTTTGACAGATCTAAGTTTATTATTGCGGAGAGCAGACCACTCTTCCTGCCAGCAGGTTTGCACAGCTCTCCGCAATTCGGCCCTAAAGTCTTCCGATGTCACAGATGGTATTCGAACCCTGGGCTTCATGATAGCCGTCTTGGCTGCTGAATCCGCCATTTCATTCCCCCGCAAGCCTACGTGACCAGGGATCCATGCACACACCACGTTAACGCCAGAAGCGTGTAAAACGTGGAGGGCATCCTGTATACGCTGCACAATAGGGTGGTAGTTGTACAGCTGCCGTAGGCTTTGAAGAGCACTGAGGGAATCACTCAGGATTAAGCAGTCCCCCAACTTTCGTCGGCGTACGTGTAAAATGGCCCGGTATATTGCATAAAGCTCTGCAGTAAAAATGGAAGTGCTAGTGTGGAATCCGAATGTATAGGGTTCGGTTCCACACACGTAAGCACAACCAACGCCATTTGAGTTCTTGGAGCCATCAGTATAAATTACAAAATGGTCCTCATATCGCGATAAAAATTCTAAAAAACATGTGCGGATACTAGACATAGACATGGTAGATTTATCATATTTAGTCATGCCCAGATCAACCGGGGACGCTCTGCACAACCAAGGAGGGTATGTCCTCTCCCCCCTAGGATACATCTTGGGCATGTCAGTATCAAGATGTCTAAGGAGCTCCCGGAAACGAAAACCAGGTGGCTTTGGTTTAATAGTAGTGTTCCTATAACGCACGTCCATGAAGGTATTAAAGAACGGCGTAAACGATGGATGTGTGGGCATGCAAGTAAGTCCACAGCCATAATTGGCTAATAACATGTTGCGCCTGTAGTGCAGAGGAGGTTCTGCAGACTCAGCATACAGGCTTATAACTCGGCTCGTTGGAAATGCCCCAACAGCTATACGTATGCCACAGTTATGGACTGTGTCTAATGTCTTCAGCACAGATGGTCGTGCTGAGCCATAAACGATACTACCATAGTCTAATTTGGAACGGATGAGTGCCCGATAAAGTCGCAATAACACTGCACGATCCGCTCCCCACGATTTTCCACTTAGTACCCGCAAGATATTCAAAGATCGGTCACATCGTGCTTTCAGTTGTGCTATATGCGACGACCAACTAAGTTTTCTATCAAATATCAATCCAAGGAACCTCGTCTCATCTGCAAAAGGTAGTAGATCAGCGCCTAGCCGGAGCCTTGGAGGTAGTCGACTCTGCTGACGCCAGAAGTTTACACAGATGGTTTTCTCAGCGGAAAAACGGAAGCCGTTTTTTAAACTCCAACTCTTAAGGTTGTCCAAGGTGGTCTGAAGACGGCGCTCTAAAAACGGAGTGCGCTGAGATGTACAGTAGACGGCAAAGTCGTCTACAAATAGGCATGACGAGACACCTGGAGGTACACATTTCGAGATAGAATTAATCGCAATAGCAAACAACGTAACACTTAGTACCGACCCCTGTGGTACACCGTTCTCCTGAACAAAAAGGTTCGAAAAAACCGAGCCAACCCTTACTCGGAATACGCGGTCTTTCAGGAATTCCTGAAGGAAGAGTGGTAGGCGTCCACGTATATTCCAGGTGTGCAGAGTACGTAGCAACCCTGCCCGCCAACACGTATCATAAGCCTTTTCGAGGTCAAAAAATATTCCGACTGTTTGACAGTTCTTAAGAAATCCGTTCATAATCTGTGTCGACATGGACACAAGATGATCCACTGTTGAACGGCGTCGTCGGAAACCGCACTGGATGTTATTCAGTAGGTTGTGCGTTTCCAACCACCATACCAACCGCCCATTTATCATGCGTTCCATCACCTTGCATACGCAACTGGTGAGGGAAATAGGGCGGTAGCTAGAAGGGAGGTGACGGTCCTTGCCAGCTTTCAAGATAGGTATAATGGTAGCTTCTCGCCACTTTTCAGGAAACGTGGCATCAACCCAAACACGGTTATACACCTCGAGCAGGAATGCCTTACCTTCAGGTGAGAGATATTGTAACATTTGAACGTGGATTCCGTCCGGTCCTGGTGCTGTCAATCGAGATGACGAAAGAGCGTGTTCTAGCTCTGCCAAGATGAAGAGGCGGTTATAGTCTTCAAGGTTTCTGGAACTAAACACGAAACCTTGAGATTCTACCTGAGTCTTAATTGAGATAAACTCAGGAGCATAATTGCATGAGCTAGACACCTGAGCGAAAGCACAGCCGAAGGTGTTAGCCACAACAAACGGATCAACAACAACTCCTGCAGCTGTTTTCAGACCAGCGATTGGCAAGTGGGTTGATTTTCCGGCCACGCGCCTTAATTTATCCCATACAACAGATGAGGGTGTACATCTGTTAAAAGATGATACAAATTTGTTCCATGAGGTCTTTTTGCTATCCTTAATTATTTGCCTAGATTTTGCGCGCGCTTTCTTGTACTCAATTAGATTACTTAGCGTAGGGTGTCGTTGGAATACCCTTAGAGCACGTCTACGAGCACGAATAGCATTCCGGCAGTCGTTGGTCCACCATGGGACAGGAAATCGACCTGGTTGGGTAGCCGAACGTGGAATAGACTGTTCTGCAGCGGAAAGAATTTTCTCTGTGAGATGATCAACTAAATCATTCACAGAATCGTGCTCGTTGTATTCAAAGACAGCCAACTGGGTGTAAAGATTCCAGTTGGCACGATCAAAGCGCCATCTAGGGATACGTGAGGGAGACACATCTTGTGCTAAGAGACTAAGAAGACATGGAAAGTGGTCGCTGGAATGTAAATCAGAGATGACATTCCACTGTAATGAAACAGCTAACTGGGATGAACACACTGCCAAATCGATGTGCGAATAGGTGTTAAACGCGTCTGAGAGGAATGTGGGCTCTCCGGTGTTCAGGAGAACCAAGTTATTGCTCTCCAGGAATTTTGCAATGAGGTTGCCTCTCGAACATGCCCGATTTGAGCCCCAAAGTGGGTGATGGGCATTAAAGTCTCCAACTATTAGAAATGGTGTTGAAAGTTGGGAAACCAGATCTTCAAGGTCAACTAACGAGAGGTCATCTGATGGCGGGAGATATACAGTGCAAATGCAAAATTCTATTGATGGCAGCTTAATCCTTACAGCTACAGATTGTAAATCAGACTGTAGCTGTAACGGATCTACAAATATGTCATCCCTGAGGAGCATCATAGTACCCCCGTGTGCAGGAATGCCCTCTTCTGTTTCAACATCACACCTCAGTGGTGTGTAGCGTCTGATTTTAAAGTTGTCTTGTGGTCGTAGCTTAGTCTCTTGTAAGCATACCACTAAGGGGTGATGCTTACTGAGCAAAAGTTCCAATTCTGGTCGATGCGCTCTTAATCCTCGTATGTTCCATTGTAGGATAGCCATTGGAACTATGGGATATAAGATGTAAAGGTAGTCTACATTAAGACGACTTCATGGGTGGCCGAATCAATTTGCCCTTTTTCTTTGGTGTAGGGCTAGTTTCGGCAGGTTTATCCTGCCTCTTCTTTGCTGCAGATGTAGCAGCGTGGTCAGCTGTTTCATGCTCCATATCCTCTATGGAAGAGGACGGTTTTCCTTCTACAACCTTCGATTCGAGGGGCTCGAAGCGATTGGAAATTCCGACCGACGTAGATGACGGTCGCCGGTCGTAGTCCTCCCCAGAAGATGACTCCGACGATGATCTCGGAGACGCTCTAGGGCTACGTTTCTTGGACTTTTCTGGAGCAGACTTTGTGCTTTCTTTCAGGAAGGCAGTTCTATCATACTGCGTCTTGAACTTGATCTCTGGTGCTTGGTATACAATGGGCAATTTCGTCCTGTTGTTAGACGTGGATGCTTTGTCAGGCGACTTCACTGACTTGTTATTTTCAGTAGTCTGTGTTCTCGGAGTTTTAGATGGTGTTACTGATGCTCTTGGTTGCGATCTAGGCACTAGAACTTTCTCGGATATTGTTGCCCCATTTATATCAGATGTTTGGGTACCAGCCTCCCGTTTCGGCGACGGAGTAGCCGCCACAGAGCTATAGGTACGGGAGGTGGTTGAAGAGGGCTTGAGGATACATAGAAGTTTCCGGGCTTCCGAAAAGGAAACCTTTTCCTTAACCCGGATCTCCTGAATAGCTCGCTCTTCAATATAACGGGGACATTCTCGTGAACTTGATGGATGTTCACCGCTACAATTTACGCATGCTGGAGGTGATGTACATGCATTTTCATGCATGCCGGCTCCGCAGCTGACACATGTAGGTGCGCCTTTACAGAATGCACTAGTGTGACCGAACCGCTGACATTGGTAGCATCTCAGAGGGTTAGGTATGTATGGTCTAACCTCAATCACTTCATATCCTGCCCTGATTCTTTGAGGGAGATCTACCCGATCAAAGGTCAGGAACAGGGTACGAGTGGGAACCATATCCCCTCGTTCTCTCCTTTGGACACGATAGACCGCAGTTACGCCTTGTTCCTGGAGGTTCTCCTGAATATCCTCGTTGGACATTCCATCCAACGCGCTAGTGTTTACAACACCGCGCGAGGTATTCAGGGTCCTATGCATCTCCACTTTGACTGGATAACTGCCCAGCATGTTGGCTTTCAGTATCTTTGCTGCTTGGGATGCTGTAGTTGCTTCCACCAACAGCGTGCCATTTCTGGATTTTGTACATGATTTAACAGCACCAGCTATTTTGTCAAGACCTTTCTGTATAATAAACGGATTAACCGTAGAAAACGTTCTACCTTCCTCCGTTCGTTTAATAACTAAGTAGCGAGGACCACACTCAACTACTTGTTTATCACTGTTTTCAAACAAATCTTTTCCACGTTTATTGTGTTTTGGGGGGTGTTGTTTAGCCATAAATGTTGGTCTAAATTTCATCCCCCAGTGCTCCCCACCCACCACGGAGTCCAACAAGGGGTCATCCCACTGGGATGACAGGGCTACACAGGGGATATAGCGAGCTCGCCGTCCCACTCACCCTGGAGGTCGGTACAATACCTAGTCCTGGCCGATTGATTAGGGGTGGGTTAGTCCCTAACCTCCCGTTTAGGCGAAGCAGAAGCCAAAGTAGTGTATTAGAAATGCGCACCCTCCCCGAATTCAGAAAAAATAACTGTTACGAGCTCAGATACGCATCCCTCAACTACCAGGACAAACCTTTCCACCGACACGGGTCTCCACGCACGGCCTACACGTGGGTGGGCCTGTTGACCATCTCCCTCAACCACGAAGAGGAGCCCACTCGAGGGAGACTGTTGGCTCGGGACCCCGGGTTCGCCAAACCCGTACCTACCGAAGTAGGCCCCTGGGGGGTGCTGCTGCAAAGGACTGTACAAACTATCTTTCCACGAAAGTAAAGAGCATTTTGAATTTCTGCACATTAGACTTTTAATTTTAGGAACCCACAGAGTCACACTATGGTATATTTCTTTGGAACATGCCTCATGCACCATCTCAGACACCCGTTGATTGCCTGAACACCTCTTGAGATGTATCAAATAATAAGGTTGACAAATAATAAGTTTCTACATAAGGTTGGCCTACATTGGCAATTCAAAACTCATTATCCTATCCTTTTATTTTTCTGCACTTGTGGATACACAAATCTTTTACTCCTAACTTGAGAATAAGCAAAGTTATACTTACTTGTAAATGGCAAGGACTAGAGAGTGAGCTTGCCACCTGACAGTGGTGGAGTTAGTCTCCAAGAGGAATGTTTTAACAAAGCGAGCAAGCAACTCTCTGGTAATCTGTTTGTTCATCTGTGACACCAGAGCTATGCACTGTGTCTCCTCAAACTGAGCTTCTGTTTCTGAATCCTCAGACTTCTCACGGTCTTTACGAGCGGTAGTAGTTGTTGACGAGGTTGATGTAATAGTGCCACTCCCCCCACCAGTCACCTGTAACAATCAATCAATCAACACCTAAAGAAATTACACAGCAATAATCATCTTAAAAACTTATGTGCAACTCTCATTAATTTTTCTAATTACTACAAATTAACACAGTATTCATATTGTGACCAAATAATAAAATAAAGTTGTGTCAAACTCACTTTGTCCCTATAATTGTTAGCTTTTTCCAAGTACACGTATACAAAGAGCAAGTGCATCAGTTTAATGTTCCTCTTTATCTCTGCTGCATCCACTTGCGCTGCTTGTAGTTTTTAGTACTCATTGCCTGCCGCTAATACTCATTTTTACACTGCTCTGCCTGCCAACTCTGACAACTTTCAACAAACTTTGCCATTCACTGCTCATGCTGACAACTCACTTGGCTTTTGCATTTCCTTTTATTACCAGCCAGTCACAGATGAAATGTTCTGGTAACCAAAGTTTCTTGAATTGAAATAATGGAATACTGTTGTTTAACATCTAGATCTGCCAAAATCAAATGTTCTGGAAAACATCAGTGTGGCACAACTAAGGGGCTACTTCCAGTTCATGAAATCAGCGGCTGTCCTTGATGCTCTTTTTTTTTGTGCACTTTTTTGCTTCTTTTCGGTAAACAACAAAAACAGTGAAATGGGGTAACAGAATTAATTCCTTTCCTAGAGGTATTTACTGTGCTGTGACAATATATAAAGTGATAAGTCTATTAATGTTACGTTGTTTGTAATAAATGTTTTCCTAAAACTATTTCTAATTAATCAATATGGGCTTAGATGCATAATACTCATGGAAACAACATTCAAAAACTTGTATCAAAGTGGTAGTAATGTCATCTTTCAAAGTAAAAGTTTTCAAACATGTTCCTTTGAGTATGCTCTTACATATAATAAAAATATTCAGCATGAAATATTAAAAAATATAGCTTACAATATAAGTTGTGCTTAATACAAGATAATATTTAAATGACCATGACATATTTTCCCTCTCATGGCATTTAATTATGCGACATGACGATTTTTTTTTCTAAGTGCTTCACACTTTTTGATGTTTTTATAAACAACCGTGGTTTTTAATATAATTTCTTTACTTTTTAGTGCAATTTCGTGTTGGAGGGAATTCCTTTAACGTTATTGTTTATTTAGTTACTGCGTAATGCAGCCATATTGAAGAATTCAGTGCAGCCAAACTATCCTTATTAAATTTTAGATGAGTCGTATTTTTTACACATCTGCTTCACTTTCGTACCTAATTTAATAATTTTTCGCTTCACTGTGGTGTTCCAATACAGTTAAATCTCAAACTATCCTTGTTTCTCCACTGAATACAATGCTGCCAACAGTCTTACTTGTCCCTAAATTACACTATCTAGCAGACTAACACAAAGTAGTACCTAAATTGCACCTAACTGTAGTCCTCAGCAGCGTGACTATGTTGTTTGTGTGCACATTTGTCACTGGGTCGACAAAGTACACTGAGTGATCTACTGTGAGTTGCACAGCAAACCCTCCAGCCATCAATCCATCACCAGGCATTGGTGTGAATGCTACTGGTGAACTCTACATGCTCTGCAATTAGACTGTAGAGCGTATTTGCATTCCTTCTGTTGTTGGGGCATATCGTCATCCGCACCTCATTCATTCCCATGTCGATCCCCAGAATCCAGTTGCCCTCTACGACGCACCCAAGATGAAACTTATGTCGTCCTATTTTGCATTCGTCGATTTGAACGATGTGGCTGGGACCGCCAATTTTCTCCCTTGCAGTATACTTGGTGTCATTTGACATGCACACTTCGCGGCAGTAGCCGAACCAGCCCAATACAGTCCATGAGCTCATACATGTTTTTCCTATGGAGCACTCCATTATCGTCGTGTTGTAGGATTGTTTATGTGCAAAGCAGTGCATGAGTAATAAAATTTGACTGGGCGATAACTTAGCCTGCTCAAACCATGTTCCTTTGCACACGGACTGCGTCACCTTATGTCTGGAGCAATTTTGCAGAGGTTGGCTACAAGTTTTACATATCTTTCTCATGTTGGCTGCAACACAAGAACCGGCTGTTCGTCTGCTTGCGCATGCATATATGTGCACCTTTGGACTTGGAAAATATTCTCGCGTTGCACAAAAGAAAGTTTCTCTGAATTTCCTTCTGGTGATGACTGAAAAAATGTTATCAGATCTTTCTTGGACTGTTTGTATTAACTAGGAATAAACCCCAGTTAGATATTATTCCATGGTTAGGCATTAAGTCATGCAGTACAATGCCAGACTCATTATTCGGACTGTAAAAAATAAATGAATACTAGACACACATTTGGATTCACAAACACAGGAATTCTCAGAACCCCAGATCCTGCAGTTGTGTACAATGTTTGATTAACCAGATCAGAGTTACTGGACCTTTTTTCTTTGTAGAAAACACGGTGAATGGCGTTACATATCTTGTACATCTTCCACCAAGGTGAGGCTCTACCTTATTATTGGGGACCAATTGTTCAACTTTAAATTTATCATTTTCCAAGAGATTGGTTTGGTTGTGATGGTCCTATTACATGGAAATTTAAACTCTGCTAACCAATAATAGCATTGAGTGTGAATGGAGCCATTTTGGCAAATAATCTATGTATACACAACAGGAAAAGGTTCGCCCATTTCAAGACAAAAATTTCATGAATTTCTCTAAATTTTGGTGCCCACTAGCTGCATGTAAATTCAATGGATGTATTGCTATTCCACGGAGCTTTCATTTTGCATGTGCAATCATTCTTGGGAAAATTCAATATTATTTCACATTACAACAAACGGCTCAATTAGGAAATAACAACAATCATAGGAATGGCAGATTGTGAAAACAATGCAAAATGATGTACTTCCTTCAGGAAAACAAAGTTTCACACCAGCTGTGATTACCTATCAAGATGATGGCCATGAATGACCTGTAGTATTGCAATATCAGAGTTTTTTTTTTTTTTTTGGTAATTTTACGTCCTTCAACATTAAGTCATATCGGACGGTGAATGGAATGGATGAAATGATGCTCAAATGAGCCGAGGGTCCATAGAGCTTTGAGTTACCTGACATTCATCTTTCAGGATAAGGGAAAACCCCAGAAAAACCTTATCCAAGTAACTCACCCTGACCAAGATTTGAACTCGGGACCTCTTGAACGTGAGACAGACATGCTACCGCGACGGGCATTAGAGTACTGAGTTAATTCTAGATTGTATTCTGAATTTGCACGTCTAGTCCTTTGGGAATTTTAAAGCTCCTCATCCAGCAGCTACTGTTCACTATAAAAATCTCCCATTCAATTAACTTTCTAGGCATGATAGAACCAGCTGAAGATGACGTAACAATCTCAAAAATACGATTCCACATATTATGTGACAAACTTAACTCATTTTATTGCCACAATATTTCCCACATTTGCACTATGATACCTACCTGTGCCATATTTGCATTGCATTTGCTGCCACATATCGCGCACTGCAACAACTGGAGGATTGTTGGAGACACTCCCTCGTCCAGCATACATGCTACTTGCAGTAAGAATGGTAAGACTTTATCTTCACGCACACAGAATCTCTGCCAGTTTCCTGTACGGCTTGTTGCTACCTCCACACAGGCTTTAAGATGTTCTATTAGCTCCACCAGCGAGTCGTATGGCAGAGAAATGGTAAGTGGTTGGGGTACAGTGGGGTCATAGCCTCCTGCTTCGCAACAGGTTTGTACACACTGAAAATTAAAAGATAAGCATTTGGTTTTAAACTACTTAGGGAACCATTATATTATTATATGTCATGACTTAAAATTTTTTTTTTCTAAATGTACAAATTTTTTGTTTGTATGACCTTTTCTGAAAAATTTTCTTTGAATATGGTCCTTATATTCATTAGATCAGTAAGACTAACACTGCTCCTTGATTCATTGTAGAACCAAGGCAATTATATGCACTAAAGCTCAGTTGCATCAGTTATAGCAAAGAATTGCTAAGGATTTTAATAGCTATTAAAAGTAGAAGTTCCATTTCCGTAAAGTTTGTTGTTATTTTGATATACAAAGGTCCTGTAAACTCTTGAGGAGCCATTGTTCTCTAATGATGATGTATCTATAAGGGCACTCAACTACGAGGTCATCAGCGCTCTTTAAAAAACTAAATCATGCCAATAGCCAGAGATAAATTGAACTTAAATTACAAAAAAAAATCAGAATAAAATGGAAAGTAAAATTAACATGTACAATTAGGAATCAATTTGAGTTTCCAGAAAATATGAGTCTAGAATACCTAATTCAAGCTAGAAATAACCACTTTCATGAACTGAATGATATTAAGTTTGTGTTTATAAAATATAGGTTGTCAAAATAGGAGTGCTCAAAATATTGATGGAAACACTGTTTGAAATACTCTTTGAATAAAATCAGTTGCTTCTAATGAAAACAGCTGCAACTAAAGCTCCTATGCTTTGGTTGAAATAATTCAATATAGTTAATGGTTATTACAATAGATTTCACATATCAAAAACAAATATTCAAAGCAATTGCTTCCTTTATGCCTATGTTATTTTAAGTTTCTAGACATAAAGAGGTTACTGCAGTTATTCAGAAATTTTAGGCAATGACCAATTTTCCTGACACCGTGGGCAACATATATTCCATGGACAAAATGCAAAAGTAAACAGGAACATAAAGTTAGATGTATTTATATCTTGGCAGATGGAGAGCGATGCGCAGTGGTATCTGAACGAGTCCACTTCACAACGGTTACAACTGGAGGGGAGGACAAGTCAGTTGCGTATCAGTTGCGAGCAAGTAAACACGCGCAGAGCTACTGGGTAATACTACAGCATTTTGAAATGGTGCCTCCTAGCAGCACATTAGGAAATAAGGTGCTACATTTAAAAACACAAGTAATAACTAATGTCTATAGACTTATGAGAAAAGAACAATGGTCTGGGTCTGCTATAAAAATCTGGGAAAGGGTATCCGAGGCAACAGTTGTGTCTGAAAGCAGTTTGGGAGAGTTAAGTAAAGAAAAGCCATTGGTGCTAGTGCAACAATGGCCTTCTCTAAGCTCAGTAAACAAAGATTAAAAACATGCACAAAATCTAATTTGGATGGTTTTAATTCAGAAGTAGTTAGGTGAACTTGAATAACTTTTAAAACACAGAGAAAAAACTCTGAAGAAAGTGCTTATGAAGTGCTTATAAACTTCTATTGACTTCCAGGGCAGTGTCTGAACGTTAAGAAGAATTCTTTTGAAGCTAGAATTTATATGGAAAAAACTAAGCATGACATACAAATTTTAAAGGAACCTTGTACCATACGGGCAAAAAGGCCTAAGTATTTACTAAATATTCAGAGATATCACAATGAAGTTTATATACTTTATATGGTTGAAACTTATATCAATGCAGCACATACTGCACCATACGCCTGTAGTGAAATTTGTTACTGGGACTCTGCAGCAATGTTGAAATACAGACAGTTGGCTATCAAGCATGCTGGAGGAGAACAGGGTTTTATTTCTAATGCCTATATACTATATAAGATCCAACAAAAGCATGGAGATTACTGTGATAGTAAGAATTACAAGTTAATTTATAACAGTTGCAATACTGGCTTAGAGAGTGAGATTTGTTTTTAGATAGCTAGTGCAGATATACCCCTCTCGTAATCTTATGCATGTGATGCATTGTGGCGATAGGTTCACTATCCCCACCACAGTTGCTACTCATCCCTACCACACAGGATTTCTGTTAAGATAAAATAACACATCTGTACCTTTTCTCTGAATAACCATACAGTTTGTTATCAAGTTTACAAATATTTTAACACCGTAGGCAGGTTCTGTTCATGACAGTTTTATTCAAAAGATTTCTTGAATGCCTGTATACTGTGTGTAAAGATGAATTTACTTGAGTGATAGTAACCCAATACTTGATAAACTATTCACTCATTTATCCACTTTTCAGAACTTCTGCAGCACAAGTAGCAGAGCACGTGTTTTCAGGTATAAAAAAACAATATAGGATTAGTGTAATATATAGTAGCATAAGAAAAGTAACTCAATAAATAGAAAACTAATTAAAATTGCGAAGTAGCCCCCAAAGCAACACTTCTACACTCTATACCTTCATGTGTGATTCCAAGGCATGAAGATCTCGAAGCTGCCTGTATTTATCTTTGTTTCCAGAAATAAACAGCAGCAACTTGCGTACTTGGCGACGAACAAAAGGGGTCTGATGTGTCATCATATATTCACAGAGGTAGTAATACCATGCCTGGAAAATACAATGTGAAATTAAAAAACCAACTTTCATAAAAACAAGACTCATGGAAAATTGAAATTAAAAGACTATACCAATCATATCTGGTGCATGACGGGAAATATTTTGCTGGGACGAACTGGGTTCAGGGTATAAATTACAGGAAACTGGAATGGGAAGAGAGAGAGGAGTTAAGAGGTTTCTGGGTTGAAGTAAGGAATAGAGTGGAAGATATAGAGAAACAAGAATTATTTCATAGTCTTAGTGGTAAGAAAAGTTTAGTGTTTTATAGTCAACTAAAAATGAACTGGGATAGAGAGAAATACGTGGATGTATGCAATAGGTTAGGAAGGCAAGGTTGGGCTTGGCCTAGATTAAGTATATATAGGTTAAGAGGAGATAGGATGGGAATTAACTTGGATAAATGTCCTTTATGTGGAGCAGCAGACAATGATTTACATTATATAGTAGAATGTGAAGAAACAAAGCTGTGGAGAAAACAGTTTTTACAAAAAAGGAGAATATCAATATAGAAGTTCTAAAAATTAGGATAATGAAGCTACAAAAGGAAGAGAATATAAAAATGCTAGGGGGATTTAGGGAAGGGCAAGGGAAAAATGGTATAGAAAAATAAAGAAAAGTATTATGAATTAATGGAGGACGTAGAGTCAGACTGAAAAATTCAATGCCATAGCCGGGATTTGAACCACGGATCTTCTGGTTTCCGTCCAGCCGCACTACCATTGTGCTACTATGGCCAACGTGCCGATATGACATTAAATTCTCCAACTGACTCGTATTTTCCCGGTAAACCACTTAGGAGTTCTCATACACACATGAGACAACTACCTTAATGGCGACATACATATTGTAAGTACTTTAAAGCCCGGGCTTCATATAGTAAACTACTATTAGGTTAATTAATGGAAATTAATTATTCTTTCACACTGGCCGTGTGTAAGCTAAATTGTGGAAACGTAGAGTCAGACTGAAAAATTCAATGCCATAGCCGGGATTTGAACCACGGATCTTCTGGTTTCCGTCCAGCCGCACTACCATTGTGCTACTATGGCCAACGTGCCGATATGACATTAAATTCTCCAACTGACTCGTATTTTCCCGGTAAACCACTTAGGAGTTCTCATACACACATGAGACAACTACCTTAATGGCGACATACATATTGTAAGTACTTTAAAGCCCGGGCTTCATATAGTAAACCACTATTAGGTTAATTAATGGAAATTAATTAACCTATTATGAATTAAGTTAAGGTCCACTGTGCATAGATAACCATGGTGCCCGCCTAGGTAGCGTGGTGGTAGCATGTCTGCCTCACGTTCAAGAGGTCCTGAGTTTGAATCTCGGTCAGGATGAGTTACTTGGATAAGGTTTTTCTGGGGTTTTCCCTTATCCTGAAAGACTAACTCTAAGCTCTATGGACCCTGGCCTCATTTGAGCATCATTTCACCCATTCCATCCATCGTCCGATATGACTTAACATTGAAGGACATAAATTAAAAAACATGGCGTTAATATGTATGGTGGACTAAGCAATAAAGTAGCCACTCATATAATGTGTAAGTAAAGTTGTAAAAACTTTCTGTATAAATGGTTTGTAAATAAATACAAATAATTTTATCTGGTGCATGAAATATGGTGATGGAATTGGTGATAAATATCACATTAGAAAATACACTACTTAATAGATTGTATCAAAACTTAAGATTCACTATGGAGTGATGAAATCTAAGTTTTTATGCAATTCATTTGTAAATATTAAAATAGATAAGGAAAATTTAAACATCTTTAAACATCTAATATGTTAAGTTAATTGGGAGTCGATTAATAACACAAAACAACACTCACTTTTAAATTTTCCCGGAACCGGTTTCTGAGGGCTTCCCTCTATCTTCAGCCGGACATCGACTAGTTCTCACTGGTGTAGCTGGCAATATTTTGTCTTCGGTCTCCTCTGGTGGCGGTCCGAGGAACTTGCTGAACAAATCTTTCTGGGGGATGTCGAAATTGAATACTTTGTTCCTTTGTAGCTGGCAATATTTTGTCTTCGGTCTCCTCTGGTGGCGGTCCGAGGAACTTGCTGAACAAATCTTTCTGGGGGATGTCGAAATTGAATACTACACCAATGAGAACTAGTCGATGTCCGGCTGAAGATAGAGGGAAGCCCTCAGAAACCGGTTCCGGGAAAATTTAAAAGTGAGTGTTGTTTTGTGTTATTAATCGACTCCCAATTAACTTAATTTATACAACAACACTGTTTTCAACACTTCCATGAAAGGATTTATCTAATATGTGTTTAATTTGAAATATTTAAGTTAGTTTATTTCCTATTTCTTATTACAATATCCAGCATATACAACTTCATACATACATACATATATACCTATGCAAAAGAAATTCCCTGTCAAGGAACAAAGGAACTCTGGATTACAGAGAATATCCAGAATGGGATATACACAGTATGAAGGGAAGAAATGGATAATAATAAATGTCCATGCAATGGATGAAAGGAAAGGCGATTATGGAGCAGATGGTGCAATGAATCGCAGGGGAAACCAGAGAAAACCTCCCGAGATACTGCTTCATCCACCAGAAATCCCACATGCAGTCCTATGGGTTGAATCTGGGCTGTTTTGTTAAGAGGCGTAAAACCATTATTTATGGTTACTCTCAAACAAAAGTTGTTCATAAACTTTGAAATGTTAAAGATGGAAAAATTGAGATGTAATTGATGATAGAGTGGTTACTATGGGGACGGAATCAACATCTGGAAAATGCTATTAGAGATTCTCTATCTGGACAGGAAAACATAATTTGAATAAGTTTGGAAAGTTGTATTTTTGTTTTAATTTATTATGGTGCATGTTTATGAAGCTGAATAATAATCTTTATAATAAGTATTATCATTTCATTAAGTTATGAGAAACAAAAGCATTGATCCGAGACCATGTCCATGAGATTAACATTTTGTTTGCTGACTGCAGTTATTCTGGGGAAAAGACGAAGTTCATTATCAAACTGTTGTGTATTACGAAGTGGTCACAATATAACACAACCTGGAGCAAATCATAAAATATAATATTAAATAAAAATAAAATATTACAAATTGATGTCTGGACACGTCTAATTGTAAACATAAAAACCAAATATAATAAGTAAGAGTCAACATGAAAAATTCAATGCCATGGCTGGGATTTGAACCACGGATCTCCTGGTTTCCGTCCAGTCGCTCTAACCCATTGAGCTGCCATGGCCGACTTGCCATCATGACATTAAATTCTCCGTTTGACTCGTATATTTCCCCGGTAAACCACTAGGGGCTCTCGCATTCAAGATACAACATTTGTGGTGACTTACTATTGTAAGTACTTGAGTCCCAGGCTTCATCATTTAACTCTTATTTGTTAAGAGTTAAATGTTGAAGCCTGGGACTTAAGTACTTATGATAGTATGACGCCACAAAAAGTGTATCTCAAATCTTGAATGCGAGAGCCCCTAGTGGATTATCGGGGAAATATACGAGTCAAATGGAGAATTTAATGTCATGATGGCAAGTTGGCCATGGTAGCTCAATGGATTAGAGCGACTGGACAGAAACCAGGAGGTCCGCTGTTCAAATCCCAGCCATGGCATTGAATTTTTCATGTTGACTATCTAGCAAAAACCTTAGTCTATATATGGCTAGTCTGAAGTAATGATTAATTTCAATCAATTAACTAAAATAATAAGAGTTAAATGATGCAGCCTGGGACTCAAGTACTTACGATAGTAAGTCGCCACAAATGGTGTATCTTGAATGCGAGGGCCCCTAGTGGTTTACCGGGGAAATATACGAGTCAAATGGAGAATTTAATGTCATGACGGCACGTTGGCCATGGTAGCTCAATGGGTTAGAGCGACTGGACGGAAGCCAGGAGACCCATGGTTCAAATCCCAGCCGTGGCATTGAATTTTTCATGTTGACTATCAAAAACCTTAGCCTATATATGGCTAGTCTGAAGTAATGATTAATTTCCATCAATTAACTAAAACTAAATATAATATTACAACGAGCGATCTAATCACTCAGCCATGGCACCACTAATAGACCAAATTACGAGAAGAAATTCTAGCCTATATTATTGTTCTATTTACTTCTGTAATAACATAGTACTGATGCTGCTCTCAATCTACTTGTATGTTAATTTACTCTGGAGGTATATGAAAGTAGTAAAATACTTTGGAGCTAGGGCTTACTCTAGGTTGGTAACGATTAGAAGCCATTCCCTGAAACATTATAGCATTGCTTTGCTAAAACCTACCTGCTGGAATGTCTGTGATATGCCAGCTGCATTTTCAGCTTGTTTCTGTACTTGGTAAGGCAGTCTGAGTGCCATCTCAGTCAACAACTGCGGATAAGCTTCAAACACATCACTAGCATGTCCCTTGACATACTGTCTCAAGAAGAATGGCGACATGTCGGGAGGAGCTGTAGTCAAGTGAGGCTTCAAAAGGGCACCACCAATAACTGTACCTGATTCTTCCGTTGAAGTCCTGCAATCATTGTGAAAAATAGTTTGTTAGGGACTTCATGTAACTAAACAAAAATTACAGAACTTTTTATCTGTCGTATTTGTAAAAGACTTCTATGTTGTTGTAAGCAAAACTGCTAGGTATATAAAAGAATAAATTTAATGGTTTTGGTGCATTTAGCAATGGTACTGTTTCATTTCATCCTTTAATTTTACATATAAAGGATACATCATTTCCTTGAATAAAAAAAAAGTTCAAGAATCTAATTTATTATACATACGAGTTTAAATGTTTATAGTTTTCCATATTATAAAAAGCAGCTGTTAAATATTTTTGACAGCCTTGATATAAATTGTTTAAGCAATTTAACTGTGAAGATTAACAAAATGTCTATTGGAAAACAAATGGAAATTCAAAACAAGGGCAATGGAACATCTCAGAAATCTAAACTATGAACAAGAAGAAAAATTGACAGTAGCAGTGCACCTTTGGCTAAAAATCATGAATGTGATCCTGATCCTATGACTGTTGCTGGGAACAATTGAGCTCTTGAGAAAAAAATTAAAAACGACAACAGGTACCACTAAAATGTGTTATCCAGACTTTCTGGCCGTGGTCGATTGGCTGAAATAGCACTTGACGTTTCATCCATCTCTCCGCCGGGCATCTTCAGAAGTTTACTCGAGAAAGGTTACTGGAGTGACTGTGGTTACTGGATTACTCCAGTAAGCCTGCTCGAGTCAACTTCTGAAGATGCCCAGCAGAGAGACGGCCGAAATGTCAAGTGCTATTTCAGCCAATCGACCACGGCCAAAAAGCCCGGATAACACATTGGATTAACGCCGGCCGTGAAAGCCTAAGCATGTACAATAGGCTCCTCATTTCATTTTCTCTCAGTATGGAACAAAGCCAATCGCCTACTTACTGAAGACTACAACAATGTTACAATGACAACACAAGGTGCCCTACTACACTGTTCACCAGTTGGCCCAGAGCTAAGAATAGGCATGAGTGTGTACAAAACATGTCTGCTTAAAAAAGTGTAATGTGTCACAAATATCAACATAAGCATAAAACACTTGAAAATTTAAAACAGTAACAACAATTTTAGAAATGGTTAATACTACAAATTTGTTTTCACATAAACAATTTTAATGAGAACCACCTTCTTAGTATCGTGAATTTTTATCTATTATTAATATTAAAGTACCGTAAAACCTTGTTTAACCAGATCAACTGGGACCAGGGCCAATCTGATTTTTTTTTTTTTTTTATTTATCCAGATTTATGAACCCTATTTTACACAGTGGAATATTAGGGTTATAGTTGATACATAAAAATACACAATTTTAACAAAAATATTTTAAATACTAGAAGGAAGAAAATATGTTATAATCTGATGCATATTAATTTAAACTATTTCAGACGTTTAAACACTGAGTTTATAAACATCATGAAGTACTTATACTGTTGTGGCTTCATTAACAAAGATGTGAGCGGAGCAGAAAATTCAGTTCCTAGAGAGTCTAGCTTGAATATTAATTCTTGTCTTTCTCTCCAGAAAATGGGACAACAGAAAAGGAGATGAACCACAGTTTGAAATTCTTCACCATACACGCACTCGGGGTTGGATGTTAAGTGAAAACGTGATAAGTATTCACCAAATTTACCATGTCCACTTAAAAATTGTGTCAAAACAAAATTTGGTACAAGAGTTTCACATTTTCCTCTGTCATATACACTAGGGAAAAATAATGTTTTTGTTAAACTTCCATTTGGAGTTGTTAGCCATTGTTGGTTCCATTCTTCAAGAATATGTTGATGTATTATTCTCCTTACAGTAGAAATAGGACATAAAGAGTATGTCACAGGAAGATTGGATTCTGCAGCAATCAGCTCTCTCGTTACCTAAAATTCCACTGTGTCCTTTAACCCATCCTATGCAAATATGTCCTGGATGGTTTTGAAGCAAGGTTCTGATTTCATGTGCTAACGAATTTAAGTTGTATTTATCATTAATAGCGAGTAGAGCTGATTGTGAATCACTGTTCCCATTAACAGTACACCATTTTATAGCTTCTTTAATTGCTAAGAGCTCCGACTGGAATACAGAACATTCAGGTGATAATTTAAACATGGAGTGAGTTAGTTCTGTTTGGTTTTCATAAACAACAAAAGCACATCCTACTGCAGATACATTATCTTCAAATTGGTAACGCGAACCGTCTGTATATATGTAATAATCATGAAAGTTACATATTTCCTTTAAACAGGTTACAAAACTTGATGTGTGTCCTGCTGTGGTAGGATGCTCCGGGATTTGTAGTTTTAAGTGAGACAGATAAGACGCACACTCACGTTTATGTCTTAAATTCGTAATAGTTGCTCTTGATAAACCAGTGAGAGCCAAAGGTTCGATGTTAGCTATAATCTGAGCTGCATCAGTGGAGATTGTACGATATCCTCGAATTATGCGAAGGAGGAATGCCCTTTGAATTTGTGCAAGTTTTTTAACTGCCCATTTTTTATTAAGAACATCCTGGAATGCAGATACACCATACAAAATTAGGGGCACTACAGCACCTTGATATATAATTTTAAGAATACTGGAATTCAGACCCCAGGTTGGTCTTGTTGTTGCGAGCGCACCAAGGAGCTTGCTGGCTCTTTCAGCAATGTAATCAAAGTGTGATCGAAATGTTAATTTACAATCCAGTAATCTGAATTAACAAAAATCCAGGTTATCTAGAGAATGATGGAAAAACGATAAAGAACGTGTACAACATTGCCAAAATATTTTTAATGGAGTTCAGAAATTGCTATTGGCACACTTTCACCTAAAAACACATACACTGTATGTAATGTAATAGTCTATGTATTTGTACTACAAACTAGTCAGTAGTAAAAAAGACAGCGAGCTTCTACTGTCTCAGTTTAGTGTATCGCTTGTCTCACGTCCGCTTTAACATTAGAACTTCATTTGTCTTGACTCTCGAAATGAAACATCAATTTCTCTATGTTTGTTACTGTTTGTGTGTGGCTCATAACCACAGCTGGTTCATCAACACTGTCTGAATCTGAATACTCTTTATTTTCATTTTCAGTAACACTGCATGATGTAATAATGTCTTCCTCGGTTTATAACCTCCGTCATTGTCAATGTCTTCTTCATTAACATTGGAACAGCCATCAATACTTTTAAAATTGCCTGCGATATCTTGTTCCACACTTAATTTTTCTTCTTCTTCAATCTTGTTTTCTGCCAAGTCACACACACCAGGCCACCACCTTTTCCATGACTATCCAAGTTTCTCTTCCAGCCTGGTCCCAAGTAGTTGGGGTGAATGCAATGAATTTGCTCGCTGGCAAGAGAATTCAAGTATTGTACCTACTAAGAATAGCAATTTGTCTGTAAAACGAGTCTTCATTTATGCATGCTTGGAGGAATTTAGTAACAGTGACGTCAAAATTAATTGAAAAAACTATTTGTAGTCAGTTTTTCTCAATTAAGTAAATACATTTTTTTGTCATTTAACCATGAAATAAAACCAGAAGTTAAATTATTAAAACAATTAAATGGTCCGAAATATTTAATGGTTTGAGAAAAAATATTTTAAAAATAGAAATCGTGTAATGAATTTTGAAATACTGATCAACTGCTTCTATCTTTAAATTTATTTCATTTTCAGAGTTTGATAGTGCTGGCAGGAAAATAGTGAGCTCTGGTGGCCTTAACAATGATGAGATTGAATGTGATTGAAAACGTAAACAAGAATTGATGAAATCGTTCTCACAATTAATTGAAATTTACATCAATTTC
This sequence comes from Mantis religiosa, assembly GCA_030765055.1. Lineage (NCBI taxonomy): Eukaryota > Metazoa > Arthropoda > Insecta > Mantodea > Mantidae > Mantis > Mantis religiosa. The sequence continues at coordinate 31,632,071 of CM060947.1, forward strand.
TTTAATTCTTTGCTTTTTTTAATTTTTTGTGCATGAGCATGTGTGTGTACTATATGCACGCAATAAGAAGAGCGATCGGGCTCCAAGTCCTCATTCGGTAAGTTTTATTTAACTCCGTAAACATAGATGACAATGTGTGTTTGGAGGAATTTAGTAACAGTGACGTCAAAATTAATATAAGTGACGAGTGTCAATAAACCAACCACAAATAATTTTATATAGATGACAACTTTGAAATTTGAAATGCGCTATACACTGACATCTAGTGACTAATACGCTAAGCTTTATCATGTCCGCCATATTTCGTTTTGATCAATTTTGAGATTAATTAGCTAACCGGTTTACAACAATCGTATGTTAGAATTAGAATTTTAGTTCGTCCTTTGCAACATATACATGTTATGAGACACGTCAAAATGTATAAATACAGTATATACATAAAGTCAAATTGATTACATACAATATACACAGTAAGCAGCTTTTCTATGGTTTCATGTGGTATTTGCATAGACTAATTTACTACAAGAAATGTCATAATATAAATATTACAGGTTTGTGAATGTACTATGCTCCCAGTGCTCATTTACATGGTTATAGTTCTAAAAATTCATTAACCATATAAAAACAGTCTACATGCAAACATTTCTTAACCTTATTCTTAAAGTGTTTTAATGATGCAGCTTGTTTAAATGAATTTGGAAGTTTATTATATAACATTATCACTTTGTAGTTAAAGCTTCCTTCATAAAGCTCGTTTGGTGCGCTTGAATTGCCAGTTTATCCTTGTTACGAGTGTGGTGGTAATGTACATCAGTATTTACTTGAAAATGATTTATATTTGTATGAATATTTGTGGATGTTATGGCTCTCGAAAGGGGACACATTATTATTCGTCTACCTCTGTATAACTGATCTAAATGCAGTTGAGCTGGCGTGGGCAAAACTAAGGAATGTTTTCAGAGGATGCAACGTTATTTGTGATATCTTCGCTTATCGTACACGCTATTTTGCTGGAATGTGTTTTTCAAGGTTGACCACATTGCAGAAACTCTCGCTTCTTCCTCTCTGCCCACACCACACCATAAATCCAGCTATCTTGCGCGTACTGTTTACATAATTAAGAGCTTAAGGTTGTTTGCAGAAAATTAAGATATGCATTTTGTTTGCCATGCAAATTTCTTAAATAACTTACCATGTAACATAGTTACAAAAATTTTACAAGTTTTTAGGAAACAACAACAACATTTTCTGTAAAAGAATAATATGGAATGGCATTTCTTTTGCCAAAAATGGTTTATCGGGGTTCAGTGTATCTTAAATGTATTTCTGCCAAGACCTTGATATTACATTTTTGGATGGAATAACACTTCTACTTACTAAAGGTATATGGTGCAGAAAGTAAAATGAAGAAACAGTGATAAGTGACAATTCTTCTTGTTACAAGTGCTTTTATTGTCCTTAAAAATAATATTAGTAGTGGAGCTTACGTTTTCCAATACTGCAGCAAAGCCTTTAATAGAGTCAGACAGTACTCTATAACTCCTGCCTGTAGCAGCATGGATGCTGTAGCTTGTGATACAAAACTGGAGTTGTCTCCCACTGTCTTGGTATTGGATTTGGAACGGGACATCAGCACACCTATGAAACAGGTTAACATCGCTGTAAATCTTAATGGCTGCTGTAGTGGGCCACTACACTTACAAATTATATTTTGTCTTAAACATAGATTAACTTCTTAATGAGTAAGGACTATGATGCAATGAGGCAAAAAATTATATTAATAGATTAACTTACTGAGAAGACGCATGATGACCAGATGAACTTCACGTTCTGCATTGCGCTCGCAGATATTATTTGTGTCTGGTTGTTTCATACAGAGTTCATTTATGATTGCAGTTAATAAACTGTCAAGACAAGCTCTGTCCTTCTCTTCCTCACCATCAAGATCAGAAGTTAGCATCAAAACCACCTGAAAATAAACATTGGTTTATTGATATCAACATGTTCCCTGTATAGATGTACATAATGTGATGATAATATTTTGTAATTTATGAACAGGTGTAAATTTATAACATTTAGATATTCAGAACATAAAGGAGTGAAGCCCAGACAGACGACTTCCTGTCAGTATACATGAAAGTCATTGTACCTAGACATTGTATTGGTGTACAAGACATTATACATTTAGAATAATATTACCTAAGTTTTAGTTTCTTCTAATATCTGTATATATATCAAAATATCCAGCAACTTTAACTGTATATAATTGACGACTTGCCTGTTTTCAACAATGCTTGTAAAACATAAGCTGATAATAAATTATTATTATTATTATTATTATTATTATTATTATTATTATTATTATTATTATTATTATTATTATTATTATTATTATTATTATTATTATTATTATTATTATTATTATTATTATTATTATTATTATTATTATTATTATTATTATTATTATTATTATTATTATTATTATTATTATTTCCCAGAAGCTCATATACATCTCATGTTGCATTAACATATGTGCAATATTTAAGCTAATTGATGGAAATTATTCATTTCTTCACACTAGCTGTATACAGGCTAAGGTATTGGATTGATAGAATCGACGTGAAAAATTCCATTCCACGTCCAGTCCCTCTTACGCATTGAGCTACTATGGCCAATTTGCCATCATGACACTAAATTCTCCAATTGATTATATATAATATATATATTACTCTCTGTTTCATATAACCTTGCCCGGCTGAAAAGTATCACTCCGCGTTCAACAACCCTCCCCCTCGCCCTAATTGGCTAATGCTTTCGCGTCATACGCCATAGGCGGTGCCTTCCCGTCACATTTCGTAATAATTGCTGGGAAGATAAATAAAATCATACAAAAATCATACAAATAAGGATATGAAGGCATGCAAAAATACAAGTTTATAATGAACTGAGCAAATTGAAACAGAATGGCTGAGCAATGAAACTGAAAGAGTTTATAATGAAAGGCCTCGGCCTTTTCCACTGGAATTTTTTAAACCAGCACACATACCTTTCAAAAATGCTTGTCTTTCAGTCTTAAAAGTCGTGTCACACCATACTTTACTTTTCGTGTGTTCTTCGTGTATATTTAGCGATTTGTATCTCGGTGCAGTGTGGTTGTCAAATAGCGTCTTCGCCACACAGCAATATCACCTCTGTCTTTTAGCACATTTTTCTTGCCTCTTTTTTCATTCACAAATCCCAGCTGTATAAGCAATCTGCTGAAATTTGGTAAATCTGCATCCTCATTTACAGCAGACGAAATGTTACTTATGTTAGGGAGTTCGTTTCTAAAGAAAAACTACACACATGAAGACGCACAACACTTTTCACGTATTTTCTCCGAGCACGCACTTTTGTTTATTCCTGCTTTTGCCTGGAGTGGTAAGTTTTCCTGTTTCCTCAATTTCATGTCGCGATGTTCCTACGGATCTAACACTCACACCTGTAACTTCAGAGCACAGCTGTTCGACTTCTCTCACTGACAAAGACGGATTCTTCTCTGTGAGTGCATTAAACACATGCAACACAATTCTTTTTTCGCCTGTTTGTAAATAATTATCCTTGCGATACTTCAGCGAAAAACTGATAATAAGTACATGCGCAATAAACGATCAATAAAATAATTTAGCTCCCGCACTCTCGAATGGCGATGCATGACTAATCCAGTTCAAAACAAGGTCAGTGATAAAAGTCTTATAAACAAATGTCACCACTACCGCTAAATCACATGCTATCGTGCCATGTGCTTGAGAGCAAAGGAACCTCCTCTTTACTTTGTTTAAGAATTAACATGCATTTCAGATAAATCAACTCTGTTGCGTAATATATTTAATTAAAACAGTTACGAAAATATAAATTTGACAATTCTCTTCCAACATATAATGATATATCACCATGTTAAATAACGAACTAATTTTTACTGCACGACAGTCATTACCACAACAGCAACCAATGAGAGGTGATTAGGTCACGTGACCGTTAAGAGATACTGGGCAAGCTTACGTGAAACAAGGTATAGTGTCAGTTATATTAGGGCAAGAGCGACTGGACGGGAATCAGTAAATCCATGGTTCAAATCCCAGCCGTGGCATTGAATTTTTCATGTCGACTCTATCAATATATGCAATACCTTGAGAATCATGCTTAGGTGTCACACACATGTTGCCAACTTAGCTGACATGTGCTGACAAAGGCTTTAATGAGCCACTTTAATATTTAAACCCCCGGAATTTGTCTTAAGCAGAACAGTCTTGCATGTACTAAGACAAACCTGTGACATTCATCTGTTTAATGGCCACTTTGACACCTTCGAGAATGGAGCCTTGGATGACGGAAATGTCCATAAAGGTAAAGCTAACAGCTGTCTTAACTGACTGATCTCCATTTATTGTTATGTAGTTTAGTACATTTATTTAAGTAGAGTAAACATTATCTATACCAGAGCTATATCTCACTTAAGGATAATCCTTCACCACATCCTTAGCCTCTCTTAGGAAAGTAATCCTCTGAGTTAGCCCTTTGCTTCCCTTTCAGTCCCCTTCGAGCATAAATACTAAGTGACATTGTCTGTAACCATCAATGGTGTAAGTTACATGGAATGTTACATCTGGTAGAATGTACAATACACTTAGATTCACTAAGGATAGTAAGAACCATGTTGGAATATACCAATGGTCCTGGTGGATGGTCCTGATGTTGTATTTGACAAGAATTCTGCTGATTCTGCCACAAGCCACCTCCGATGATTAAACATCTGTTGAGACCGGTGAAAGACAAACTTGACTTCCAAGTTCGGGAGTGTACCGCATTCCCTGTGAATGTGGGACACTGTATATAGGACAAACCGGAAGGACCATCGCTACCAGAATAAACGAACATGAACAGAGCATTCATTTAATGCAACCTGAGAAGCCTGGGCTGGAAGGGTTGTTTTGATAACCACAGAGCCAACTTTCGGGAGACGACCATCTTGGTAAAATGCAACAGTTACTGGGAGCAAGGAGGCTTTGACCATTTCCTTCGAGAGGAGCACACTTAATCATGATGCTGGATTTCAGTTCAGCTCCTCTTGGAAACTGGCCTTAAAAATGGAAATCCTTCGACTTAAGAAGCACAGATCAATACAGCTTGATAATCAAGTTAAGTACTTACGTTTCTTTGACCCAATTAATTTTCTATACTCACGCCATCTCCTGACTTGGCATTTAAGTTACTGAAAAGTATTTTCTTCAGTAACGCGAATTTTGATAATGTTTTGTCTTTGTTTATATTTGTGTTATATCCAGTGATTCATATGTGGTTATAACATTTAATAAATATCCTGATAATGGGAGAGATGCACACTCCTAAAATGTCAATTTCTAATCGTCTTTTCACCTGGCTTGCTTCCCAAGAACAACTTGAGCATATTCGACAGGAAAGCTTCAGGTCTTATATATGCTTTTTAATATGTTGTATGTAAATAACTGTTTTAAGAGATTAAAATATTGGTGTGTGCAAACTAAAATACAGATAGGCCTAACACGGTTTCCATCTATGAAGCTGCAGAGCTAAAAAATGGATAAATGTACTACAAAATTCACATCCTATAAAATGTTTTTTAATTCTATGTTTGTTGACAAGTTCATGAAACATATATTGACAAAATAGAATCAGTGCCATTTGAGACGGTAAGATAAATAGAACCTCCAAACAACTTCAATAAACAAGATGGTTCTGTAATTCTTGTGTTTTAAATTAAATATTCAATAATATATTTTCTTGTTTAATACATCCTATCCCTTGCAGAAACATGAGGTTTTTCCCCACATTTCCATCCCATGCCTGTTGAACCACAACTCAGAATAACAATTTCAAAAATATAGTTCATGCTTCCTGCACTGTACATACCTGCATGAATGGAATAGCCCGCACACCACCCACTTCTTTAAGCTGAGGAACATATTGCATCAATCTCTCTAACATCATGAGACGTAGAGCGTGCAATTTGGAGCTGCTTTCAGTGTCTGGCTCCTGCTCAGGTTCTTGCTCCAGACCATCTGCATCCTGTGCCTGAAAACATCACATTTTCCATGCTGTCTTAATTACATTACATACTTATATTTAGCTGCACTTAATGCATTCAGGAAAAGTCGACTGAACAAATTATTTTATAAAGGAGACACTGAAAATTCTTGGGAAGCCAAGTTTCTATTTGATAGCTACTTTATTTTCTTTATTATCTTTTTTTTTTAATTTACGCTCTCCAATGTTAAGTCATATTGGATGATAAATGAAGTGGGAGAAATGATGCTCAAATAAACCCAGCTTAGAATTACCAGATATTCATCTTTCAGGATAATGGAAAACCACAGAAAAACCTTATCCAGATAACTCACCCTGACCAAGTCCCTGACTTGGGGTCTCTTGAATGTGAGGCAGACATGCTACCCCCAACATTGTGTAAGTGACGAGTATAAATAAACCAACTACAAATAGTTTTTGAGATTGTGTAATGAATTTTGAAATACCAGCAGTTGATTCTGTTTTTAGCTTTGTTTGGTTTTCTGATTTTGGTAATACTGAAAAAAAAAACATAGTAACACAGTAGCCTGTATCTTTGAGGACAAAGTGTGTTGACTGAAGATGCAGGCAAATGTTTGTGAAATTGATCCCAATTAATAAGAAAAACTGATATCATTTTCTTAAGATAAGTGAAGTTTTTGTTACAAATAGTTATATTTGTGTGATATTTATTGCTTCAATGTAGCTAGCTTCATTTTTTACGTAATTAAGAGAAGAATCTATTTATTAAATATGATACATCACTATTTGCCAACTACTTTAAAATTCTTAGACGATTCAATGCAGAAAAAGTGGATAACTATGAATTTGCAGCTCTTCTTTCTAATATGCGGCGCGGCGAGTTTTTTCTAAGTCCTTCACACTTTTTGGTGTTTTTATATACAAACATGATTTTTAATATAATTTCTTTACTTTTTAGTGCAATTTTGTGTTGGAGGGCATTCATTTAACATTACTAATTTTTTTTTTATTATTTCCTTGCTGTGTATGTAGCCATATTGAAGAATTCAGTGCAGCCAAACTATCCTTGTTTTTCCACTGAATGCAATGCTACCAACAGCCTTACTTCTCCCCAAATTACACTATCTATTGTATTTGCATCCCTTCTGTTCTTGGGGCATATCTTCATCTTCACCTCATTCGTTTCCACGTCGATCATTCCCAGGATCCAGTTGTCCTCTACGATGTGACCACGATGAAACTTGCATCCTCCTATTTTGCACTCGTCGATTTGAATGACATGGCCGGGACCACCAATTTTCCTCCTTGCAGTATACTTAGTGTCATCTGACATCATGCACACTTCGCGGCAGTAGCCGAACCAGTCCGATTAAGTCTGTGAGCTCATATATTTTACTGATTTTTTGAGCCATTTTCCAATTTTCAACAATGTACTAAACTAATCTTAAATATTTGAAGGACGCACAGAACAACTTCTAACAGTACAATAGGTACATCTGCTGGACAGCAAGCCTACTTTTGTAAAGCAATAAAACCTGAGAGGAAACATGGTCAGTATTTTCCAAAACTGATCTGCGCTATTTGCATCTACATGTCCTTTTGCACCGGTATGGGACAGATGTCTGGGGCATTTTTCCAGAGGTTGGCTACCAGTGTTACATATCCTTCTCCTGTTGGCTCCAACACGAAAACCTGCATGTTTTCTGCTTGCGCATGTGCACCGTTGGACTTAGAAAATATTCTCGCGTTGCACAAAAGAAAAGTTTTTTAGAATTTGCAAAATAAGCTGAATACAGAAAATTCACTGATTGAGAACACTGTCAATGTTAAATGTCCACAAATCAAGTAACAAACATGAATACATTCTTATGTACCTTTAAATTTAATGAAATTCCTAAAATCAAGTAATTTATCATACAAAAATTCAAAGCTTTTTTTTTTAAAAAAAAAAAGTGTATTTGGTTTATTAGGAGGATTTTCAATGGTTTGTGGTACGTCACATTCAAACAGATGCATCCAGAAGCATTAAACACTGTAAAAAGGCATGCAAAACACTCACTTTATATGAAACAGCGACACATTTGATGCAAGAGAAGCTCTCTTTAATATTGCAGACATACTTCAGATGCATGCATAGAACCCTCAAGGAAATGTCAGTAAACAGAAATATGAACAGAAAAAATAAATGGAAGAGTTGTTAGGGTAGAGGAAAATATGAAAGAAATTAGTTAGCTAGTGAGCTTCTATTACACTAGTTAGATAACTGCTCTTTCAAGGGAAAGCAAAAGGAAAGTTAAGGTTGAAAGGTTTAAAAAAAGATCTAAACTCTCGATGCTATGGATGAGGCTTGAAATTTAAGTCTTCCAGTTTCTGTGCCGATGCCTGACTACTATGCTGCATAATGAGACCTCCAAACATGACTATCTGATTCATATAGGTTCATGAAGTCCAAGACAATCTCACTCATCCCTCCACATCACACACTAAAGGCGATTTGCTATTTATAAGCCTGATCATAGCATGCGCTGTAATCAGTTGCACATTAAGCAGAAATCAACAAACCTGGAATCCTGCCGGTGCCCCAAGGGAGCTTGTCTCGCTGCGAGCACCAACCAGAGGTTCCTGTATGTTATCACCATATGCTGAACTTCTGCCTGACACGTTATGCTCCCCAGTGATACTATCGACACCACTTCCCCCACTCTCAGAGCCTGCACTTCCTCCCTGCACAATACAAGCCTCAATCTACAGAAATATGTGTAATTAGTAACACAGTCTTTCTTCCAAACACCTCTTACACTATCACTAATAGTGTTACAAGTCCTTAATCACAAAAATGGAGAGAAGGATAAGGGAAGAGTTGTACCACCAGAATCAAACCATTTGAAATATGTAAAAACTGAAATGTTTGTTCTTTTATAACTGTCCCACCATCAGACTTTGGCATTGGCTATAAACAGTGTTAATACTTCTGTAAAAATTAAGTTACGACAAGTGAACCTAGTACTCTAGAAGAAATTTCTCTAAGGAAGACCAGCAACCAGTTTTTCATGTCAGGATCAGCTTAGAAAAGAAGTATTTGGAAGCAATTCCAATCAACACAGATATCATAAAAGTTATACTAACCAACATAAAATGGGTAACTAAGTGTACACTAATGTTAAAAAAGGCTTAAATGAAAAGGAAACACTGCCTGTATTGCAAGTAAAATAGATGAATAAAAGAACATCTGATATGGATGATAACGCTTTAGTGTTTAAACAAATGTAAAATGAAGTAAAACTGTATTTAATACACTCCCACTTATAGCACTACCAGGTCAGTAAACTCTTATGTTGGGACCCTAAATATTTTATCTCTTAACATAACTTTAATTTCCTATAATGATTCAAAACCCTGCCTAGGGGAAGTTATGAAAAAACTTAACATGTTTCAAGATATTTGCTATTGTGTTTGATTACAAGTCATATATGAATGTGCACCCCTAAAGAAAAAGAAGAGAAGGAAGAATAAAAAGAGAAGAAACAGCATAAGGACAAGGAAGAAGGAAGAAGGAAGAGGAAGAAGAAGAGGAAGAAGAGGAAGAGGAAGAGGAAGAGGAAGAGGAAGAAGAGGAAGAAGAAGAAGAAGAAGAAGAGGAAGAAGAGGAAGAAGAGGAAGAAGAGGAAGAAGAGGAAGAAGAGGAAGAAGAGGAAGAAGAGGAAGAAGAGGAAGAAGAGGAAGAAGAGGAAGAAGAGGAAGAAGAGGAAGAAGAAGAAGAAGAAGAAGAAGAAGAAGAAGAAGAAGAAGAAGAAGAAGAAGAAGAAGAAGAAGAAGAAGAAGAAGAAGAAGAAGAAGAAGAAGAAGAAGAAGAAGAAGAAGAAGAAGAAGAAGAAGAAGAAGAAGAAGAAGAAGAAGAAGAAGAAGAAGAAGAAGAAGAAGAAGAAGAAGAAGAAGAAGAAGAAGAAGAAGAAGAAGAAGAAGAAGAAGAAGAAGAAGAAGAAGAAGAAGAAGAAGAAGAAGAAGAAGAAGAAGAAGAAGAAGAAGAAGAAGAAGAAGAAGAAGAAGAAGAAGAAGAAGAAGAAGAAGAAGCAGCTCTTGCAGCTCCAAAATGTTTAGTTCCACTCAGCTCAGCACCATATTCAGTGGCACTTTTTAGCTTCTTTCTGTCTTCATCACTCAAACACTGCATGTGCCTGATAGCTGAACAGTCAAATCTACTGCAAGCTCAAATTCATTCCCCCCCTCTCTTTCTTCAGATAAACACAATGTTTATTAATATAATTTTGAGTCGAACTAATACTCAATGCTCCACTTATTGCTAGTATTTACCTAGAATGTGTTTCATTAGGATCTTCATAACATAAGGAGCATTGAGTATTAGTTCGACTCAAAATTATAGTAAATTTGCGTTTCATTGTATCATAATCCTTACACATTGGAACAATGTTTATTACATAAATGTTAATACAATTTACATTTAGAAAGGTTTATATAATTTTAAGGGATTGTTTGTTCACATGCAAAAACTTTGGTAGTCTGTGTCATTAGAATAAATATAAATTAAGAAATATTACATGAAAAATAGAATGCATATAACAGAACTTAATAGAGGGTGTGTAAGCCCTCCACTTCTGGCTTGGTGATGTGATTTGTATATAAGGACGCTCAACTGCTTGGTCATCAGCGCTCTTACAAAAACTAATTCATGGCAATAGCCAGATATAAATTACTCAAAATTTAAAAAAAACACAGATCAAAGCAAAATGACAATAAAATAAATAAGCCCAAATGGGTAAAATAACAATAAAGAGCTATAATTACCAATAAAATACCAAAAGGCATAGAAAATAATACTTTCAATATCAACTTGCCATGACAAAAGCTGCCTGCCCAGTGGTGGTCAAATCAATTTGTTCCTTTTCTTTGGAGCTGGGCTATATCACTTTCAGCAGGTTTTTCCTGCATTTTCTTCACTGTCGTTTGGGCAGAGAGGACAGGATCTACCTGCTCCATATCCTCAATGGAGGACGGCTTCTGTATTGGTAACTTCGAATCGAGTCTCTCGAAACTATTGGAAACCGCAACCAGCAAAGATGAAAGTCGCCGATCAGCATCCTCTCCAGATGATTCCTCAGATGTTGCTGACAGAGATGTTCACAGACTTTTGTGCTGGCTAGCTTTCCTTTCACTGGTCTTACTATTTTGCTTAAGGAAGTCAATTCTGTCATATGAGGTCTTAAATTTCCTTGGCGATACATATTACCAGTTCACATGTTCCTGAAGTAGATGCTTTCAGCGGTGACTTGGCTGAATCCTTCTTCTTAGGACTGGACTTGGTCGGCGCGCTCACTGCTGTTCGTGCTGGTGTTTGTTGCTTTGGCTGTGATCTTGGTGTAATTGATCTTCCGAATATTACTGCCCCGTGTTGCAATTTCACGTCTAGGTACCGGCTTAGCTGCAACTGCACTATAAGTAACGGTCCTAGGGACAGAAGGCTGACAAATATGCAAGAGTTTCCAGGCTTCCAAGAAGGACTCTCTCTCTCTCTCTTTCCCGGATCTCTTGAATCGCCTTTTCCTCCATAAAATGCGGGCATTCTCTGGAGTTATATGAATAATTAGCATTGCAGTTAACACATGTTGCAGGTGAAGTACATGCATTATGATATTTGACTTCCCCACAGTCAATACAAGTAGCAACTCCATTACATGAATCACTCGTGTGGCTAAAGCGCTGGCATTTATAACACCTCAGTGGATTGGGTATATACTGCCTCACTGCGGGAGATCTACCCGATCAAAGGTAAGAAACAGGGTACGAGTGGGCACTAGTTCAACTTGTTCTTTGTGGTGAACTCGATATACATTAGTCACACGTTGCTCCACAAGTTTTCCTGAATCTCCTCATCGGACATACCACCCAATGCGCTGGTATTTACAACACCACGCGAGGAGTTCAGGGTCCTATGCAATTCAACACGCATCGAATAGCTCGCAAGCATATTGGCTTTCAAGATTTTTGCAGCCTGCATCGGAGAAACTGCTTCGACCAGGAGCGTGCCATTGCAAGATCAAGTACATGACTTTACAGGACCAGCAATATTATCTAAACCCTTCTGAATAATGAACGGGTTCACGGTAGTAAATTTTCGAACTAAATAGCAAGGACCACAAGACTACAAGACTAAGCTAATTCCTTTCCACGTTTTTTGTTAAGGTGTGCCATAAGAAATGGAATGAGTTTCATTCCCCAGTGCTCCCCACCCACCATGGAGCACAACAAGGGGTCATCCCGCTGGGATAACAGGGCTACACAGGGGATATAGTGGGCTCGCTGTCCCACTTACCCTGGAGTTCGGTACAGTACCTAGTCCTGGCCGATTGATTAGGGGTGGATTAGTCCCTAACCTCCCGTTTAGGTGAAGCAGAAACCAAAGTGGTGTATTGGAAATGCGCACCCTCCCCGAATTCAGAGGAAGACTGGAGCACTCAGATGCGCATCCCTCAACCACCTGGACAAACTTTTCCACCGACGCGTGTCTCCACACATGGCCTACACATGGGTGGGTGTTTTGTCTGACCCCTCACCACTAAGAGGAACCCACATCGAAGATGTCAGGGTAGCTTGGGATCACCAATTCCCGTACCTACTGCAGTAGGCCCCTGGGGGGGGGGGGGGGGGGGCTCCATAGAGTAACCTCTCAGATTATGGTATCATCAGTTTTGAAGCAACAGCCACCCAAAGGACCTTTTAGGGCCCTAACAGATGGAAATCAATGGAGGCTAAGTCAGGACTGTACAGTGGATGTTCCAACCGTTCCCAACAAAATGTTTGTAACAGCTCCTGTGTTAAGCTTACTGAGTCAGGACGGGCATTGTCATCCAGTACAATCACTCTGTTTGTCAGGTGTCCAGGTTGCTTGCAGCGAATGGCCTGTTGGAGTTTCTGCAGACTGGTGCAGTATGTTGTGGCATTGACAGCCTCACAGTGAAGTTGGAATTTCTGCACTATGCCTTGCATGTCCCAAAACATGGTAAGCTTAGCCTTGCGAGCTGATGGAACCGCCTTGCACTTTTTTGTTGTTGGTTAGGTGGAATGTTTCCATTCCATGGAAGCTCTTTTTGATTCTGGTTGCAAGTGGCAAACCTAAGACTCATCCCCTGTAACAATTTGTGCCAGGAAGTCATCTCCATCAGAGTACTGAATAAGGTGTTGCAAAGACAAACTGTCTTCATTTGGTGCTCCTTTATCAATTGGCAGGGTGCCCACCATACACAAACCTTACGAAACTTCAACTGTTCATGTATGATGTTGTAGGTAGTTCCTTGTGAACATCCTATAGCACATGTTACATCAACGATCGTCACATGCTGGTCATTACGAATTATTCATTCCACACTATGGCTGCAGGAAAACCCGGATGCTCCTGATCTCAGATGCTTTGCCTTCCCTTGTTTAACTACTGGATTCAACTGAATATAGCTTTCTGTGAGGAACACTGGTCACCATATATGGGATACATTTTGTGATGCACTTTTTCTATGGAAAGTCATTTGGCTCACAAAAAACGCACAACTGCACACTGTTCTGCTTGGGTACAATCATGCAACATACTTGTCTGCCTTGTCAGACTTGCACTGTCTGCCACTGACTGCATGCCAGAAAGATAAGAACAAACCTCTATGAAAAGCATAGGTATACTGCTAGCTGTTGGTACAAAGATTTACAAATGGTTTAAGGGAAACAGATGTTTGCAACTTATTTACTACTCACCCTGTAGATAGAAAAGGCATTTCATTCCACCCAAAATTTTGTTACCATGATTTCACTGGAAATAATGTTTAGATTAAAAAAAGCACTTTCATCCTAACCTACTCTTTACATTTTTTGAAAATTTTGGTTTTCTCAAAATTGGCTTCAACGATTTTGATTAAAATACCGTAAGTTTAAAATAGTTTCATGACAAATGAAATATATATCTTGAGTTTTCTGGAAACAGTCTCCAAAGTCTTCATTATAGGGTGACTTTTGTAGCTGATAAGCCTGAGAAACAAAATTTTACTATACAAAAAAGTAGATCTTGTTAAAGTGAATAATTTATATTAAATAAAGCTTTTTTGTGTGGAGAAAACCACTTTTAAGATATCCCTTGTTATTGTCTGCACTTTCCAATACTCATACTTTTCTCAAACAGGAAGTTATTATGTAATTTACTTAAGATGAGTCGGTACTAGTAACACTAACATCAATTTGTTTAATCTTTTAACATGTTTCGGGAACATGTGGTCCCAACTTCAGAACATGTCTGGCTGACCTGTGTTTGTGTTTCTACTGTGGTGATTTGGTGATTGTCTATAATGGTGGCATCATGTGAATTTTTTTTTTTTTTTTTTTTGTAATTTATGTCCTCCAACATTTAGTCATATCGGACGATGAATGAAATGGATGAAATGATGCTTAATGTGTCCGGGGTCCATGGAGCTAAGAGTTACCTGACATTCGTCTTTCAGGATAAGGGAAAACCCCGGAAAAACCTTATCCAGGAAACTCACCCTGACCGAGATTCGAACTCGGGACCTCTTGAATGCGAGCATCATGTGATGGTGACATACTTCCAGAGGGTACTTCGGCCCTTATATTCAAATCATCATCAGAGGGTACTTGGTGGTGGTAAATCAAAATTCATTAACTGTCGTTTGTGTTTCAAAATGAAGATCTTTTCCAATGTGTTCAATTCTACTCTAAGACTGGTCGGTTTGATTAGTGTAATGTTCAGTTTGATGTTATGCTTCGTCATCCAGAAATGGTATGAAACTAAAGATTTGTCCATTTGTTTGTATTTTAAGCCCCTCATATGTTCTTTTAGTCTGATTTCCAGATTTCTTTTTGTTTTTCCTATATATTCTTTATCACAATTGAAGCAATTGATTTTGTAAATTCCAGGTCTTTTGTCTTGTTGTATAGGGTCTTTTAATCCATTATAGAGTGATTCTCGATACTAAATTTGTTATGCGGGGACATGCTTTTATTTTATTTTTACTGCAATTCAATATGGTGTTAATCGAGTAAAATTTGGCATTTACATACGTAGCATTAAAATTTATAAATTTGAATACAAGGTCTATTTAAAACGTTCCGGAACATCCACAAAATGTTTCTACACTTAGCTTTTACTTCTTGTGCATGGTCTCCTTTATAATTCACTCCTTCACAATTGATGCATGGCTCCCAAACTGTTTCCACTTCCGAAGCAGTCTTGGTATACCTCTTACTGGATTGTGCCAAGCGCCGTTTGAAAATTTTCTTTTATCTCGTCTATCATTGTAAATCTTCGTCCTTTCAACAGGGTTTTCAATTTTGGAAATTAAAAAAAGTATACAAGGGAACATCTCGTCCTCATCTGCATGATCCAAAAGCTCTTCACAGATTGTGAGGCGATGATCTTTCAGGTCTTGACTAAGAGCTGTGGGACAAACTTGGCAGCAACACGATTCATTCCAAGATGCTGTGTCATGATTTCATAACATGATCCAGCTGATATGTTACATTCTCCTGCAATCTCTTGGACAGTTAGTCTTCGATTGGCATGCACAATTTTGTTGGCATTCCTAACATGAGTGTTGTCAGATGTTAAAGGATGTCCTGAACAAGGGTCATCTTTAACTTCCGTCTGGCCATATTTAAAAACACCTTGAACTATTCGTAACACCAAGTATGGCTTAAGCACACGTCACCATTGACTTCTTGCATCATTTGGTATATCTCAGTAAAGGTTTCATTGAGTTTTGCGCAAAATTTAATGCAGATGCATTTCTCCTCTAACTGCAAGATCTTGAAATTTGCAAACTAAGTGACAATGTTCTGCTCAATACAACACTGAACGATAACTGACAGACATACAACAATGAAACTTTGGGCATTTATACATCAAACACAGGTGAATACAGGGATGCCAATGTATTTCGCTGCAATGCTTCACTGGTGCAAAATTACAAATGTTAACTTTTTGAACAGACCTCATACATTAATGTCTCATTAATTTAAAAATTCCTCCAATGTATGAAACACATTTTCAGTTAAGTTTTTAAAGCAGTTTTGAATATTTTATAGCTTTCATATTTTTTAACTTCTGGTGATGTGCTTCATGAAAATCATCTTAAATTCATAAGATGTTTTTGGATGCGATGTGAATTTCTTAAACTTCAATTATTCAACATGTTAATACAGATTAAAAAAAAGTGATGTTAGCGTTACTAATACCAACTCATCTTAAGTAAATTACATCTTAACATATCATTGTTTCTAGCTTCTATATATAAAATGAAGTTATTAGTTTTTATGTCTTGGTCATATCAGTAGAATGGAAAATCAAATCCATCACATAGCAATAGCTCTTAAAGCATCTGACTATTGCTTAAGCCTTTTGTATTATGCTATTCCTATTTCAATTGACCTAAGAGGAAATAAGTGATAAAATCATTTCTTCAAACGTCTATCTCGATTAACAAACAAAGTTAAAAGAGCAGGCTTTAAGAACATTTTGTAAAATAGTAGAAAAGGTCATATAAGTGCAAACATCAGATTATATAAATTGGTAACCATTATTAAATCTCTCCTTATCTTGTTCTTCAACATAAAGCAAACTTGATGCATTCTGACATCCAATTTGATAACTGGAAATAATGCTCCAAGATACACATTCATTTGTCTTGTGAGAAATCCATATGAAACTGGATTCACAATGTATCAAACCATTTGGGGTGGGGGGAACTTCAGTGTCGTTCTACTGTATGTTAAATTTCTTTTGTTTTACAAAAGCACTGTCTAATATGGCATCTGGGTTACCATAGTTAGAGATTGATTAATCTTTACAGATCATACTAACCTGTTCTGCTGGAGATGTACGCAAGGTGCTGCCATCTGTAGCAGCAGTGGAACCTTCATCATCAGAGCCACCAGCTGATGCAGTTGTGTCTGAATAGTGTCCTGCCTCCTGTGCCTGAGCTTGGTTCTGCAGTTGTGCCACCCCTTGTGATGCCAGAACCTGTGGGGCCTTCATACTGTTAGTCCTTTATCTCTTTAACTTGCTTGTAACTGACTGGATTCAAGCTTACTCAATATACTCAGCCATTTAATTCTTTCTTTTTGGTGTATGCAGTTTTACATATACACCAACATAGCCTAAAATATCAATTTAAATGCATAGTATTTTCCTATTGGCAGCATTTATAAAGTGTAGAGGCTGAATGTAAGGCACTATTGTGACAAGGCATTGTTTTGACGCTCGTAAGCGAATGCTGAGAGAGAGTCAGCAGGGAGCTGCAGTTACATGCCAGTGAGCTGTGTGTGGACATTTGAACTGTACCAAGTCGAGTCAAGAGCTGTTAAATGATGCAGTGTGGACATGTGACAGACGGACTTGAATTTCTGCAACTAATCCTTGTTTCACATAAGCTTGCCCCACATCTCTTAAAGGTCACGTGACCTAATCATCTCTCATTGGCTGATGTTGTGGTACAGACTGTTGTGTGGTAAAAATTAGTCTGTTATTTAACATGGTGACATATCTTTATATTGCAATTCCTTTCTTGGAAGTGTTGAAAACAGTGTTGTTATGATAAATTAACTTTAAAGAGAGTCGATTAAAGTTAATACATCTTTATATGTTGGAAGAGAATTGTCAAATGTATATTTTCATAACTGTTTGAATTAAATACATTACGCAACAGAGTTGATTTATCTGAAATGTATGTTAATTCTTAAACAAAGTAAAGAGGAGGTTCCTTTGCTTTCAAGCCCACCTTTCATATGACATGATAGCACGTGCTTTAGCGGTGGTGGTGGCATATTTGTTTATATGACTTTTATCACTGACCTTGTTTTGAACTGGGTTTGTCATATATTGCCATTCGAAGGTGTGCTGTGCTGAGTACAAGAGCTAAATTATTTTACTGATCGTTTATTGCGCATGTACTTATTATATGTATAATGGCAGAATCTACCGTCAGTTTTACGCTGAAGCATCGCAAGGGTAAAACCTTTACAAAGCGGCCAAAAAAGAATTGTGGTGCATGTTTAATGCACTCACTAAGAAGAATCCATCTTTGTCAATGAGAGAAGTCGAACAGCTGTGCTCTGAACTTGCAGGTGTGAGTGTTAGGTCCGTAGGAACATTGCGACGTGAAATTGAGACATGAAAACTTATCACTTCAGACAAAAGCAGGAATAAACAGAAGTGCATGCTCGGAGAATGCCAGGAGTTAATGAAAAGTGCTTTGAGTTGTCATGTGCATAGTTTTTTCTTTAGAAATGAACTCCCTAACATAAATAAAATTTTGTGTGCTATAAATGAGGATGCAGATTTACCGAATTTCAGTGGATCTAGTCTGTATAGATTGTTCATGCAGCTGGGGTTTGTGAATGAAAAAAGGGGCAAGAAAAATTGGCTAAGAGACAGAGGCGATATTGCTGTGTGGCAAAGACATTCTTTAAGGACAATCAGACTGTACCGAGATACAAATTGCAAAATATACTACCTTAACAAGACTTGGGTGAATGAAGGACAAACAAAAAGTGAAGTATGGCGTGACACAACTTTTTAAGACTGAAAGACAAGCAGTTTTGCAAGGTATGTGTGCTGGTTTAAAAAATCCCAGTGGAAAAGGCCAAAGGCCTTTCATTTTAAACTTGTTTCAGTTTCATTGCTCATTCATTCAGTTTCAACTTGCTCAGCTTCATTATAAACTTGTATTTTGAAAGGCCTTCATATCCTTATTTGTATGATTTTATCTATCTTCCCGGCAATTATTATTATGTTTACTGCAGGTTTAAATGCGACGGGAAGGCACTGCCTATGGCCTATGGCATGAAAGATTAGCCAATTGATCCTTGTTTCATGTAAGCTTGCCCAGTATCTCTTACCGGTCACGTGACCTAATCACCTCTCATTGGCTGCTGTTGTGGTAAAGACTGTCGTGCAGTAAAAATTAGTTCGTTATTTAACATGGTGATATATCTGTATATAACTATATGTGTTGGAAGAGAATTGTCAAATTTATATTTTCGTAACTGTTTTAATTAAATATATTATGCAACACAGTTGATTTATCTGAAATGCATGTTAATTCTTAAATGAAGTAAAGAGGAGGTTCCTTTGCTCTCAAGCATATGACACGATAGCATGTGCTTCAGCGGTTCATATTTGTTTATATGACTTTTATCACTAACCTTGTTTTGAACTGGATTAGTCATATATCGGCATTCGAAGGTTGTTGTGCCTAGTGCGAAAGCTAAATTATTTTATTGATCGTTTATTGCGCATGTACTTATATGAATAATGGTAGAGTCTACCGCCAGTTTTTCGCTGAAGTATCGCAAGGGTAAATCATTACAAACAGGTGAAAAAAGAATTGCGGTGCATGTGTTTAATGCACTCACAGAGAAAAATCTGTCTTTGTCAGTGAGAGAAGTCGAACAGCTGTGCTCTGAAGTTACAGGTGTGAGTGTTAGATCCGTAGGAACATCGCGATGTGAAATTGAGAAAATAGGAAAACTTACCACTCCTGGCAAAAGCAGGAATAAACAAAAGTGCATGCTTGGAGAATATATGTGAAAAGTGCTGTACGTTGTCATGTGTATTGTTTTTTCTTTAGAAACGAACTCCCTCACATAAATAACATTTCGTCTGCTGTAAATGAGTATGCAGATTCACCAAATTTCAGCAGATTGCTTATACAGCTGGGGTTTGTGAATGAAAAAAGAGGCAAGAAAAATGTGCTAAAAGACAGAGGCGATATTGCTATGTGGCGAAGATGTTATTTAAGGACAGTCAGACTGTATCGAGATACAAGTAGCAAAATATACTACCTTGACCAGACTTGGGAGAATGAAGAACACACGAAAAGTAAGGTATGGCGTGACACGACTTTTAAGACTGAAAGACAAGCAGTTTTGCAAGGTATGTGTGCGGGTTTTAAAAAATCCCAGTGGAAAAGGCCGAAAACCTTTCATTATAAACTTGTTTCAGTTACATTGCTCAGTAATTTAGTTTCAACTTGCTCATTTCATTATAAACTTGTATTTTTGCATGCCTTCATATCCTTATTTGTATGATTTTATTTATCATCCCAGCAGTTATTATGACGTTTACTGCACGTTTAAATGTGACGGGAAGGCACCGCCTATGGCCTATGTCGCGAAAGCATTAGCTAATTAGGATGAGGGGGAAGGTAGTTGTACGCGGATTGATACATGTCAGCGGGGCAACGTTATATGAAACAGAGATTAGACTTCTAATTTTACAAACCCACAACTGCTGTCAGGAGTGGGATACAACGATGGAAACTACATTGGCAAAGATTTTAGAGAAGATGGAAGAAATGAAGACGGCGAATGACACCCTCACTGCGAAGATGGAAGCGGCAAAACAATGTCTCATGACATTATGTGTTTCAAATGGGAAGAGTTATGGATAGCTTCCAATCAGATGTGTTAGCGCACTCAGCGTTACCACCTTGTTACCCTCACTCTTTTCATACTTCCCTCTCGCTCGCAGACTGTCCTAGACCATAGCTCTAAATGTATGGAAACCCAAACTGAATTTTCCAAACTTTTATAACAACACAGTTGTTAAAATCACAATTGCAACTTGGATATTTGCACATTATGCACATTGTTTAAATGCTTAATTGTAATTATAGTTTATGAATTACTTATTTTTCTAATCCAACAGAACTGCCAGTGGCGCTTTCATATAGCTGTTAATGTTACGTCAAGAAATGTGAAATGTGTAGTGTTTAACGCCCGCTGCCACTACATACGGCACCGCAGGCGGTGACACTGATGGTACATGAGATGAAGATGGAGCACCAGTGGAATGAGATGGCGGGGGAAACCGGAGATCCTGGAGAAAACCTGCCCCAGCGCCGTGTTGTCCACCACAAATCTCAGTTTGCGGTTGCCTGGGATCGAACCCAGGCCGCCTTGGTGAGAGCCAAGTGGTCTAACCACTGAGCCACAGAGCGGCCGTTACGTCAAGAGAAAATTCATCATTGTCATTGTATTGATAATTTATGATTATAGGCTCCAAAATCTTGTCACATGCTATTTGTTTCTAGAAGTCATCTTGTAGTTCTTTTTCCCAGTCTGGTATTACCCTGTCAATTTCCTCACGAATAAGTTGTTCAACATCAGTCAGTTTAAAAGTGTTATTTCTGTTTGCAACATAATTTGAGTCCACATCTGCTCGCTGGATTATACTGGCAGTGGTAAGGAGGAAGTCTAATTACCTTGTGTCTCACTTTAATTGCAAGTTGATCCAGTTGATACACTTTCCCCCAACTTTCTAGAGTAAATAGAGATTATGAACCATATATAAACATATGTGACAACACACGTTCTCCCAGCCCAGCAAGCAGTGTACTGTTTACTCTCTCTTGAATTTAGCAAACATTTTAGCTTATTCAAAGTAATTCTTTTATCACGTCATATCAAATGTTTATATTTTAGTTCTGAGTAATTACAAATATAGGTACATGCATACATGCCAATCAATAATGATGTTCATTACAGTGCTTATGTTGTGATGCATTGTTATAATACATTGGTATTTTTATTCATTTGCATTAGGAAAACTGAGCTAAAAAAATTTTTTTTTACAGTTATGTTAGACACATTACTCCTACCTTCCTCATGGATCATTTTTGCAAAATTTGAATTTTTTTCTTAGCGTAAATAATATTTATTAGAGATGGATTCAGCTGGTACTCGTCACATACCACTTATGAGGAATGCAATATGACAACACTGCAAGACTCTGATCAGTTGCTCACCTAGTACCCTTCAAGAACAAACATCATCCCATTTGAAACACACAACAAATATATTCAAAATAGAAAAGCAATAGGGCACTAAAAGTCTGAAAATAGCCACTAAAATAAGAACTTGACTGAGCCATCGGTCAAAAATGTGTCACTGAATTATTTCACAAATTTAGTTTGTTTTTAATACTGGTGATTCTTTTGACAATCCTGCACTGTGGCATAGTAGCTAAGGCATCATGCTTTGGTTCCTTGCTATGGAATGCAACCCAGGTTCAATCCTACCCTTGGGGATGCAGATTTTAACTCTGGGTATAGGATTGATGCCCACTCAGCATCATGAGGAAATTGACAAGCTTGTGATAGGTAAGTGGCCCTGGTCAAGAAAGCCAACTTTCTGGCTAGGGGTGCCGAGATGCTGACCACATCTCCCCATAACGGTTGGATGATCACCCACCTCTATGGTATGTGGGCCTGAGGCTGGTAGTCGGGTTGGCAAGCCTTGGCCCTCTGTGGGCTGTAATGACCTGAGCTATTATTTAATTCTTTTGACATGAACCAAGTCCGCGGTTAATATCATGGTCATTTAAACATGAAACCACCTAACACTGTTGCCTGTTGCACTATTTCTACAAAACATTAGATTTGATGTATGAGTAGGTTAACTGAGACCACAAACTTGGAAATTTCTAAAATGACAATTCATTGCACACATACACTATCCTACAGAGGAACCTTCAGGAATATAAGTAACATACTGACAATTCTTCCACAGTTGCATGAAGCTGAGAATTTACGCAATATGTTGCCATTCTTTAAGTAATGGGTCTAGTGAAGTAAGCTAAGTATAAAACCAACTCATATGTTATTGAGATTTAACTGTATTGGAACACCACAGTGAAGCGAAAAATTATTAATTTTTAGATGAGTCGTATTTATTACACATCTGCTTCACTTTCGTACCTATTTTGAGGACATGTTTCGCAAATCATCATTTGCATCTACGGCTCTTATGCGACTAAAGCTTGATCCAGCGGTGTGGGTAATTCTGGGGTTGCTGCTGCCATCTGTTGATTTAGTGATGAACTTAAATGTGGGATTCTCTTCTGGCGGGATTTCAAAGTTCATAAGTTGGTTTTTATGTTTTTCTATGTATATCCTCTCCCATATGACGAGTTCACTATGTTTTTGTACTTATTTTAGTAATTCTGTGCTATCTTCAATTTCATGATTTTCAGACCAGAAATGAGCTGCTATTGCGGACTTATCAATATTTTTGTATCTTAAGTGCCTGAAGTGTTCTTTCTTTCTAGTGCCTATGTTTCTTTTTGTCCTCCCTATGTAAATTGGTATCCATAGAAAAGCAACACACACAGATAATTACATCAAAGCAAATAGTTTCAACCCAATTCCACACAAACATGCAACCATCAACAGTCTCACACACAAATTAGTAAATCTACATTTCAGCCAGCAAGAATATCAAAACGAATACCATCAAATCTTAAAAACCGCAATTAAAAATGGATATGGAAAAAACCTTGTAGATAAAAAACTAAAATCATTCAAACTTCAAAAGAGATTAAAACAGATCACAGCTCTCACACCAATAAAACAAGAAATTAGATTTGCTAAATTTACTTACCACCCCTGGGCCACAAAAAAGTTCCAAAAAATATTCAAGAAATACAATATAACATTGGCACCAAAAAACAATTACAACATTAAAAACCTACTTCACAGTAATAATACTGATAAGATAAAACCAGAGGAAAAGTCAGGCATTTACAAGATTAAGTGTAAAGACTGTGAAAAAATTTACATAGGGAGGACAAAAAGAAACATAGGCACTAGAAAGAAAGAACACTTCAGGCACTTAAGCTACAAAAATATTGATAAGTCCGCAATAGCAGCTCATTTCTGGTCTGAAAATCATGAAATTGAAGATAGAACAGAATTACTAAAATACGTACAAAAACATAGTGAACTCGTCATATGGGAGAGGATATACATAGAAAAACATAAAAACCAACTAATGAACTTTGAAATCCCGCCAGAAGAGAATCCCACATTTAAGTTCATCACAAAATCAACAGATGGCAGCAGCAACCCCAGAATTACCCACACCGCTGGATCAAGCTTTAGTTGCATAAGAGCCGTAGATGCAAACGATGATTTGCGAAACATGTCCTCAAAATAGGTATGTAAGTGAAGCAGGTGTGTAATAAATACGTCTCATCTAAAAATTAATAATCATATGTTATTATTTGTAAAAGTGACAGCAATCATTCATAAAGTCTAAGCTGTCAATTATGCCTAGGTATTAATGTCAGCTAACTTCAAAAAAAAAAAGAGTTTCTATATGGTAGCTCTATATATGATCTCTTACCTGCAGTGCTTGGCCACTCAGATTTTGTAGTCCTTGAAGATTTGCCAATCCTTGAAGACCTTGCTGCAGCCCTTGTTGCAGGACCTGTAAATCAGCATCTCCTCCATGATCCTGTAACACAAAAAGTCAAAATTGTCGGTACGGCAGCTGAGCACTCATAATGCAAATTTAAAATATATTTGCACATTTTAATGATACATACATCTATAATAACAGCAGGTAAAATAATGGGTAAAGCAATGGTTCAGATGATGAAATGCTCAATCAAACTGTCTATAGTCCCTCCAGGTTTAAAGTGGAGACGCACATTAACACTGTGGTCTGTATCACTACGTTAACAAACAGATGGTTGAAGTTCTCTGCAGCCAGCTGTTTACGTCTGACTCTTAATGCAACAATCATATCTCTCACTGCAGCAATGGAGCATTAGAAAAGCACTCGGTTCGTATTTGCAAAATAAACTAAATCAAGTAATTAAAGGAACTGCTAAAGAAAAGTTATAATTTTGTGAATGAAAAAAATTTACATTAATCTAAATTAATAACCCCACTAAAAGCAGAACGAGAAAAAACCAGAATTAAGGCAGAAAGAACGAAAAAACCTGAAGATGTTCAAGAATGGAGGAAAATTAAAGCTCAGTTAATAAATTAAATCAGTTCATCCAAGAAAAAGTCCTATGATAAATTTTTAAGGAATATAGATTATAGGAAATATGGTGGAAAAGTACACAAATGCATTGGCTCACTAAACAACAAAAGACCAATGACCAAGAAGGAACCCATTATTCTCCAGAACAAAGTATTGACAGACAACACTAAGATTGCAGACTCCTTCAACAAGATGTATACAGCTTCACAACCAACTTCGAAACAAAAAAAGAGAGAAGAGAAATTATAAAAAATCAACACAAAACAGCACTTTCAAACCAAAAACACACATGAAGTATTTCAAAAGGACTTTGAACCTCAAGAATTAGGGTCAGCAATATCACGACTAAAACCAAACGAGAGCCCTGGACCTGACAAGATAACTGGAGAAATGATCAAACATCTCGGCCCATATGCAAAAAATATGCTCCTCCAACTAATCAACAAGTCCTGGAATTCAACAGTTCCCACAATATGGAAGAGAGCCATCATTATACCAATACTAAAGCCAAAGAAACCATCAAACAAACTAGAGAGCTACAGACCCATCTCATTGACCAGTGTTCTAGCTAAATTAATGGAGAGAATGATTTGTGCTCGCCTAAATTGGTACCTGTAGACACAAAATCTCCTTTCACCGTCACAAGCAGCTTTTAGAAAACACCGGTCCACAATTCAACAGATAGCTACATTAAGCCAAGACATCAAAGATAATTTAAACGAAGATCAGTAGTTGCTGTTTATGTTGACTTGAAAAATGCATATGACACTCTACCTCGATTAAAACTATTACAGAAAATGATAAAAATTGGAGTAGAAAACAAAATTTTAAATTGGTTTTATAATTTTCTTATTCAAAGATTCTGCACAACTACCTTTGATAATTCTACATCAAAATCAAAACAAACACATAGAGAAGTACCCCAAGGATCTGTGTCAAGTACTACTTTATTTAATATTATGATAAATGACTTACCACAAAAACTAAACAAAATAGAGAATATATTGAGATTTAACTGTATTGGAACACCACAGTGAAGCGAAATAATTATTAATTTTTAGATGAGTCGTATTTATTACACATCTGCTAGGTACAAAAGTGAAGCAGATGTGAAATAAATACGACTCATCTAAAAATTAATAAAATAGAGAATGTTAAATGTGCCATGTATGCAGACGACATAGTAATCTGGACATCAGTTAGTAACAAAGAACTGAATAAGTTACCACAACAGATGAACAAGGCATTGGAAGAACTATATAACTGGTTAAATTAATTGGGAGTCGATTAATAACACAAAACAACACTCACTTTTAAACTTTCCCGGAACATGTTTCTGAGGCCTTCCCTCTATCTTCAGCCGGACATCGACTGGTTCTCATTGGTGTAGCTGGCAATATTTTGTCATCGGTCTCCTCTGGTGGCGGTTCGAGGAACTTGCTGAACAAATCTTTCTGGGGGATGTCGAAATTGAATACTTTGTTCCTACTTTTTGAAATAAAGATTTGTTCCCATGTGGACAGTTCTTCTTTTCCTGTTGTATGTTTTAGTAATTTTGGTTCTGGATTTATGTTGTGGTTTTTTTCCCAAAAATGCGTGGCAACTGCTGATTTTTCCGGGAAAGTTTAAAAGTGAGTGTTGTTTTGTGTTATTAATTGACTCCCAATTAATTTAATTTATACAACAACACTGTTTTCAACACTTCCATGAAAGGATTTATATAACTGGTGTTCAGATAAAGAAATGACTGTGAACTTATCCAAAACAAAACACCAAGTGTTCACACTTTGCCACACAAAACCGCTTATCAAAATAACACTAAATGGTGAGCAACTAACAGAAACAGAAAATTATAAATATCTAGGCATAACACTTGATTCTAAATTATCTTGGAAACCCCACATTAATGAAACCATAGAAAAGACCACTAAGAGATTAACAACACTCAAAAGACTAGCTGGCAGCAAATGGGGGTCCTCTGTCAATACACTCAACACCACCTATAAAAGTTACATCAAACCAGCACTCCGCTATGGAAACAAGGTGATACAGAAAGTCAAAGCAAACTAGCAAAACTTGAAACATTACAGAACCAAGCACTCAGACTAATAATGGGAGCAGTTAAATCAACACCAATTACTGCAATGCAAATTGCTACAAATAACTTGCCAATTAAATATGAAATGGAAAAACAGAATCTCCTCCTAAATGAAAAACTACAAAGGCTCCCCTTTAATACTCACTGGAAGAACTACAAAAGCAGAGAAAGGACCTTAAAAACACAAGAAGGATTTATGCAGAAGGCCTATAACCTACAGAGAATATACAATCTTGAAGACACAAACAAAATTGAACATCTCCCACTTCCAATCTGCCCTCTATCACAACATAAAATAAATAGCAGAGTAAACCTTCTGCAAAATATGGAGTCAAAAAGGGATGTAGAAACAATTGAAACTTATCCACAAGACTCATGGCTACACATATACACAGACGGCTCCCTATTTGACAAAGAAAGTAATGCTGGAGCAGGAATACATAGTAAAATATTCAATTTTTACATCTGTTTGGGCACACTAGCAACCCACTATGATGGAGAATTAGAAGCAATCAACACCTCGCTGAAACAACTCTTCAACCATGTGAACTCTATCTCTAAAGCAGTGATTCTAAGTGATTCTAAATCAGCACTTCAAACCCTATCCTCACTGTACCGTAACAACAATAGAATATTTAAGTTTGATTTATGAGTCACTATGTTTACACTCAATCTTCACTTACTTGTTGTATAATTGAAACGTTTTCAAGATCATTCGATCTCATCCTCAGCGGAGGGGAAATTTCCTAAAATATTTAAATTAGCAAAAATCCATCCAATATATAAGAAAGGTGAAAAGGAAAACATTGGAAATTATAGGCCAGTTTCTCTGCTATCGGCTTTTTCAAAAATTATTGAAAGGGTAATGTTTAATAGAATAACACAATTCCTAGAATCTAACAAAATACTATATAATGCCCAGTTTGGGTTTCAAAAGAAAAAATGTATAAATGATGCACTGTACTCACTTGTAGAAGCAATAATGAAACTAAAAGATGAACGAAATCAGACATATGGCTTATTTTTGGATCTTAGTAAGGCATTTGATATGGTGGACCACGACATTCTACTAAGAAAATTACATCACTATGGGATAAGAGGGCAAGCAGAAAACTGGTTTGAATCCTACTTGAAGGAAAGGGAGCAACTGGTGGAAATAGGAAATATAAAATCCGCACGGAAAAAGATAAACAGAGGAGTTCCTCAAGGCTCTATTCTGGGCCCAGTGATGTTTTTAGTTTATATAAATGATCTTCCCTTGAATTTAAGACATGCAAACACAGTATTATTCGCAGATGACATCAATATGGTAATTGGTAATAAAAGTTCTGTTGATCTGCAAGCAATGGTAAACGAGACAATGATAGAAATTCAACAGTGGCTTATAAATAATAAATTAGTAGCAAATACAGATAAAACTGTCTCCATTAACTTTAGTCAAAAAACTCGGTATGACCCCATCCAGTTTCCCATAAACAGCTCCTTTGTAACAGAAACTCAGACTACAAAATTTTTAGGAATATGGATTGATTCCAGTCTAAATTGGGAGCATCATATAAAGCAATTAGGTGAAAAGCTAAGTCGACTGTGCTACGCGTTCCGAATTCTAACAAAGGTACTAAACATTGAGGTATTAAAAACAATATATTTTGGATATATACAACCTATAATTACATATGGAATTATTCTGTGGGGGTCCACATCCAAGTCCTCGTGTATATATAAGATGCAAAAAAGAATATTAAAAATAATTGAAAAGGTTCCCTTAAGAACAGAAAGCAAGCCAATATTTCAAGAATTTAACATCTTACCTGTTCATTGTATTTATATTTATGAAGTAGTTTATTTTATACATAGGAATAGATCACTATTTACAAGTAATTCAGATTGTCACACATACAATACAAGGAACAGTAAAAATATACATCTAAATCATCATCGTCTCAGTCTGAGTCTAGATTTCATCTCTCACAAAGGAATCATTCTATATAATAAACTCCCAGCTAAGATAAAAAATCTAAATAATAAAAATTTCAGAAAAGCTGTAAAAAATATCCTAATAAAAATAATGCCACAGACAATAGATGAGTTTTTGAGAAGTAGAATTGAATAATAAAGTAAATATTGTTTTTTTTTTTTTGGTAAAAGTTATGTCTATTACAGTCTAGTTTTTGGAAGTGTAATACATTAAAAATTGTGTGACCTAAGTTGCATTATTCTTAATTACTATTGTATTATTATTCTGTCAATTACTATTGTATTATTTAACTACTATTGTATTGTTTAATTACTAGTGCATTATTAATTACTATTGTATTCATAATGTTATTGCTCAAAAGAATTGTATTATTCCTACGGGCACAAATTTGACGAAGCCATGAATATTGTATGTTCTTACGGTGAATAAAACTTACTTACTTACTCAGCTGTTTGGTGACTAAATGAACCTCCCTCTTCTTCCACTACTACGGAGCTCCAATCACTCTGCCATCTGGTGTTAGGGGCACTAAGTTTTAATACTTCATTTAATGCCGGGATTTCAAAATTTATAACTTTATCACGGTTTTTGTTTATGAATATTTTTTCCCGAATATCCAATTCTATGGGTGTACTTAAAGATTTTAACAGTTTAATGTTGTGGTTTTCTGTCCAAAAATGGTGTGAAACTGCAGATTTTTCTGTTTGTTTCAACTTAATGTTCCTCTGGTGTTCTTTTTGCCTGGTTAACAAGTTTCTCTTAGTTAGTCATTTAGTCACCAAACAGCTGAGGATGAGATCGAATGATCTTGAAAACGTTTCAATTATACAAGTAAGTGAAGATTGAGTGTAAACATAGTGACTCATAAATCAAACTTAAATATGAAGAATACTTCACTGTTAATAAGGCTTCTGCTTTTAATATTTATAACAATAGAACACTTGAAATTTACAGTTCATTACGAATACTACAAGGTCTAAAAAAAGAAATACACTTCCAGTGGATTCCATCCCACTGTGGAATTACAGGCAATGAAATAGCAGATTCCTTGGCAAAAAAAGGAACACAAATAAAACAAAGCTGCCAACAAAAAACCTCATTCCACACATCAAAACTACATATAAACAATAGAATCAACTTATTTTGGAAAGAAGAATACAAAGAAAAAAGTACCAACAAGCAATGGAAAATTCTACAAGGAAGTAAAAAGCCCATCCCAGACTACCCAAGAAGCAGTACTGTTGCCATCTTCCGACTGACTACTGGCCACGACTGTTTGGTCGCTCATCTACACAGGATTAATATTTTTGAATCCCCGACCTGCACACTGTGTAGGGACCCAAACTCATTGATGGACGGAGATCATCTGCTCCAGTGTAGTGCCCTGACAAAAACAGATGGAGAATGACAGCACAACTAGTCACACGTTATTGGGAGGCCAGAAGGAAAATGGAAATTCTCCAACTCCGGGAGCATTAGCAACCAACCAACCAAATTAATAACCCCCATCAAGAAAGCTGTTATCACTGCCAATATGAAAAATGATGAGGCACTTACCTTTACCAGTTGGACTTTTTAAACCTTTGTAACGCCCAGGAAAAAAGTGCACCCTTCTTCAATTTTTTTTTTTTCTTTTTCAAAAAACAAAACATTCAACTAGCACCAGTCAACCATTACTTCTTAAAAAACCTAATTTGCTCAAACATCAAAGATGCCATTCCATATAACAAAAAATCTGGTATATATAAAAATTGAATGTTCTGACTGTAGTCAAACTTATATTGGAAAAAACAAAAGAAATTTAGAAACAAGAGCAAAGGAACACTTTAGGAACATAAAATATGAACAATTAGAAAAATCAGCAGTTGCCAAACATTTTTGGGGAAAAAACCACAACATAAATCCAGAACCAAAACTACTAAAACATATATCAGGAAAACAAGAACTGCCCATATGGGAACAAATCTTCATTTCAAAAAATTGGAACAAAGTATTCAATTTCGACATCCCTCAGAAAGATTTGTTCAGCAAGTTGCTCAAACCGCCACCATAGGAGACCTATGACAAAATATAGCCAGCTACACCACTGAGAACCAGTCGATGTCCAGTTGACAATGGAGACAAAGTCTCTGAAACATGTTCCAGGAAAATTTAAAAGTGTTGTTTAGTGTCATTAATCAACTCCCTTTAAATTTAATCTCTCATTTATGTTTAAGGGAGCTGTACAACAAGATCTACCCAAAAGTCCAAAGACTCCGACCTCTATCAACCCGGGAGCAATGGAAAGCTCCGGGATGCTTTCGTTGGGGCAATTCCCAATCACCCTTCAAATCAAGAAGGGTGGAAGTGGATATGCCACTTACACACGTCAACCCCACAGGAAAAGCTACCGAATAGCCTCGGTGGGGCTGCCTGGTGATCTAGCATCCTTCTACTGGATCTGTAGTGCCAGTGCCCGGGACTTTTTAGGCAACCCTCTGCCCCCTCCGGGCAGAGGTACCCAATCTCTCATGGGTATCGGGAACACACTGCCCCCTGGAGTCCAACCCAATCCAAACAACTCCATTCGGGAGGGGCTCGAATGTTTGGCCCGAGGTTCCTCTGGTAACATCAAAGGTAACATGAGTGCTAAGGGTCCGCGGCACTCGCACCACGGCAGCTGAAGGGGACTGATCCCCTTCCCTAGAGAATAACTAAAGGAAATGCACACTGCTTTATTCAAACCGCTTTCTTGTCAGAGCTGTAGATATTTGTATCATAAGAGCTAATCCTGACAATTAACATTCCTAAAGGCACAGAACCCTCAGGTTCATCATAATAATTCATCTTCTGAGAGAACTAGGTGGCATATTCTGCAGTACTGCAAAAAAGAGCCAAACATCTAGTCAATGACGTAGATTAGCACCTGTCAAAGCGTGGAATAGGTAAATGTGAATAACTGGTTATCATAATTTGAAGGTAAGTTAAGTAAAAACACAATGCTATTATAGTTTTGTTGACTATCCTAAAATATGTTTGCATCTGATATATAGCATTATGGATATTCTACCTGCAGGCTAAGGGCTATTGCCAACTCCACCATAGTTTCATCGTCTGCATCTGGAGGAATATCTAGTAGAGGTGGGAATCCTCCAGGACCACCCAGCAACGCTTCTATTGGATTTACATTGACTGAAACACCACTAGCTCCAGCACCTGTGAACACAATTGCAGCATTTGGTCATCATTTATTCTCCATAAATATTCTATATCCAAGTGCTTAATAACTAATTCAAATAAAGTTGTACATTTTTACAGAATTTTGACTTTGTTAGTACAGATTAAATACATATAGCTATAATATATGATAAATTCAATGCTGTAATCCTACCCACCCTATTAAAAGACTCACCATAGCTAAACAATTATTTACAATTTATTAAGATTAAACAGATATTTAAATACAAGGAATTTTTTCAGTTCGCGTTTAAATATTGTGCCATTTAATACTTTTAATGTTGCACGTAATTTATTAAGCAGTTTATTCCCCTCATATTGGCATCCTTGTTAGTTACTTTATTTAGCATGTGAAGATTTATGATACTCCACTTTATTTCTGGTATTACAAGAGCACACATCATTATTTTTGATTAACTGTTTATCAATAGTGAGCATAATGTTTCTTTACACGATTCTCTTGAAGTGAGATATAATATTCTTATACACCTTTCTTGAAGAACAAATAATCTTTTCATATGTACTTCAGCAGCACCGTTCCAGATCTCTATACCATACAACATATGTGGATATAGTACTCCATAATATATTAGCTTTGGTACTCTTATCCTCAAAAGGTTTTGGACACAGTTGCTGTTTCGTTGCACTTTGAACACAAAAGAGTTACATATGCACAGAGTTTCACTGTAACCTCCCATTCACAAACTCAGTAGCATATGAGACTGATGCCTTTCTGTTTTCCACTTGCTTGTACACAATGTACTATTATAATACAAGTTAACTTAAAGTCATGTTCAAAACCTATTAATGAAAATATCTTAAGGAACATGCTAACAAGGAGCACAAAATGAAGACTTAAAAAAAAAAAACCAACAATATTCACATCATCTTTTCTACTCCTCCTCTTAAGTTATTCTTGCAAACTAACATAAGTTTCTTCCGGGCTTAGAAGCCGTGGTCTGCAGGAGTTTAGATGTCCAGACATTTCGTCCACACCTGTGGTGGACTTCATCGGTGGCATGGTCTAAGTCTTCTTGGCGAAGGTTCAGGTTCAGATTGTGCCTGAATAATGCTTTTAAAGCCCAGAAGAAACTTGTATTAATTCTGACTCCAGCCATGAAAGCTTCTGAATACTCATATTCTTACAGAAGCTTATTCTTCCTGCTGCTTGATGTAATATGAACATGAAACATTATAAAATAAAAATGAATCAAGAAAATATTGACACACTGCTTCACTCACACTGTAGACATGTTTCAAGAGCTCTCATCATCAGCTGAGTCTTGACTCAGATACATATCCGAAGCAATGTGTCAATATCTTCTCGATTCACTTTTATTTTAACTTGTGCTTCACTGTCTCTACACTTCTTTCAATTTTTATACTTTGAATGAAGTAATGTATTGGCCCAAAAATAAATAGCCTCCACATGTAAGCTCCACCTTGGAAAATGGGGGGAAAAAAAGAAAGGTTTATGCTCAAAAGTAACCCTCCTAGAGATTAAGGGAAGAAACATTTATTGTCTTGCAGTTACCATCACATAAATATCTTTTCCTAATCTCCAAGTTGTGTATTGTGCTCTCAAGATACAGAGATGGATAGAGGACATCTACAAAACTGTGCAACTTTACAAAATTATCAAGATATAACTTCTGAGTACTGGGCAGTCAGAAGGAGAATGACTTCATTGTTGACTTCAGAGCATTAGCGACATACATATATGTTTTCCTAAAGTGTGGTATAGCAGTCATGTAACAAATACCATTATTGCACTTTTATTCATTGTCATTCAGTATTCACTTCATCAATATCACTCACTATAATACAAAAGTGAATCGAGAATATATTGACACATTGCTTCACTCACACTGTTTATTCACAGGACATGTTTCAAGAGCTCTTGCTCCTATCCTCAGCTGATACTCGATTAGTGAAAGTTGTAGTGGTTTCTTCTTTCTCCGTATTGTCAATAGATGGCGTGATGTACTTGTCAAAGATGTCCGGTGGTGGAGTTTCAAAATTCATGACTCTATGACGATTTTTTTTTATGAAGATTTTTTCCCATACGGAAAGGTCTATGGGGTGACTAACGTATTTTATTAGAGATGTTTCCAAATTGATGTCATGTCTAGTATTCAAAAAATGAAAAGCCACTGCTGATTTTTCTGTTTCACCATTTTTAATGTTTCTCATATGTTCTTTAGTTCTGATGTTAATATTTCTTTTTGTTTTTCCTATATAAATTTTAGGGCAAGTTTCACATTTGATCTCATAGATTCCTGGTTTTTCTTTGGTAGTGATTGAATTTTTGGGAGGGCCTTTTAACAAATTTCTGATATTAAACGTATTTTGAGGTTTAATAGGTTTAATATCAGAAATTTGTTAAAAGGCCCTCCCAAAAATTCAATCACTACCAAAGAAAAACCAGGAATCTATGAGATCAAATGTGAAACTTGCCCTAAAATTTATATAGGAAAAACAAAAAGAAATATTAACATCAGAACTAAAGAACATATGAGAAACATTAAAAATGGTGAAACAGAAAAATCAGGTGGCTTTTCATTTTTTGAATACTAGACATGACATCAATTTGGAAACATCTCTAATAAAATACGTTAGTCACCCCATAGACCTTTCCGTATGGGAAAAAAATCTTCATCAACAAAAATCGTCATAGAGTCATGAATTTTGAAACTCCACCACCGGACATCTTTGACAAGTACATCACGCCATCTATTGACAATACGGAGAAAGAAGAAACCACTACAACTTTCACTAATCGAGTATCAGCTGAGGATAGGAGCAAGAGCTCTTGAAACATGTCCTGTGAATAAACAGTGTGAGTGAAGCAATGTGTCAATATATTCTCGATTCACTTTTGTATTAATTTGTGCTTCACTGTCCCTACGCTTCTTTCAAGTTTATACTTTGATCACTCACTATTTTCTTCATTCTCCTCCCTTTCTTCATCTTCCTCGCACAATACGTTATGCTCTAAATCTGCTGGCATCCTCTGTGCTGGTATAAATAATTTGTAGAAGAGCAAGGCCATTTCTCTGCATAAACCAACGGCACCAACCTATACTCACACAGAATTCCATTCGTGGTATGTCTAAGACTTTTGCAATTTCCATGGCCTTCATTGGTTTATTTCTCGTGAGATAGGCATCCCATCTTTCCCCTTATCTTGCATGTAGAGAAAATACCCTAGCTTCAAGTTCCAGATATTTACCACATTTAGATACCCCAAACAATTTTCTTGTTGAAACTGCTTCTTTTCAATTTTTTTCTGAAGCAACCCAATGTTGCATATTAGATTCATCCAATTCATACTTTCTGTTGGTAGTGGTTTTGGCATAATGCACAACTGCAAGTTTGTAACTCGCATCATAACTATGTCAAATTCCTTGGCTTGATGATGCATTTTGTTCTAAATGGTCACTCATTGCTCCTTATCAGTATCTAACTTTTTACTAAATTCAGCTTACAAAGCAACACAAAATTTTAAAGCAAAAATAAAACTGTGCATTGTTGCATTTTGAAATACTGCTAGTTTAACCTACAGACGCTAGCTGCATTGTTGCAATTAGGTACACATATGTAGAATATAGTACGTAACAGTGTAGGTAGTGAATACAAGCTGCACTTTTTGTTTTTGTTTGTTGATATGTGAATAAAAAGGGCTGCTTATTTTTGGGCTAATATGGTATGTACATTTTGGGCATAACTTTAGGTTAAGTAAACATCTGTTATACTGGTACAATGTTTACAAGGAGAGGCAGGTTGCAATGAAACCCTGTGTACACCTGTTTCCCAGTCAAAGAGCAACAAAACAACCATGTTTGAAGCTTAGAAATGTGCAATGAAGGTTTATCTATGCTAACTAGAGATAGCAGAATAAGCTTTTGTGAGAACTGTGAGTAGAGAAAGTCATGCAAGTACTAATAGATGAGATGCCTCCTTTAACAAACACCTTAATTCACAAATTTCATTACTACTTAACCTCAGCTTCAAGGTAATCAAAAGAACAATGCACAACTTGGTAATGACCAGAGCTAGGAAGTTCGTACTGATTTTCTTGAGCAGTGTAAGAGTGGCCAGGCATGGCTATCGCATTGAGCGCTATTAGTGAGTGAGTGAGTGAGTGTGTGATGTTTTAGGGCCCGTCGACAGCGAGGTCATTTGGGCCCGTTGAGCGCTATTAACAAGGGCAAGGTTCGTCGTAGAATACAACTCATTACTACAAAACAGATGTAACTGCATGACACAGGGCATGTTGGTAGGAAGACATTCGAATAACATCTTTGTTGTAGATGTGTGTTTGGAGGAATTTAGTAACAGTGACGTCAAAATTAATATAAAAATTATTTGTGGTTGGTTTATTGACACTCGTCACTTACTTTTTCATATATTTATGAGAGACTAGTTTCAAAGGCCCTGGCCTCCATTTTCAATCTCTTTCCAATCTCTTGGCCTTTGAAACTAGTCTCTCATAAATATATGAAAAAGTAAGTGACGAGTGTCAATAAACCAACCACAAATAATTTTTATATTATCTTTGTTGTACTTCAAATGAGCAACTAATTTGCTGTACAACCATTGTATGTTTTCTAGAAGTGTACTTATTCATGTCCTTATTTATTTCATTATTTACATTTACATTTCAGTGAGTACTTCAGCAAACATGGAAAAAAAAGAGAAGCCAGATCAAGAAACTAAATTAGCTGAAATCATTAACAAATTTGCAACATATTATCAACTAAATCTTGTTTTACGGGACATAGAATGAGCTTTTCATTTGAAAGGCTTCAGAGCTTTTTTGTTGTTGTTGTAATTTACGTCCTCCAACGTTAAGTCATATCGGACGATGAATGGAATGGGCAAAATGATGCTCAAATGAGCCCAGGGTGCATAGAGTTTAGAGTTACTTGACATTCGTCTTTCAGGATAAGGGAAAAACCTGGAAAAAACCTTATCCAGGTAACTCACTCTGACCGAGATTCGAACTCGGGACCTCTTGAACGTGAGGCAGACATGCTACCACCACGCTACCGAGGCGGGCAGAGGTACATTATTCTTTTTAGTAATATGGCCACAGATGAGTAAATATGTAGTAAAATTCCTGCTTTGGCATTTTGTCTAGCAAGAGTCTTCAGATATTGAAGAAATTAATGTTATTATTTGATATTATTTTACATTCGATCAGAAAATATTAAAATTCGCATTATAATTGATTGGGTGTTGCCACAATGTGCCTATTTAAATAATGAGATCAGCCAGAGACAAACCCGTATATACTATATAAGAATTTGTATGTTATACATAATGATCTAAATAGATGTGCATTTATGAATGTCTCATAACTTCTTTTTTTCTCTGGGCAACTGGTTTCAATGTCTCTCCACTGTTCGTTTCTTATCTATGACTTGTTTGGACGCCGGGAGAGGGTCGGTCGCAACCTGCATAGGAAATGGCAGGCAATACAAATTTCCTAGCCCTGGTAATGACATTATATACTGACCAGCATCTGGTGCGAGTAACACCATAGGTTCAACACTATCTACTTCATAGTGTTGCTCTTCATTGGAATCTTGGGATGGCTGTGACACTGGACCTTTTTCAGGCTCAAGCTCTACTGCACCACCTGAAACATTTTAATATCATCGTAAAACTCTGCAACCAAGTTGTAATTTGTAGTCCAAAATACAAACCCTTGTGAAATTTAATATTTGCATGCACCCTCAAAAGTACCAGACAGTCTACAGACCTTTATCAACCTGGCTTATGGTTGCTGGTTTACACTGTTTGTTAGTTGTCACAAACGACGTATCTCGAA
Source organism: Mantis religiosa (assembly GCA_030765055.1). Taxonomy (NCBI): domain Eukaryota; kingdom Metazoa; phylum Arthropoda; class Insecta; order Mantodea; family Mantidae; genus Mantis; species Mantis religiosa. Next base: position 31,670,099 of record CM060947.1, read on the forward strand.
TATGAGAGCCCCTAGTGGTTTACCGGGAAAATATGAGTCAATAGCACAATTTAATGTCATGACGGCATGTTGGCCATGGTAGCTCAATGGGTAAAAGCGACTGGATGGAAACCAGGAGATCCATGGTTCAAATCCCGGCCATGGCATTGAATTTTTCATGCCGACTATAAAAAACCTTAGCCTATATACGGCTAATGTGAAGGAATGATTAATTTCCATCAATTAACTAAAATAGTGAAGTGAATCTGTTCCTAATTTATCGCTTCTTGATTCAAATTCCAATTTGCCCATTTGCAACTAACTCGTACTTTTCCTTGTGAATCACTATACAATGAGATACGTACCATTTGTGGCAACTTACTATTGGAAATACTTAAGTCCTAGGCTTCATAGTTAAACCACTATTACTAGGTTAACTGATGGAAATTAATCATTCGGAGATAGGTGGGTGCGTAGTTCAAATTACGGCTATGGCATTCAATTTTACAGTCTGACTCTACCTAAAACTTAATCCTACAGATGGCTAGTGTAGATTAGGATTACTATGGAGGGGATTCGGCACTGAAACCTGAGCTTTACTGTATCTAAGCCCCAAGTGGGGCATCTCTGGGAGGAAGGGCGAGGTGAGAGTAGACAGAGGGCAGCCGACCCAAGGAGTCATGGCAGCACTGAGACACCCACTGACACTTCTACCTTGAAGAAGACCACCAGATGAAAGATATGAAATGATAATGGTGTGTATATGTCTAATGCTCAGGAATTGACAACCAAGTCAGTCACCTTCTGGCCTCCCAGTATTTGATGGCAATGTTAGGGCTCGTCTCCAAAGCTTGGCATGATTCTAGTTGTTCCATATTCTTCTATGGTACACAGTAGGCAGAGAATTATGAATATGGAACATCTAGAAGCATGCCAAGCTTTAAAGACGTGCCCTGACATTATCACCAAATACCGGGAGGCTAGAAGGAGAATGACTTGGTTATCCAGTGCTACAGGGTCGACTTTCCAGTGCATGCGTACCACAAGGAAAGAAATAATAATGGGGATGAAATGGAGAGACAGGAAATTTGGATGTAGTTAATCTACCCAGCATTTGCCTGGTGACCCGGGAAACTCCCTGAAAAAACCCACGTGTCAAGGTCAGCCACGTGAATCAAACCCTTCAAACGTGAATCAAGGCCTCCCAAATGCGGGCCATAGACCAAACTGCCTGAGCCATCCTGCACGGTGCTAGTGTGAAAGAATGATTAATTTCCACCAATTAACCTATTTATAGCCCTTTTTTTTTCTTCCTCCAGAAGAAGAAATAGTTCTGTTCTGCGATATTCAAAATAAAACATGAAAGGCTTACTATAATTTTGTGCTTCATTGTACCATAGTCCTTACTCATAAGAATGAAAGACTTCTTTGCAAGTTCTTTCATGATTCTAGGTTGGTATTCTAATACATAAACTTTGTGAATTCTTTTTATTATTTAGTTAAAATTTAAATTAGGCATCTTATACTCTATGTCCATTAAAAGGAACAGTACTTCTCAATGACGAATGTAGTATCAAAATTGCTTAAGTGGTTTCCTAGACTATCCTACACACATGCAAACACAAAGTTTACACTCACTAAATCCAAGCATGTCAACAGGATTTGATAACGTGATAAGTAACATACTGAAAAAATGTAAGATTGCTAGATTAGATCCATTATTAGACATAGCTAACACTTCTTTAGCAGAAGGGATATTCCCTTCTTGCTTAAAGTTAAAGTAATACCAGTGTATAAAAAGGATAACCCCGAAGATAAGAACTGCCGTCCAATTACCATCACATCAGCGTTGTCAAAATCTTAGAAAAGGTATACCTAAATAGACTGTTAAACTTTATAAACAAACACAAAATACTAACTGATGTACAGTATGGTTTTCAAAAACATAAGTCTACAAAGGATGCAATAACTAAGACACTAAATAGCACTATTAATAAACTCAATAATAGAGAGATGGTCGCAGGGCTCTTTCTTGATCTCTCTAAAGCTTTTGACTGCGTTGACCAACAATTATTGGTAAATAAGCTAGAAGGATATGGATTTAGAGGAATTGTGGGTAAATGGTTAAAGTCATATTTGTTAGATAGAAAGCAAGGAACCGAAATTAGATCACTGGGTAGGGAGGGAACCATAGAATGTCACTTATCCACATTACGTACCACCAAGTATGGAGTACCACAAGGTTCGATTCTTGGGCCTATATTATTTTTATTATATATAAATGACCTGTATGATAATCTTAAGATAAAGGGTACTGAAGTCATACTTTATGCCGATGACACTACAATTCTCGTTTCTGCCGAAAATATGCAGCAGTTAAATAATAAAGGTAATGAGATAATGCTAAGCCTGGAAAACTATTTTCTTGTCCACAATCTCCGTCCAAATATCAGTAAGATGAACTATTTACTTTTTACATTCAACAGAAGCAGTAGTAGAAACAGTAATGAAGAGTTAAAATTGGTGTACAGCAATCAAGTAATATCAGGGGTTCAAAACACAAAGTTTCTAGGCTTCCATATTGATGATAATCTTTCATTTCAGAATCATGTCCTGATGACTTACTCCAAACTCAACAAAACTATATTCCTGCTGCACCAGCTTACCAACATGTTACCATTTCAAATGGTTCGTTCAGTATACTTTGCATTGTTTCATTCCCATTTAGAATACGGAGCGATATGGGGAACTTTGCCTAAAACTTCTTTCATGCAGATCTTATTCTAAAAAAGAGCTGTAAGAGCTATGGCCAAAGTTAGCAGATTGCAGTCTTGCAGGCCATACTTTAAGCAACTTAAAATACTTCCTTATTTTGTATGTATTTTTCACTATTTTGTATGTAAAAACATCAAGTGAATTCCCTCAACTAAACAAAGATGTACATTTTTGAGTTTGATTTATGAGTCACTATGTTTACACTCAAACTTCACTTACTTGTTGTTGTATAACTGAAACGTTTTCAAGATCATTCAATCTCATCCTCAGCTATTTGGTGACTAACGTTTGGTGACTAAACGTTTCAATTATACAACAACAAGTAGGTGAAGTTTGAGTGTAAACATAGTGACTCATAAATCAAACTCAAATATGAAGAATACTTCACTGTTAATAATGCTTCTGCTTTTAATATTTAAAGATGCACATACTTATTTTACTCGCAGACAAAATGACCTTTTTTCTAAGTTCATACAGGGTTCATACCTTTGGTAATAAAAATATAATTAATGCAGGTTCTAAATATTGTAATGTACTACCAACAGATCTAAAGGGATTAACTGATAAAACTGTTTAAGAAAGGACTCAAGAAATATCTACTAACACACTGCTATTACAATTCACAGGAATTTTTAAACAACAGTACTAATAATACAATTTTGAGTTGAACTAATACTCAATGCTCCATTTATTGCTAGTATTTACCTAGAACGCGTTTTGTTAGCATCTTCCTAACATCATCAGCTGTTGTCGACTAATGGATGCCGGTTCAGTGAACTCCCTGGAGGTGATAGGTGCGTCTCTGTCTGTATCTTGATGAACTTGAAATTTAGGTTTTCTTCAAAGGTAGTATCGAAATTAAACAATTTACTTTCATATTTCTTTATAAAGATTTTTTCCCACGTGGTTAATGCAGCTGGACCTTGGACACTTTTTAGTAAGTGAATTTCTCATTCTATGTCATGATTTTCCTTCCAAAAATGGTACGCTACCGCCAATTTATCTATTTCTTTATTCCTGATGTTCCTAAAGTGCTCTTTAAGCCTAATGTTCACGTTCCTTTTTGTTTTTCCAATGTAGAATTTGTCACAGTCCTTGCAATTTATCCGGTACACTCCTCACTTACTAAAAAGTGTCCAAGGTCCAGCTGCATTAACCACGTGGGAAAAAATCTTTATAAAGAAATATGAAAGTAAATTGTTTAATTTCGATACTACCTTTGAAGAAAACCCAAATTTCAAGTTCATCAAGATACAGACAGAGACGCACCTATCACCTCCAGGGAGTTCACTGAACCGGCATCCATTAGTCGACAACAGCTGATGATGTTAGGAAGATCCTAACGAAACGCGTCCTAGGTAAATACTAGCAATAAATGGAGCATTGAGTATTAGTTCGACTCAAAATTGTATTAATTTTGTGCTTCATTGTATCATAGTCCTTAAACAACGGAGTACTAATAAGTCTTAAATACATTAACGAAGATGTAGTTATGCTACACATTTAAAGTGTCATTTTTGTTCTGAAATGGTTATAACTTGCATAAATTTAGAAGTATCCTACTTTTGTAGTTTTCTTCTTTGTTAACTGGTTGTTTTGTTATCAGTGATACACAACAATTATTTGTATTCAATAACTTACACCTGGTTTTGTGTGCATCATTTTAAATTCTTCTTATTATTATTATTTTATCATAATTATTACTTACCATTTATTAATATTGATGTGTCTAGTACCACTAATCGTTTCATTGTAATTATTTATATCTTATCCATTATAATTGCTTCTGACGTGATCTTCAAGAACACCAACTGTGTATACTGTATGATTGAAATAAACTAATACACTCTAGTGCAGAAAACTTATACCAAATATGTTTAAATCCTTCACTTTATCGATGTAGTCATACAAGCTTACCTGGTGTGCTGCAATGTGGGGGGCTTGGTATTAGTACTCTGCGACGTCGAAGTCGTGGTCGCAATACCCTTATAATGGCCTGCTTGGCACTGAAACTCACTGTGGTTTCTTCACATAGAAGCAGCTGTAGATAGAGTTTGGCTGCCATGGGAACAGTGCCTTCAGGATCACATGTGGTGAAGGCATGAATTATCTCAACAATAGCATGAACTGTTGCTTCAACATGTGTCAGTCCTGCAAAACATTATTTGAGAGGAATAAGCACAATGATAGCAAAATTGCTTCAGATTAAGTGTAATAATTATCCTATATAAGAAATAAGCAGCCTTTCAACAACAGTATCATTTTTTCAAAAATAGAATATTTACAGCAAATGAAATTTCTAAAAACTTACCAGGAACACAAACTGGGGCAAGCGCCATATTTGCTGGATGTGCCTGATGAAGTAACCACATTGCATCCATTAACTGCACCATCAGATGTCGATTTCCTTCATTTTTCTTGTCAGTATCGTTTGTTTCCACTGAAAAAGTTTCATAAAACACAGCACTCTTTAAATCTATGGAAACTGAGTTGATCATTATTATTGAGCTGATGAATGAAATTTCTTTCCTTTTGAACAGTGTAACCTCATACAGGTTATGGCAATTTGTCTTTAGTGACCACTGGCTTAAAAATGCATACTATCAGCAAAATATTTCAACCAATAAGCACCAAGGATGAACTCCTATTAAACCTCTAAGATTCTTTACAGTTGTCACTATAAATCTTAGACTTACAGTCTATGCAGGTGAAAAGACAAATGTAGGAAATTTATAGTTATATTTTCAAACATTCCAACCTATTTTTTTAGTTAATTGATGGAAATTAATCATTTCTTCATACTAGCCGTATATAGGCTAAGGTTTTTGACAGATTGAGTCAACATGAAAAATTCAATGCCATGGCCGGGATTTGAACCACAGATCTCCTGGTTTCCATCCAGTCACTCTAACCCATTGAGCTACCATGGCCAACTTGCTGTTACGACATTAAATTCTCCATTAGACTCGTGACGGCAAGTTGACCATGGTAGCTCAATGGGTTAGAGCGACTGGATGGAAACCAGATATTCGTGTTTCAAATCCCAGCCATGGCATTGAATTTTTCATGTTGACTCAATCTATCAAAGACCTTAGCCTATATACGGCTAGTGTGAAGAAATGATTAATTTCCATCAATTAACTAAAATAGTAAGAGTTAAATGATAAAGCCTGGGACTCAAGTACTTAATATAGTAAGTCGCCACAAATGGTGTGTCTCGAATGCGAGAGCTCCTAGTGGTCTATCGAGAAAATATACGAGTCAAATGGAGAATTTAACATCATGATGGCAAGTTGGCCATGGTAGCTCAATGGGTTAGAGCGACTGGACAGAAACCAGGAGATCCGTGGTTTAAATCCCAGCCATGGCATTGAATTTTTCATGTTGGCTCAATCAAAGACCTTAGCCTATATACGGCTAGTGTGAAGAAATGATTAATTTCCATCAACTAAAATAATAAGAGTTAAATGATGAAGCCTGGGACTCAAGTACTTAATACAGTAAGTGCCACAACGGTGTGTCTCGAATGCGAGAACCCCTAGTGGTGTACCGAGAAAATATACGAGTCAAATGGAGAATTTAACGTCATGATGGCAAGTTGGCTATGGTAGCTCAATGGGTTAGAGCGACTGGACAGAAACCAGGAGATCCGTGGTTTAAATCCCGGCCATGGCATTGAATTTTTCATGTTGACTCTATATATTTCTATGTTATTATGTTTGTTTTTGACATTTTCTATGTTCACAAGCCTACCTGGCTATCAATTTACCTACAGAATGCAATCTAATCTTCCAGTTTTGGCTCAGTGAACCTTAAACAAGGTACCGTGATCTTTATAAATATCAGTCAGCATAGCAGAAGGCATAATTCACAAAGCTAATTATAGAGTGATGGCTCATTCTCAGTAACCAATAAAAAATGTTTTGTATCTTAAACAGGCAAGCATGATCTTTGCTATAACAGATCCTAAGGTGACAATTCAGGAAAATGGTAGTATGAAGAATAATAAATGTTAACTATATTAATTGCATTACGAAGAAAACCATTTCAGGCAAAATAATTGGAACAATACGAAACAAATCAAAGTTTTGCCACACTCACCCTGTTGTTCATCACATTTAACCTGCTGTTGGTCTGCAAACTTGGCTAGGTTATGTGGTCTTGCAACTGCAATACCCCTTGCTATTAACACAAGTCTGTAAAATGCTTCAGCATCTAAATCTCTAGGATCAGTCACTTCTCTCCATGCAGCAAGTGACTGGTGAATGTAGTTAAGTAAAGCTTGATCCTGGAAGAATACAATATGAAAAGAAACATAAGGTCATGAATTTATTTATGTTTTTGTAAGTCTTTGGCTCTTCTTTCTAATGTGCGACATGGCGATTTTTTTCTAAGTCCTTCACACTTGATGTTTCTATATACAACAATTTTTAAAATAATTTATTTACTTTTAGTGCAATTTTGTGTTGGAGGGCATTCTTTTAACGTTATTGTTTATTTACTTACTGCGTAATGTAGCCATATTGAAAAATTCAGTGCAGCCAAACTATCCTTGTTTCTTCACTGAACGCAATGCTGCCAACAGTCTTACTTGTTCCTAAATTACACCATCTAGCAGACTAACACAAAGTAGTACCTAAATTGCACCTAATTGTAGTCCTCGCCTGCGTGACTATGTTGTTTGTGTGCACATTTGTCACTGGGTCGACAAAGTGCACTAAGTGATTCACTCCTAGGTGCGGAGCAAACCCTCCAGACGTCAACCCATTGTATCCCCGCCAGGCATCACTGTGAATGGTGCTGGTGAATTCTATGTGCTCTGCAATTAGACTTTAGAGCATATTTGTATCCCTTCTGTTGGGGCATATTGTCATCCGCACCTCGTTCGTTTCCATATTGATCATTCTCAAGATCCAGTTGCCCTCTACGATGCCCCCCGATGAAACTTGCCTCGTCCTATTTTGCAAAATAGTGCATGAGTAACAAAATTTGACCGGGCGATAACTTAGTCTGCTCAAACTATGTGCCTTTGCAAACGGACTGCATCACCTATGTCTGGGGCATTTTTGCAAAGGTTTGCTACAAGTTTTATATATCTTTCTCATGTTGGCTGCAACGTGAGAACCAGCTGGTCGTCTGCTTGCATATGTGTATATGTGCACCTTTGGACTTAGAAAATATTCTCGCGTCGCACAAAAGAAAGTTTCTCCAAGCCTTTAATTCTAAGACCAGCATTCATACCTGTTTTAAGTAACATTTAGATCCAATTACATCTGAAACTTAATTTCAACCTTATTTTTCATTCTACCCTAAATAAGCTTCTGCTTTGGAAACCGGAGAATATGTAAATAGATTGCCTTCAAATTTATGAATATCCAAAGCAAAATTTCCAAATAAAATCCAAGTAAAATATATAAATGAATAAATAAAGTGATGGGGACAGTCACATAGATTTTGTCTACCTCTTTATGATTTTGCAGTTATACAAAATACATCACAAAGGACTTCACAGAAAATTCAAAATGTACATTTTATTAGAGATATAAATATAAATATTATCTAAAGTATAAAAATTGAAAGATGCATAGAGACAGTGAAGCACAAGTTAAAATAAAAGTGTATCGAGAAGATACTGACACATTGCTTCTCTTACACTGTTTTTCACAGGACATGTTTCAAGAGCTGTTGCCCCCGTCATCACCTTTTGAAACATGTCCTGTGAAAAAACAGTATGAGTGAAGCAATATGTCAATATCTTATCGATTCACTTTTATTTTGCATATGTATTGTCGCGGTAACAGGCATTAAAGTTTCAGCGCAAATAGACAATAGACGGATAAGTTTCACGTAGATAACGAGCTTGCATAAACAGATAAACAAGCACCGGCAAGCAAGATTACTGAGGTAAAGACCTTGCCGGCATAGATTAAGTTATGCTTCTAGAATGTAATAGAATATTTGTATTACATCATTAGAAGCCTTGTTTTCCAGAAACATCTAGTGATTGACAGAACAGTCTGGTAATCATGAATTGGTGTATAAAAAGAAGCCATGGCTAGTGATGAGTCAGTTGTAAAGCAGAGTGAGTGTGAAACAGTGTTGTGAAATGAGAGACTGCCAGCTGTGTTGTTGTAACGAGAGCTAATGATGTAATCTGCTTTCACTGTTTGTTATTGTGATCGACCTTGGTAGACTGATGGTGTATGTAACGTAGTGCTGCTGTAATCTATAAGAGTATTTCTACGAAAATAAAGGAGCTTTTAATTTCTGCAACTCGCCTTTTAATTCTACGAACCCACAAAGTCACAGTATATATGCATTAATGATACTGAACCACTTAAGCAAGTCATTTACTTAACAAAATAAAGCTATACATTGTTGAGTTTCTTTATTTAAAAGCTCTTTTTTTAAACAGAGGCTTTGTGGCCATTTTCATACACAAAGTGTTTCTTCTGATTTCAGTAGCAATTATTTGTAAGCATTAGTATAAATGCAGAGATGTGATGCCTCTATTACAGCATGACTCAAAAAACTAATTACAACAGATTGCTATTTTTTTTATTCATTTCATTTTTCAACTTTGATTTTGTTGAATAGAATTTTCAAATATAAGTTAACAAAGTATTTTACAAAGTCCTTTGTTTGGAGTTATGGTCAGCCTAATGGAATCTTTTTATTAACAGTAAGCACATTGTTTAGTAGTAGAGTTCGATATTTAAGGCTTCTTAAATTCAGGTGCATGTATTCCTTGTGTGTGTGCACGTGTGTGCATGCATACCCATGTGTGTCCAATGTTTAGAATTGTCTTCCAGTATTTAGAGACTGGATGAGCTGGCTCATCAGTAGAAATTTCCTTCATTTGGCTAATGAAGGAAAGACTGGTTATATCTTATGATTTGCTAAGCCAGATCCGATAGATCCCTTAACCAACAATAGGTGTGTTCCTCCACAATGAGGGTTAAGGAACAACTCAACTGCCTACTTATAAAAAAGAGGTGTTTATAAGAAACAGTTTAAACCTGCTCAATAAACAATGTCTACGTTCCTTATATATTCCTTAAGTAAATTATAGCTACAATAACCATAAATCACTGCCATAGAATATTATATTGTTGCGAGGCATTGTTTGGCTGCTGCCAAGAGAGAGAAGCGGGGAGTGAAACAGAGAGATAGCACCCAAGCCACGCCCACAAGCACTTACCCAGGAAAGATGGTGTGGGGAGAGAAAGAGCCAGAGAGATGTCTGGACAGTTCCCTCTCCTTCTTGCTGCATCGTGAAAAGCTGTGAAGCTTCGGCAATTTTCGAGAAACAACGGCTCAAGTATAAATAAGGGACAAGGCAGAGTTTGGCAGAGAGCTGCTAGGAGTTGCTGCTGCGAGCCAGTGAGTTGTCTATTGTGTGTATGGACATTTGAACTGCACCGAGTCGAGTCGCGTCGAGAACAGATAATCATGTGATTTGAAGGTGAATTCTTTTGTTTGCTTACTGGTGGTGAAGCCACAAGAAACTAGACTGTGTTGGGGTATGTTACGTCATCCTGCTGCAAGGGATGTACAAACCGTCTTTCTATGCAAATGACGAGCATTTTGAATTTCTGCAAACTAGACTTAATTTTACAAACCCACGAAGTCACAATATCTTATATATATAAAAACATTGCTATTAGATTTGTAGGTTTGGAGGAATTTAGTAACAGTAACATTAAAATTAATCGAAAAAACTATTTGTAGTCAGTATATTAACACTTCATCACTTACATTTTCCATTCATTCCATTTAGTGTCAATAAACAGACGACAAATATATCGAGATTTAATGGTAGTGAAGCAGATGTGTAATAAATACGACTCATCTATAAATTAATAATAAGACGACAAATAGTTTTTTCAATTGCTATTAGGATTCCCCTGTATGTGCAGAACAGATAAATGAATCCGAACATTTATAGACTTTTCTCTCCCCAAAATTAGTTCACACTGAGCAATGATTAGAGAATGTCTCTCCACAAATCAGCACCTTTAGAATTTTATTCCATTTAAATGTCTCTTTCTTTGTTTACTATAGGATCATTTTAATTTCAAACAGATTATAGCAAGGCTTACCTTGTAGTTATGATATGCGGTTCTGTTGGTATGCAGGGCAGCTAGCAGACTCTTGGTATGCATCTGTATACAAACTGGAGTAGGTAATGTGAGCAGTTGTGTTGCCACTTCTACTGCCAAACCTCTCTGTAGGATTTTGCTCTCATCAGTCGAGCTTGCAAATAATGTAAAGCAACCATCCAAAACTTCCAGAACTCCTGATATCATTCTGAAATACAACAATTTAAAATGTGACAGCTACATCTGTATGAGGAGATCTTGGGATGCATTAGCCCCTCTTCCTTTTGAAACTAGAAGTGCTCAGTTACACTGGACTTGTAATATTACGACACTAGATTTTTCACCATGGATACAATATGGCAAAATCATGTAATTAAAAAAAAAGAAGGGAGAAAAAGAAGCTTCAAGAAATGTTTAAATCTTTGTCATATCAGTTCATCCACTTTATGTGAGCCGGCATAACTCCACAAAACGAATGACATTTTGAAAAAGAAAGGGAGATGATTTTTTTTTGTAATTTACGTTCTCCAACGTTAAGTCATATCAGACGATGAATGGAATGGGTGAAATGATGCTCAAATGAGCCCGGGTTCCATAGAGCTTAGAGTTACCCGACATTCGTCAAAGGGAGATGATGTTGCCACTTATTGCTACCAAATACAGTTTTATTTGGTTCTAGAGCATACTCAATTTTTTGTATGGCTGCATTATCTTTGTCACTATTTTTGGACATAGTTAAATATTCATTAAAAATGTTCACACAATTGCAAATGCTCACAAGTACAGATACGCAAACTCAAACACTCAAATAAAAGGTAAAGGACCATACAAATGGGATGAAGCACACAAAGTTATCAATACACAGGCAACCTCTGAACTGAGGAAAGAATTAGCAAGTTGGGGCTAAAGATAGACATTAATCAAAGTTTCATAGGTGATCAGCCGTGTCAAAGTTCATAATGTCAAGCTTTCAACATTGTATAGAGTACATTCACAAAATTAATTTTAATGGCATCCTCAGTTCTGGAATATTCGGACAAGTATTTTGATAGACTTATTAAAGCAGCCATCCAGATTAAATTCCATGCATGGAATTGCAATAGACTTGTCAAGGACTTCAATTAAGTACAGCTTGGACTCCTGCCATAAAATACATGTAGAAACCCCAACCAGATGACAGACCATGCAGAAAACCCAGGAGGGGAGAACCCCAATCCAGAAGATGGACCATGCAAACAATCCAAAACAACGTGAGATCATCCTTCCTAAGAACCATCATTGTAATGGGAAAAATGTGTGAATTAAAGTTTGAATTGCTTGAACATCCATTCTATTCGCCAGATTTAGCACCCAGTGACTACCACCTGTTCTTGAACCTCAAGAAATTTGTTGGAGGACAAATATTTCACAACAACAAGGTCATTAATGCAGTAAACAGCTATTTTGAGGGCCATGATAAATTGCACTACAGAGATGGTTTAATTAAATTAGAACACTGATATGACTAATGTATTAGTCTTTCTGGAGATTATGTTGAGAAATAGATTTTTTTGCTTTTTAAATTATTACTGTGAGGCCCAGAAATTATCGGCTGACTCTTGTACATGAAAATTATACTTGGTATCCAAAACTAAACACACATTCATTAAATAACAATACTAAATGCTACATAAAACTAGGCACTATAGTGCATTCAATTGAATAAACTTGAATAAAGAGAAAATCAGACCTGTAGTGGACAGTTTAATATATTATCTGCTGAAACTAAATCCAGTTGAAATGTTCACTTTAACCCTTTAATGGATGGCGTTGCCCTGGGACAACATTATGCTGTATATATTTTAGTGTGCTTTTTTTGTTATTTGTAATATTTTACTGGCCCTTGTCAGTTATACTAGCAAAATGTTGAGTCTTTTCAATTGTTATGTTGTAGGTTTCTTTCTTCTTTCTTTAGGTATAAAAAGGCAAAATCCAAGCAACAGCAGTCAAATAATGTCCCGTCAACACCCAAGTGTGTCATCACACCGATTATTTTACTTGGGCCTTCCCCATCCTTTACAACCGTGGCTATTGGAATCAAATGTGCTGAGGCACCGCAGAAAGTGGTATGAGAACCGGTTTAGCAAGTACAGCAAGAGAAGTATCAGTAGCAAAGTAACTTGCCAATTAAAGGGTTACACTTTAATGCATGAAATATTTTGCTACTTATGCCACTTACGCTGTAATTCATAAACTGGTTTTCATATCACTTTCTGCAGTGCCTCAATGCAATTGATTCAAATAGCCACGGTCGTAAAAGTGATACGTAATTCATGTGCTATCCATTCAGAGCCGAACATCATCAGTTTGAATCTTGGTAACTGCAGTCAAATGTGCCTGAGGTAAAGGATGGGGAGGGCCTACATTAAACAATCGGTGTGATGGTGCCTGGATGTTGACAGGATATCATTTGACTGCAGTTGCTTGGAGTTTGCCTCTTTATACTTAAAAAAAATTTACAAGTAATTGTAAAATACAATATTTACAATTCAAAAGGCTCAAAATTTTGTGTGTAACTGATAAAGGCCAGTACAATATTATAACAAAAAAACTGTACTAAAACATTTCTCAAGCTGAATACAGCCCAATGTTGCCATATGGCTACAATATGCATTAAAAGATTAAACGAAAACTAAACAACTAGCTTATTCAAAAATGTCTGCATAGTATTGATCAATCATGGTGTAAACATACAAAATTCCAATTTTTACGATATGCTAACTTTGTTCTGAAACTGCTGATAAGTCTGAGACTAAATAATAAATATAAACAAAATAAAGAATATCTAACACTACCTTTACTCTTACAGGAAAGAAATCTGTCAAGAATAAAATCACTGAGGTGCAACTTAAAGCCATTAGAACAAAAGGTGAAGTACCTGTCTAGAGAGGTGAGCTGTATTGGTGCAACTGTTACATTATCGATCTCTGAAGATGAGCCAGTAGCAATCTGGTTAGGTGGAACAGAAGTGCTTCCCAAGTCTTCGGTTTCTTCAGGCCAGCCAAAAGCGTCTTTAGTCTTACCATATCTAAAAAGAAAAAATGTTTGCTACTCTTTGTGTTTTGGAGATATTTCAACAGCTAGGGTTAGATTTTAATACAATGTTAAATGGTTTAACACTGAAGTATTTTTCTGTTTCATCAAACATTATTAGGTTAAAGCATGTGTGCTTGGGTGCCTGCATGCTGTGCAAGTTAAAATGCTCAGGATTTAGCAACAAAGTCAGATTCTTGTAGAAAAGCTTTCAAAAACTCAAACATCTTAATCCTATACTTTCTATACATCTATAAAATCATATTACTGTTATATAGCAGACAAATTATAGGTAAAACAACAATAAAATACATAAACACTTCACTAAAGGAAACACAAACTTTCGTATCGACTCACACAGATTACAAATATGTAAAACCAAACCTAATGCAGCAGCACATGAGTTGTATAATAAGCTTCCTACCTATTTAAAAATACTGATAATATGAATAAATTCAGGAAAGAATTAAAGAAACTGCCTGAAAGGCTGCTTCTACTCAACTGGACAAATATCCTGAAGGATTTAATTACTGCATAAATAAGTAGTACTTGTTATGTGAATTGTTACATATTATATACTGTAAACATAGTATAGTCGCCCTGTTCGAACGGTTATCATGAATTTATCTTTGGTAATTGATATCTCTCAGATAACGCACTGATTACTCCATGTGGAGTAAACATATATCTGTCATTTGTGATTCCTGCAAATTCCATTGGCTGAAGTGATGCGTTCATTGGTGCTTAGCACACGACCGGGAGGCCCGTCAGTACCCCTCTCACTCTTATAAGAATAAACAGTGCATTATCTGAGAGATTTCTATTACCAAAGATAAATCCATGGTAACCGTTCCAGCAGGGCAACTTTACCTTATTTAATATATGTTTACTCTACATTTTGCTTTAGTATATATTAATCACAGGCATCGGATCCCATTCACCTTTAAAGGGATATGAAGTTAACGAGTCTCGCAGTATATAAGTGCTGGTGTCAGTCCCGAAGACAACACGGAGGATTGTCCGGTTCGCAATGCATAGCTTTAGATGATTTCAACTACTACTGGCCACAAGATAGATCTGCCTTCCTGGGAGTGCAAGGTGTTTGACATATTGCATTAATAGCATTACTTTCGCAACAATTATTGGGCAATCTCCATTTTATAAATCAAAAGTCTTGGGTATTATCAACAGCCATTAAACAGCTTCAAGAATGTACTCATGAGCTGTCTAAAAGCAGTCGAGGAGGTGTCTGCAAAAATTAACAATATACAGAACGCACCATCTACCAAATGAGCAAAAAATGTCCAGTATTCTACACAAAAATACTGTATTTTCAGTGCTGTATAATATAGGAATTAAACTAAGTCTTGGACAAACACATGAAAATGATTTGTACTACTCATATGCACCATTAACGTCATGTGACATTCAACAAACTTTCTCCCAATATTTAATATATGTTTCAGCGAGAGGCGCAGAAAATTCACATTCAACAATTTACGAATATACATGGTTGTTCACTGTAATTCTCACAATGAAAGCAATGAGGAGGGTGCCATATTGTAATGTAGGTTACACTTTGTATTCATACTGGAGTGTACACACACAGCGCATCGGTATACTTGTTGACACAGACATTTGTTGATGTCTCGTTTGGCCAAATATAGTATCTGTGTGCATACATTGATTGCTAAGGTGTATGTGATCCGATGTCTGTTAATCACTGTGTTATTTCTGTGCATGTAAGTTTGACTTGATGATGCTATGAATCATTTGTAGGCACTTAAGCGGATAATAAATGAATGAATCGTTTCACACTGTAAAAAATTATCTGATTCTTCAATTGACTACACAATTCTAACCTCAAAAAATCAGAAAGATCTACATGTAAAAAGTCCATGAGTTTAACTGTTTGTGTGCTACTGAAGTAGAGTGTGCTGCAATATATAGACAAAAATATATCAGTGTGTGTTCACAAGCTATTCTCAGAAGTCATTTACAGTTATCTGTGATGTAAACATGGTGTTAGCTAACAATTTAGTGCAAAAACTGATGAAACAAGAAAGCTTCACATTATGTACATAAACATTTAGTGCAATGTCAGCATACAGGAGCATTACTGCTACCAACAATTGTGAAACCTGTTCTTGGTATAACAATGAGATACTGTCAATGATTTGTTATATATCATTTACAACAGGAAGCACAATAGCACTTTTATATTGAAAGTTGAATTAAATTTGATCTTTTACATACACTTTAATAGAATCCACCATGGTGACTCCTTCTGGATCCTGGGAAGGCCCAAAAGTGATAACTAGTTTCTTATCAGCCTGCAGACTCTCTTCTCTGGTGAATGGCATATCAAACCAGCGATTTCTGGCCACATTTGTTTGAATGCTGCGGCCAAAAACCTACAGGAAATCAAAAGCAACTCAATGAATTTAACAAATATGTTCTTGATTTTTAATGCATATAAAAAAAAATGCATTTTAATGCATAGAAAAAATCAAAGATATAGATTTGGACAAAAAAGACAGACTGGTTTCTTTTGATGTCACGACTTCATTTCCAAGCATACCAACAGAAAAATTACAGACTGTATTAAAAAAGTGACTAACTACAATATAAATGGAAGCAATAGAAGCAGAAGAATACATTTCTCTAACAAAAGTATGCATTGAACAAAGCTTCTTCAGCTTTAATGGAAAACACTACAAGCAGAAATCAGGGTTATGAATGGGCAATCCAATTTCACCTTTTTTGGCTAACGTATTTATGAGCGCATTTGAAACAAAAACTTGAAGTCCTTCCCATTAATCTTCAAAGTTTGGTATAGATATGTTGATGACATCTTTGCAATTGTACCGAATAAACATTTAGAAGATGCATTAAAATTACTCAATCTGCAAGAAAGGACTATAAAATTCACATACAAAAGGAAATCAATGGACAACTCTCTTTCTTGGATCTAAATATCATCAGGAATGGCACAAAAATAAAATTTGGAATTTACAGGAAACCAACACATTCAGAAAATTACATAAAAAATAATAGCCACAACCCAATTACACATAAATATGCAATAATAAACAGCCTTACACACAGACTAGTCAACATACCCATGGAAAAAGAGGAATATTTCAAAGAACAAAAAACAATACTACACATAGCAGAAGAAAATGGATACAACAAAAGTTTGGTGTTGAAGAAAATTAGAAAAGCTAAACTAAAGAAAACCATTAAGGAAGCAACCACATTTACAAAAGAAAAAGAAAGCAACAGCATATTCAGTTCATTCACATATCACCCAAAAACATTTAATAAATTTAAAAAGATCTTCAAGGAACAAAATATCACTTTGGCTCCTACTAATAGACACTCAATTTTAAAATTGCTAAATTCAAAAACAAAAGATGAAATCCCATCAGTTAACAGATCCGGAATATACCAGATAAGTTGTAAGAATTGTGAAATATGTTTATAGGTCAAACTAAAAGAAATCTAAAAACCAGAGTCAAAGAACACTTTAGAAACATCAGATTGAAACAAGAAGATAAGTCAGCAGTAGCATTTCATTTTTGGAATGAAAACCATGACAATGATCCAAATCCAAAATTATTAAAAGGAGTGATAAACCAAAATAAATTGACAACATGAGAGAACATATCGAGATTTAACTGTATTGGAACACCACAGTGAAGCGAAAAATTATTAATTTTTAGATGAGTCGTATTTATTACACATCTGCTTCACTTTCGTACCTATTTTGAGGACATGTTTCGCAAATCATCGTTTGCATCTACGGCTCTTATGCGACTCTTGACATGTTTCGCAAATCATTGTTTGCATCTATGGCTCTTATGCGACTAAAGATTGATCCAGCGGTGTGGGTAATTCTGGGGTTGCTGCTGCCATCTGTTGATTTAGTGATGAACTTAAATGTGGGATTCTCTTCTGGCGGGATTTCAAAGTTCATTAGTTGGTTTTTATGTTTTTCTATGTATATCCTCTCCCATATGACGAGTTCACTATGTTTTTGTACGTATTTTAGTAATTCTGTGCTATCTTCAATTTCATGATTTTCAGACCAGAAATGAGCTGCTATTGCGGACTTATCAATATTTTTGTATCTTAAGTGCCTGAAGTGTTCTTTCTTTCTAGTGCCTATGTTTCTTTTTGTCCTCCCTATGTAAATTTTTTCACAGTCTTTACACTTAATCTTGTAAATGCCTAACTTTTCCTCTGGTTTTATCTTATCAGTATTATTACTGTTAAGTAGGTTTTTAATGTTGTAATTGTTTTTGGTGCCAATGTTATATTGTATTTCTTGAATATTTTTTGGAACTTTTTTGTGGCCCAGGGGTGGTAAGTAAATTTAGCAAATCTAATTTCTTGTTTTATTGGTGTGAGAGCTGTGATCTGTTTTAATCTATTTTGAAGTTTGAATGATTTTAGTTTTTTATCTACAAGGTTTTCTCCATATCCATTTTTAATTGCAGTTTTTAAGATTTGATGGTATTCGTTTTGATATTCTTGCTGGCTGAGAGGTAGATTTACTAATCTGTGTGTGAGACTGTTGATGGTTGCATGTTTGTGTGGAATTGGGTTGAAACTATTTGCTTTGATGTAATTATCTGTGTGTGTTGCTCTTCTATGGATGCCAAATTTTAGTTTTTCATTGCTTTTTTTTTTATTTTAAGGTCTAAAAAAGGTAGAGTACAGTCCTCTTCAGTTTCCACTGTGAATTGTATGCTGGGTTCTTGCAGGTTGAGTAGTTTCAAAGCATCATCTATTTGTTTGTAGGGCACTATTGCAAAGATGTCGTCTACATGTAACATGTTTTAAACATATGAGGGAAGGCTTTAGTTATATGTGTTTCGAAAAAGCTCATGTATAGATTGGCCAAAAATGGTGATAGCGGGCTTCCCATAGCTAGTCCTGAAATTTGTTTATAATATTTTCCATCGAAGACAAAATAATTTTGATGTATACATATTTCAATCATTGCCAAATATTCTTCAATTGCATTGGCATCTAGGTTTATAGAATTTAGCCATTTTTTCAGTTGAATCAAAAATTTGTCTAATGGAATGCTAGGGAAGAGGGAGTCGCATAAGAGCCGTAGATGCAAACGATGATTTGCGAAACATGTCCTCAAAATAGGTACGAAAGTGAAGCAGATGTGTAATAAATACGACTCATCTAAAAATTAATGAGAGAACATATTCATATGGAAAAATAAGGATCGCGTAATGAACTTTGAAATCCCACCAGTAGATAATTTGACAAAAAAGTTAATAGTTCCACCACCACCAGAGAGAGAGAGAGAGAGAGAGAGAGAGAGAGAGAGAGAGAGAGAGAGAGAGAGAGAGAGAGAGAGAGAGAGAGAGCAGATGACAACAGATGACAGTTGGAAAGAGATTGAAAATGGAGGCGATTGCCTTTGAAACTAGTCTCTCATTAATATAAACAAGTAAGTGACGAGTATTAATAGGCCAACTACAAATAGTTTTTGAGAAAAATTCAACCTTTTAGCACCTAAAAATCCATTCACTAATAATTACATACTATTTCTAAATCAGAATTTTTAGGATTATACAGTATCAATTTTTTTTTTTATCGTCATTGTCTTGTTTGCTTTCCATTGCCATATTTTTATCTGATTAATCTACATTTTAAGTAATCTCTGTTATCAGATAATGCTAAATAGGATCAGATGATTAATTTAAATCCAAAATTGCACCAATTGATTTAAAAAACCTTTTCATGGTAATAGTACTGTAATGAATACCTCTACATAAGATGGAGCTCTCTGAGAATCCTGCGTCCCCAACATTATACGAACACCTGTCATAACCAATGAACTATCTGAATTGGTAATTTCAATACTAAATCCAGCAGGCTTGGTCGACACCACATACATCCCTGCAAGAAAAGAGTAATATTGTTACAGAATATATTGGTTTCAAAATCAAAATGCTTAAAAATACATTTTTAATATGATAAATGGTTTACCTGTGGTATTCAGTCTATGTTTGATTTGCTGAGTATTATAGATCTGCAAGAGATCATTGCCTCCAAATTCCACTTCATTCATTGCCTGACAGTGCTCAAAGAAGTCAATAGGAAAACTAACCGTACCTGAAACAACAAATGAAAATAATGTTAATCTTTCTTTTAAATTTGAAAAGTATCATCCAACATTAAAAATATTCAGCAAATGGAACTGCACTGTAATTTTATCCAATGAAAATATTAGAAGTATTTGTTTAAATTATCTTTTGGGAAAACAATGAAATCCAATTTCTCAATGTTACAATAATATTGTCGCCGAGGCATTGATATGCATCAGGCCGTGTCCAGCGCAAAGCTAGACGCTTAACGAAAGAGACAGATAAATGTCTGGAAGTTTCATCTTTTCTGATGCTGTTTCGATTGTTACCAAGCGTTCCACTAATTTTTAGAAAGTGACAAAGTGACTTAAAAGCGCCATGCTGTCAAAGTGGAGTCAGTTGCGAGTTGAGCTGTTAATTGTGTGTGTGCAGCTGTGTAGTGGACCTTTGAAGTGTACTGCAAGTGCATTCTTTCATTGGTTTACATGTGGCAGTCGACCTTGAAGACCACTGTTTGTATGACATGTCATTTTTAGAGCCTGTAAGGGGTGTACAAAATGTCTTTATACTGAAATAAAGAGCATTTTAAATTTTATCAAACAAGACTTAATTCTATGAACCCACGAAGTCACAATATTGAACAATTAGCATTTCATGTAATAATGTTACCCGGTAATATTACAATATAATATTACATTCTTTTTTAAAAAAGCAAAATTGAAATTAATAAGTGAATAGTCAGACTGAAAAATGTAATGCTATAGCTGGGATTTGAACCTTGGATCTCCAAGTCTGCACCACGTAACTTCAATGAATTAGGCAAGTCATTCCCCTTCATCCTCGTCTTAATCTTTGTCGTAAATGTTACTGTATTGTCACGTTGACTCATGTGACATGTAAAGCATAGATATTGCTTGTTTTGTTCTCTTCATCATGTGTAATCTAAGTATATCTAATTGTTTGGTTATAGTTTAACTTTTAAAAGCTGTTTTCATTAATTATTTAGTCATTTCTTCACTGTATTAATGTTTCATAGGCCATCAGTGTTTTAGTGTTAAGGCAACTATGTATAGGTATATAGTAAATAGTCATGTAAATAAGTATAAGCAGATACGTGACTATGGGAATAATAATATGACAAACTTCTGTGATTATATGAATTCTACAGACTGGTATTATTAATTACAGATGCTGATGTCAACACGTCTTTTCAAAACTTTGTAGATTATTTTTTAGAATGTTTTGAAAAGTGCTTTCCAGTTAAATGCAAAAGGATAATAAATAAAACCAATCTCAAGTGGTATTAGCGTAAGTACACAATGTCCCAAACTACCAGCACCACTAAAAAACAAGGTAGACCAAGAACTCGCTCTCCCAGGAAAAAATATTTAAAACTAGGAGAGAGATCTGCACTATGCAGACAAGCAAGGAAACTGTGTGCATGGTGTAAATATTTTAAAAAATACAGCAAGCGATTAGTTACTGCCATCTTTCTGCATTTTTTTTTTTTTCAGGGGGGTAATTTACATCCTCCAACGTTAAGTCATATCGGATGATGAATGAAATGGGTGAAATGATGCTCAAATGAGTCCGAAGTCCATGGAGCTTAGAGTTACCTGTCATCGTCTTTTAGGATAAGGGAAAACCCCGGAAAAACCTTCAGGTAACTCGCCCTGACCAAGATTTGAACTCGGGACCTCCTGAACGCAAGGCAGATGCACAACTGAACATTGTATACTTTTAGAAATGTAACTTGTATGTTAAATATACAGTAAGTACACTTCAAGTTAAAATGCACATTCTGAATTTGTTAAGTTTTGAAAAGGCTTTCAGTTTTGTACTTCTAATCTAATTTGGCATACAAAGAAAGATGTTCTGAACACTATTCTATTATTTGTGTTTTCAAGATAATTATTCAGTAAACTACTATGTTTAATACCAAACAATATATTAGGTTTCTCTTGCTTATTCTTAATCCAGGCTTTCTAAGGAACACCCCAAGGCACAAGCATTACGAAAAATTTAAACTATGCTGAATATTATACAAATATAACTATTTATAACAAAAAAACTTCACTTATCTTAAGAAAAATGATGTCGATTTTTCTTATTAGTTGAATTAAGTTGAAATTTATTTCATTTTTTTTTTCTCTCCTGTGGTTTTCTTTGACTGACGATGCAAACAAGGGTTTGTGAAATCGATTCCAACTTCAACTAATTCAACTAATAAGAAAAATCAACATCAGTTTTCTTAAGATAAGTTATGTTTTTTGTTACAAATAGTTATATTTGTATAATACTTATTGCTTCACTGTAACTAGCTTCATTTTCTACGTAACTATGCTGAACATTTTCAGAGTTGTCTCAGTTTAGCCTGTCATTGCCTTCACAGAGTATCTTTCTAAACTGTTCCCACGTGTTAGAAATATAAATATCAACAGTTAAGTGCAGAGGTTCTACTCCCATTAGTCCTGGACCCATAGGACCAAGGACCCGGGTCTCCTACCCGGGAACGATGGATACTCCGGGGCTCTTTTCATAGGACAATACCTGGAATCTAACAAGCCAACCCGCTGAGCACAATGTCAAGACGGGTGGAAGTGGATATGCCACTTACGCGCGTCAACCCCGCAAGGAAGACTACCGAAAACCTCAGTGGGGTCGCCTGGTGATCTAGCACACCTTCTACTAGCTCTGCAGGCTAGTACCCGAGACTTATTAGGCAACCCTCTACCCCCTCTGGACGGCCGTAGCCTGGCCGGAGTTAATTTCGGTAGCTTTAGCCATCTCTTGTGTCTAATCATTGTGCATGCCAAGGCATTCATAAGTGGCAATATCGCTTTCCCTGCCATCACTCCACCAGGTGCTTCACAGCAGCTGGCAGTTCATAAAGTAATTTTAATTCTACCTTAGGATTCTGCAGTCATTTATTACATTATTGGAATTGGAATTTTAACAAAGGGTTACTCATGATTTTCAATATGACCATTGTAAAAGCATACTCTGGACCACCTAAGTATAAAATTTCAGTGATTGAAACTTCAAGTATTTATTAAATCTGATGTAAAAATTGTGGGGAAATGTACATGAAAGTACAAAGAGGCATATGGACATTCGGTTCAAATACTTGAGAAATGAGAATAAACTGAAAACATCAGCATTTGGAGAGTATATTTGGTTCTGAGATCATCAGTTGAAAGAGAAACCTAAGCTGCACAACAATTTATTAACCGCTGGTGTCCCATATGAAATGGTTTCTTTGGTTTCTTGTCCAGCCAGGAAATACCATTTATAAGCTACAGAGAAAACATGGCAGTAAGTTCAGGCTGATGATGGAGACAAAAGTCTCCAAAACATGTTCCAATAACTAGATTTAAATACTGAAGCTGATTACAATGTTGCTGAAATGAATTAAGAATACAAGCTGAATTGAGTAATGAAACAAAGTGACTACTTATATGTGTTTGGAAGAATATAGTAACAGTGACGTCAAATTAACTTTAAAGAGAGTCGATTAAAGACACTAGACAACACTTACTTTTAAATTTTTCCGGAACTAGTTTGAGGCTTTGCCTCTATCATCGGCCGGCTCTCGATGATAGAGGCAAAGCCTCTGAAACTAGTTCCGGAAAAATTTAAAAGTAAGTGTTGTCTAGTGTCTTTAATCGACTCTCTTTAAAGTTAATTTATCATAACAACACTGTTTTCAACACTTCCAAGAAAGTAAGTGACGTCAAAATTAATTTCAGAAACTAATTTTTGTACACCAGTAGATAATTTGACAAAGAACTTCATAGTTCCACCACCAGAGAGAGCAGACAACAGATGCCAGTTGGAAAGAGATTGAAAATGGAAGCGAATGCCTTTGAAACTAGTCTCTCATTAATATAAACAAGTGACGAGTATTAATAAACCAACTACAAATAGTTTCTGAAAGTGACTACTGTTTTGTGTCACAACTTAGCTATTATAGCACGGTTTCTTTACCGATGTCTTCCATATAATCCTACCTGTTGGCTTTCCAGTTTTAGTAACCTTCTTCTTTCTTAATGGTTTCATTGATGTCATTGTGCTCACTGCCTGGACATTTGGAGAAAGCCAGAAACCTAAAAGCAAATAATATAAATATAATGCAAATAATGTAAATGTTGATGGAAATTAATTGTTCCTCCACACAAGCCATGTTTATGGCAAGGCATAAATAGGTATAGAGTCAGACTGAAAATTCAATGCCACAGCTGGGATTTGAACCACAGATCTCCTGGTCTCGTCAGATTGCTCTTAAACATTGAGCTGTCATGGCAACATGATGTTTATTACTGCAATTCAATGTTTACATGATCTTTTTCAAAGTAGTCCCCTCCTACTTCAATGTACTTTTTATAGCGTCTTTGGCAGTCCTTGAACACGTGCTGCAGATCACTCTTTGTCAGGTTCTTGAGAATCGCCTCACTTTTCTTGAGCACTGCTTCAGAGTTCTCAAATGGAATACCCCTAAGCTTTGCCTTTAGTGAAGGGAATATAGAAAGTCACAGGGTGCAAGATCGGAGCTATAAGATGGATGTGGTACACAGGTAATGTTGAATTGAGCCAGAAACTACATGACTTGATTTCCGAAGTGAGGTCGTGCATTGTCATGATGAAGTCGTCACCCAGTCCGAGAAAGCTCTGGTCGTTTCTTTGTAATGTGCTTCCTTAGTGTAGTCAATACTGACGTGCAGTATGCTGATGTAACAGTAGTGTGAGGGGGAACTGCATGCGAAGTGAGGCCGTGCATTGTCATGATGAAGTCGTCACCCAGTCCGAGAAAGCGCTGGTCGTTTCTTTGTAATGTGCTTCCTTAGTATAGCCAATACTGACGTATAGTATGCTGCTGTAACAGTAGTGTGAGGGGGAACTGCATGTGACGTGAGGCCGTGCATTGTCATGATGAAGTCGTCACCCAGTCCGAGAAAGCGCTGGTCGTTTCTTTGTAATGTGCTTCCTTAGTGTAGTCAATACTGACGTGCAGTATGCTGATGTAACAGAGTGTGAGGGGGAACTGCATGCGAAGTGAGGCCGTGCATTGTCATGATGAAGTCGTCACCTAGTCCGAGAAAGCTCTGGTCGTTTCTTTGTAATGTGCTTCCTCAGTGTAGCCAATACTGTCGTGTAGTATGCTGATGTAACAGTAGTGTGAGGGGGAACTGCATGCGAAGTGAGGCCGTGCATTGTCATGATGAAGTCGTCACCCAGTCCGAGAAAGCGCTGGTCGTTTCTTTGTAATGTGCTTCCTTAGTATAGCCAATACTGACGTATAGTATGCTGCTGTAACAGTAGTGTGAGGGGGAACTGCATGTGACGTGAGGCCGTGCATTGTCATGATGAAGTCGTCACCCAGTCCGAGAAAGCTCTGGTTGTTTCTTTGCAATGTGTTTCCTCAGTGTAGCCAATACTGACATGTAGTATGCTGCTGTAGCAGTAGTGTGAGGGGGAACTGCATGTGACGTGAGGTCGTGCATTGTCATGATGAAGTCGTCACCCAGTCCGAGAAAGCTCTGGTTGTTTCTTTGCAATGTGTTTCCTCAGTGTAGCCAATACTGACATGTAGTATGCTGCTGTAGCAGTAGTGTGAGGGGGAACTGCATGCGACGTGAGGCCGTGCATTGTCATGCTGAAGTCGTCACCCAGTCCGAGAAAGCTCTGGTCGTTTCTTTGTAATGTGCTTCCTCAGTGTAGTCAATACTGACGTGTAGTATGCTGCTGTAGCAGTAGTGTGAGGCGGAACTGCATGGGACGTGAGGTTGTGCATTGTCATGATGAAGTCGTCACCCAGTCCGAGAAAGCTCTGGTCGTTTCTTTGTAATGTACTTCCTCAGTGTAGCCAATACTGACATGTAGTATGCTGCTGTAACAGTAGTGTGAGGGGGAACTGCATGGGACGTGAGGTCGTGCATTGTCATGATGAAGTCGTCACCCAGTCCGAGAAAGCTCTGGTCGTTTCTTTGTAATGTGCTTCCTCAGTGTAGTCAATACTGACATGTAGTATGCTGCTGTAACAGTAGTGTGAGGGGGAACTGCATGCGACGTGAGGTCGTGCATTGTCATGATGAAGTCGTCACCCAGTCCGAGAAAGCTCTGGTCGTTTCTTTGTAATGTGCTTCCTTAGTGTAGCCAATATTGACGTGTAGTATGCTGCTGTAACAGTAGTGTGAGGGGAAACTGCATGCGACGTGAGGTCGTGCATTGTCATGATGAAGTCGTCACCCAGTCCGAGAAAGCTCTGGTCGTTTCTTTGTAATGTGCTTCCTCAGTGTAGTCAATACTGACCTGTAGTATGCTGATGTAGCAGTAGTGTGAGGAGGAACTACATGTGACGTGAGGCCGTGTATTGTCATGATGAAGTCGTCACCCAGTCCGAGTAAGCTCTGGTCGTTTCTTTGCAATGTGCTTCCTCAGTGTAGCCAATACTGACGTGTAGTATGCTGCTGTAACAGTAGTGTGAGAGGGAACTGCACACTGGTAAATCATTCCATTACAGTCAAAACATGTGATCACCATCACTTTCCCTGCAAATGGAACAACTTTTGCCTTTTTTGGTGTTGGAGAACCTGGTGATTTCCACACTGTGCTGGCTTGTTTTCCTTCAGGATCATAATGATGCATCCATGACTCATCACCGGTGATAATCAAAGCTTAGGGTATTCGATTTGAGAACTCTGAAGCAGTGCACAAGAAAAGTGAGGCAATTCTCAAGGACCTGACAAAGAATGGTTTGCAGCACATGTTCACGGACTGGCAGAGATGTTAGAAAAAGTAGATTGAAGTAGGAGGGGACTACTTTGAAAAAGATCATGTAAACATTGAATTGCAGTAATAAAGATGTGTGAAAAAAAATCAGTCTCACTGTTTGTTGATCAGCCCTCGTATATTCCCATTATTTTTTGATACCTTCTCTAATTTCAGAGCTTCACACTTCATATCTATTAAGGATCTTGATTAATGATCTAGTTTCTACAATCTGATGCAAAGATCTCAATTTGCTCTGCATTAAGTAAAGGATTAAAATATTTACCTGTTTGTTCCATTGCAGCCATATATATGCGCAGGCTGCCATCTTCACACAGAAGGATGAGAGTGGTTCGATGATCAGCATTAGAAGATGGGTGTCTTATGGCAACCATATCCATTATCTTTGCTTTAGCTGGTACTACCTTTATCTCTTGCACCATTACTGTGTCAGGTTTCAGCATTAGTATAACAGGATTATTGCCTGACAGGAAAAAATAGCACATCATTTATGAAAGATTAGTGCATCATAAAAATACAACAAGCAAAAATTAGATTTGGGGTAAGCCTTTGTGTTACATAATTTGTGAAACAAACAGAAAATAAGAATGAACATAAACATACATTAACTGAGCATCAGTAATATCTACACTACCTCACTTTTTAGAAGCAAAAAAAAAAAAAACAATGTCATGTCTGTTACAATCTGTTACAGGACTCTTAACGTTGACAATGAGGTTTAAGGCTCTGGCTGAGGATGTGAATAAAATGTTCACGAAATTGCAATCCTAATTAATTTATAAGCAAACTTTCATCATTTCTTATAAGATTAAGTGAATTTTTAAGTTACAAATTATTATATTTGTATATATTTGTTTGCTTCACTGTAAATAGCTTCATATTTTACGTACCTCTCAAAACTATGCTTCAGTGGCTGAACAGGACAATATGTCTCAAAAATAAGCAAAACAAATAACTTTGTTATCAAATGTCTGGCATCATAATACATAAATTCATTATTATTATTAAGAATTTTTCTGTCATTGAGCTTTACAGCAATGGACAACGTCAGAAGATACAATACAAATTACAACAATATGATACAGAGTAAATACAAAGTCGAGCTTAACAGCAATTGATGTCAAAAGATAACAAATATTACAATACAATACAATCTTTCTATTCTATTTTACAGAATATATAGATATGAGAAAATACTGTTCAGTGAATAAGTGACACTATTTACAACTGAGATGCATTTTCAAAAAATTCCTGTAGGGAGTAGAATGGTAAATATCGAACAAGGCATTAACATAAATTGTAATTTCAATAATGATTAACACTTACAGTAAAACGTACTTTGAAAAGATAAATTGGGAAGTAAAACCTACATTCAACAGACCCCTGGTTAAGAAAAAATATCTCTTAAATGGAAATATTTCAAGGTCCCATGAACTTAGTGTGAAAAACGTGCTAAATTCCCTTTCTTATGCAGAAACTGTCTTATATGGACAACAGAAATCAAAGTACACATTTTAACTGAAACTTTCCAGTTCCAGAACGCAGAGGTTAAAAAATTTTGAGGAAGCTGGTGAAAAAATGCATTGTCTGCTCTAAGTACATGTTTCCAGTTGAAACACAACCATATTACTGTACCTGACCTATCTAGGAGACGGGGAGTGCCCTAATGATGGTACAAATACTACGAAACCTGTCATAGGTATCCTTCCCAGCAAAGTTAACAATCAGCATGACTTATTTCCTACAGCCACCATGGCTTCGAAAACAAGAATTGTACTAGACCTTAACACGACAGTGAAAGTAATTTATGCTAGTGAAAGAGATAAATTGAGTATAAAGCAGATCATGAAAGGGTTCAACATTCAAGTTTACAAGAGTTTAAAGAAGAAAATTCTGAAGCGGTGGGAAAATTGTGTTAATGGGAAAATAAAAAGAGAATGTTAAGAAAACTGAAAATCAGGATACTAACGAAATAGTGTGGGAGTGGTTTGCAGTGTTAAGAGCAATAAAATCATGACATATCAGGGCCTATGTTACAGGAATATGCTAAAAAGGTAGCTGAAAGACTGGGCAAGACTGAATTCAAAGCATCTAATAGATGATTGGAGAGTTTCCACAAAAAACAGATACATTTTAACGAACTTTGTGGTGAACTGATGACATTAACACTGGAATCATTGCTGATTTGATTGCTAAATTACACTGGTCGACAAGGCTTTTTTCACAAGAGATCTGAATAGTGTATCTAGTGGCATTTTCCATCCTGAATTCAGATACGTAGTCAGAATTTTCCCTTCAGGCATAGTTTTTCTGTAAAAGCTACTTTTCAAAATATGACTTTAGCATTTTCTTTGACCTGTCATAGGAACCGTTACCTCATATGTAGCTATTTTACTCAAGCTGTATTATTTAAATTATTTGCAATGTCATGCTGAAGCGCAATAAAACATGACTGTGCAGGTTCATTGTTGTTCATTGTTGTTGTTTAGACATGTTCAGACCTGTTTGACATTGAGATGTGTCAGTACTGAGCTGACTGTGAGATTGTTGAGTAGTGAAACATTTCCCTCCTTTCTGTTTAGAAGTGTATTGTGTATGTTGTGCATGTTGTATTTCTGTGCTTTATTTTTTCATCATGCCAAGAAATTGTGTAAATCATGCAGATAATTTCTGCTATATTTGTGGTGAACTGACCTTCAAGTCTCAGAGGCAAAATTTGACCCCACTTGTAAAGAAGTGTTATAAAGCACAAAGTGAATCGAGAAGATATTGACACATTGCTTCACTCACACTGTTTATTCACAGGACATGTTTCAAGAGCTCTTGCTCCTATCATCAGCTGATACTCGATTACTGCAAGTTGTAGTGATACGGAGAAAGAGGAAACCACTACAACTTGCACTAATCGAGTATCAGCTGATGATAGGAGCAAGAGCTCTTGAAACATGTCCTGTGAATAAACAGTGTGAGTGAAGCAATGTGTCAATATCTTCTCGATTCACTTTGTGCTAATTTATGCTTCACTGTCCCTACGCTTCTTTCAAGTTTGTGCTTTAAGTGTTATAAACTTTACTTTGGCTGTCAAGTTGGTGATTTTGATTAGAGTTGGGCCCCAAATACATGCTGTGTTTCGTGTGTTAGACTGCTGACTGGGTGGAAAAATGGTACACATCATATGCCATTTGCAATTCCCATGATTTGGAGGGAACCGAAGGATCATTTAACTGACTGTTATTTTTGTTTGACAAATATTAAAGGAATCACATCTAAAACAAAATATACAGTTAAGTATCCAAATTTGCAATCTGCAATGAGACCTGTCTTACACAGTGAAGAGCTCCCCGTACCAGTATATGCAGATATGACCTTAAGTGATAACTCTGGTTCTGACCTGACTGAAACTCCAAATGATTCAGATGAAAATAAAAATGATCTTACATATGAAGCCAGTAGCTGTTCATCAGAACCATAATTTCCCAATCAGCAAGACTTAAGTGACCTGATTCGCGATTTAAATTTGTCTAAACAGCAAGCGGAAGTTTTAGCTTCCAGACTCAAAGGGTGGAATCTACTCCAAAAAGATGTAAGAATTAGTAGATATCGTAGCCGCCATAGTGTTTTCAAAGTATACTTCTATGAAGAAAATGCTATTGTGTTTTGTAATAATATTTGTTCAGTTATAGAAACTCTTGGGCTTCAACACCGGCCAGATGAGTGGCGATTATTCATAGACTCCTCTAAAGTAAGATTGAAGGCTGTGTTGCTACATATTGGCAATAAACTTACATCAATACCGGTAGCGCTGATATGAAAGAGACATATGAAAATATGAAACTAGTTTTAGAGAAAATACAATATGGAAAATATGAATGGAATATCTGTGATGATTTAAAGGTCATTGCTTTATTGCTTGGTTTGAAACTTGGGTTCACCAAATTTTGCTGTTTTTTGTGCGAGTGGGACAGCAGAGATAAGAAGTCTCACTACGTTAGAAAGTCATGGCCAAAATGTGAATCTCTTATCCCTGGCCAGAAAAATGTGGCATGTGTCCCTTTAGTGAAGCCTGAAAAAATATTTTTACCTCCATTGCGTATTAAGTTAGGAGTTATGAAAAATTTCGTCAAAGCTATGGATAAACTTTCTGATGGATTCTTGTACTTGAAATCGATATTCCCCAAAGTCAGTGGTGCTAAATTGAAAGAAGGAGTTTTTATAGGACCACATATCTGATCATTAATGGCTGATGAACATTTCGAGGGACTGTTAAATCCACTGGAGAAAGCAGCCTGGCAGTCTTTCAAAAGTTTGTGTTGCAATTTTCTTGGAAACCATAAAGCAGAAAACTATCGTGACATAGTGGCTGATCTGCATTCTTATAAAGCTATGGGATGCAACATGTCTTTAAAAATTCACTTCTTGGACTCTCACTTGGACTTCTTCCCCGAAAACCTTGGAGCTGTCAGCGATGAACACGGTGATCGTATTCATCAGCAAATTTCTACAATAGAGAAGAGGTACCAAGGCAAGGGGAGTTCCAATATGCTGGCTGACTACTGTTGGACTAAAATGAGAGACGTTCCAGATGCAAAATATACCCGAAAATCACTATCTACCACTTTCTAGATAAGTCAGAATCAGTAGTTATAATTTTGAGTTAGATAGCTAGTTACAGATTTTTTGGAATATTATAAAAAATTCAAATGAATATCACACAAAACTCCTGCCCGATGGGGAAAAACTGTAATTATATTTGAATTCAGCACGAAAAATACTTTTAGAATCTGTTATTTTAATTCTTGTAAAAGAAAAAAGTTAAATTTTGTCGACCAGTGTTACCTTCAATAATCAAAGGATACAAACCTGAAAACATAGCAAACAGTGATAATGCACCTGCCTCAATAGCGTAAATGGTAGTGTGTCTGCTTCACGTTAAAGGGGTCCTGAGTTCGAGTCTCGGTCAGGGTGACCTACCTGGATAAGGTTTTTCCGGGGTTTTCCCTTATCCTTGAAGATGAATGTTGGGTAGCTCTAAGCTCCATGGACTCTGGACACATTTGAGCATCATTTCACCCATCTCATTCACCGTCCAATATTACTTAACGTTGGAGGGTGTAAATATATAAATAGGCAAACTGCAAGTTTACAAGAGTCTAAAGAAGATAATTCTGAAGTGGTGGAAAAATTCTGTTAACGGAAAAATAAAGAGAGAAAATTTAAGAAAACTGAAAACGAGAATATTAACGAAATAGTGTGGGAGTGGTTTGCAGTGTTAGGACAAAACATCACCACATATCAGGGCTTATGTTACAGGAATATGCTGAAAAGGTAGCTGAAAGACTGGGCAACACTGAATTCAAAGTATCTAATAGATGATTGGAGAGTTTCCACAAAAGACAGATACATTTTAACGCACTTTGTGGTGAATTGAATGACATTAACACTGAAATCATCGCTGATTTGACTGCTAAATTACCTTCAATAATAATCAAAGGATACAAACCTGAAAACATAGCAAACAGTGATGAGACATGATTATTCTTCCATGTGTTACTGAATAAGTCATTGTGTTTAACAGGTGAAAATATTCAAGAGGAAAATTATCCAAGGAAGGATTGACTGTTCTGATATGTGGTTTTTTCATGTGAAATGGAAAAATCCCTTTGTCAAACAGAAATCTGTTTTTAATGGAAATGACAGAGAGTCCCATTCAATTCCGCTGAAGACAACTTTTACTGTATAATAAAATTAATATTAACATGAAAAAACAAAATTTGAATAAGCATCACTCTGAGGTTTACTTACTGCTCTGCATGACACTGCAGACAAGTCCAGGGTGGTTGGGCACCTCACTCCACTGACATAGCGGCTGTGGTTGAGCATTATTGGTCTTATTCCCATTGCCTCCAGCCTTTCCCAAGTTGATCATGAACACTGATGGCAGACCACTATCCATGTATTTGAGGGGAGCTATGAAACTTTTGCCTTGACTGTAGCTGAAGAACAGCAACTGTAGGGCATGTGAGTAGTATATGGACACTCCACCCCCTCCTACCTGGCCATTTACATCCTGAAATATTGTACATACATCAATAAGCATAAATGGCAAAAAATATAAGGTTTATCTCAGTGTTTGGGAGCCTAAGAGTTCAGTCTTAAAGATGTAGTTGTTCATTGAAATATTTCTGAAGTAAAATCTCTAGATGATATTTACTGCAGGCATCTCAGAAGATGTCATTTCAACATTCTTACTTCAATCATAAGGGTTTTATATACTCATTTTTTAAATATATAATAGACCATAACACTTACCTTAATTTCAGGGTGGTACACTTCTAGAGTATTAGTCACATAGAATGGGCCATGCTTTGCTGAACTTTCTTCATCCATTGCCTGACTGTATATGTGTCCAGCTGATGACATTAGCAACATGTGGGAATTTCCATCCTGAAAAATATTAAAATTCCATTAATACTGAACAGGGAAAAAACATGTAGCAAAGATTATTTAGAACCAACATCCTGCATCCACATTGTTTTCAACACAGCATGAGGAATGCCTTACCAGTGCTATATTGTACTCAGAAGAAAGCTTTGGTGGGAAGGCATGGAAAACAAATTTACGCAATTATTAATTTTTAGATGAGTCGTATTTATTACACATCTGCTTCACTTTCGTATTCTAACTTTCGTGTGTTCCTCTTGACTAGACGTCACTTCAATATATCGAGATTTAACTGTATTGGAACACCACATTGAAGCGAAATAATTATTAATTTTTAGATGAGTTGTATTTATTACACATCTGCTTCACTTCACGAAAGTGAAGCAGATGTGTAATAAATACGACTCATCTAAAAATTAATAATTATTTCGCTTCACTGTGGTGTTCCAATACAGTTAAATCTCGAAATTTACGCAATGTTTTAGCTGATGGAAATTAATCATTTCTTCATACTAACCGTATATAGGCTAAGATTTTTAAAGATGGAGTCAACATGAAAAATTCAATGCCACGATGGGATCATTAAAACCATTCACAACCATTTGAAACCAGGGTGAATCTCTTTCTCTTTGTGTGCAGGTCTTCGACCTGGCAGGGCAGAATGCCCTGACTGTGTAAGGTATGTGATCCGAGGAACCATTTTTTGTAACTATTTACTTTTGTAAATATTCTTAGTCAGTAAATTGTAGTTTTAGTTAGTGTTACCCATACCTCTTGTAGAAATGAACCAAATAGAAAACCCCAATCTCTCACGAAGCATGTATTCCCTACTTTGAGCAATTCCATCAATTAACTAAAATAACAAGAGTTAAATGATGAAGCCTGGGACTGAAGTACTTACGATAGTAAGTCGCCACAAATGGTGTATCTCAAATGCGAGAGCCCCTAGTGGTCTACTGGGGAAATATAGAAGTCAAATGGACTTGTCACGAGTTTAATGTCATGACAGCAAGTTGGCCATGGTAGCTCAATGGGTTACAGTGACTGGACAGAAACCAGGAGATTCATGGTTCAGATCCCGGCCATGGAATTGAATTTTTCATGTTGACTATCTATTACGCAATGTTTGTCAAACAGCAGAAGCAAGAGTTAAGTGGAGAACTCTGTTATAATGAAGAGCTGGAGGAAAGTGTGGCCATGTACTGATCAGAGTTAGGGCCAGTGCTGAGCGACAGCGATGAGCCAGCCATTTCTGGATCAATTGCTGACACTCTGTATACTGACATGTTCCACAAACTTACAGGAAGAGTAGAAATTGATGAAGATGTTCCTAAGTGACTGGGTGAGGAAAACTATGAGGTAGACCAAATATTATCAGATGAAATAATCAAAAGTGTGCAGGAAAGTACTAATGAAAGTGATGAATAGGACATAGGAGGAGAATGTATGCAGATTTCTCACACTGCTGGTGCTAAAGATGAGATATCTTCAAGTAGATTATGCAACAACCAGATGCATGCAGTATCGATGTAATACTTGTAAAGGGTTTGGATGATAAACCATGCTGCCGTCACATATCATTGCGGTTAATAAAAATTTGGGACATGTTTCATAGTGAGTGATACTGTATGTGCACAACAAATGTATAAGTTTTGTATAAAAATTAATATGCCTTTAAATTAATAAAGGACAATGTATAGCCCAAATGTTATCAACTCCATAGGACGGCACTTCCGCTAATTTAATCTGGCACCCATGTCTGCAAGGAATGGCCGGATTAGCAAGAGTTTAGTGTACTGAATTATGCGATGCCCCTTTTGCCAGAAGGTAAGTAAGGCAAAAATGGCTGTCCAAAAAATGTCAGTCCTTTCCATAATTCCATACTCTGAGCATGACACTTTAGTATCCTTTGATGTCCGCTCCCTCTTCCCTAGCATTCCATTAGACAAACTTTTTATTCAACTTAAGAAATGGCTAAACTCTATTAACCTAGATGCCAATGCAATAGAAGGATATTTGGCAATGACTGAAATATGTGTACATCAAAATTATTTTGTTTTTGATGGAAAATATTATAAACAAATTTCAGGACTAACTATGGGAAGCCTGCTATCACCATTTTTGGCCAATTTATACATGAGCTTTTTCGAAACACATATAACTAAAGCCTTCCCTTATATTTTTAAAACATGGTACAGATACGTAGACGACATCTTTGCAATAGTGCCCTATAAACAAATAGATGATGCTTTGAAACTACTAAACCTGTAAGAACCCAGCATACAATTCACAGTGGAAACTGAAGAGGACTGTACTCTACCTTTTTTGGACCTTAAAATCACAAAAAGCAATGAAAAACTAGAATTTGGTATCCATAGAAAAGCAACACACACAGATAATTACATCAAAGCAAATAGTTTCAACCCAATTCCACACAAACATGCCACCATCAACAGTCTAACACACAGATTAGTAAATCTACCTCTCAGCCAGCAAGAATATCAAAACGAATACCATCAAATCTTAAAAACTGCAATTAAAAATGGATATGGAAAAAACCTTGTAGATAAAAAACTAAAATCATTCAATCTTCAAAAGAGATTAAAACAGATCACAGCTCTCACACCACTAAAACAAGAAATTAGATTTGCTAAATTTACTTATCACTCCTGGGCCACAAAAAAGTTCCAAAAAATATTCAAGAAATACAATATAACATTGGCACCAAAAAACAATTACAACATTAAAAACCTACTTAACAGTAATAATACTGATAAGATAAAACCAGGGGAAACGTCAGGCATTTACAAGATTAAGTGTAAAGACTGTGAAAAAATTTACATAGGGAGGACAAAAAGAAACATAGGCACTAGAAAGAAAGAACACTTCAGGCACTTAAGATACAAAAATATTGATAAGTCCGCAATAGCAGCTCATTTCTGGTCTGAAAATCATGAAATTGAAGATAGCACCGAATTACTAAAATACGTACAAAAACATAGTGAACTCGTCATATGGGAGAGAATATACATAGATAAACATAAAAACCAACTAATGAACTTTGAAATCCCGCCAGAAGAGAATCCTACATTTAAGTTCATCACTAAATCAACAGAAGGCAGCAGCAACTCCAGAATTACCCACACCACTGGATCAAGCTTTAGTCGCATAAGAGCCGAAGATGCAAACAATGATTTGCGAAACATGTCCTCAAAATAGGTACGTAAGTGAAGCAGGTGTGTAATAAATACGACTCATCTATAAATTAATAACATTAATGATATAACCTTTGATTAGATTTTTCTGGAATACTGAGATGCAATGGTATGATGGATACAGAATAGGTGGAAGAATGGCTTGCTTCCTGAGAATGTTTTTACATATATGCAGTTGAACCTGATTGTATGTATATCAAAGGGAAGAGGAAAGATTGCTTATAACTCAAAATTATTTACAAATGAGGTTTTGATAATGCATCACTTTTTTAAGTAATACAGCAGGCCTACATGTATAAAACTTTACAAAGATATGTATAAAGCAAAACATTTAGATTTTTTTTAAATTATTATTATTATTATTATTATTATTATTATTATTATTATTATTATTATTATTATTATTATTATTATTATTATTATTATTATTATTATTATTATTATTATTATTATTATTATTATTATTATTATTATTATTATTATTATTATTATTATTATTATTATTATTATTATTATTATTATTATTATTATTATTATTATTATTATTATTATTATTATTATTATTATTATTATTATTATTATTATTATTATTATTATTATTATTATTATTATTATTATTATTATTATTATTATTATTATTATTATTATTATTATTATTATTATTATTATTATTATTATTATTATTATTATTATTATTATTATTATTATTATTATTATTATTATTATTATTATTATTATTATTATTATTATTATTATTATTATTATTATTATTATTATTATTATTATTATTATTATTATTATTATTATTATTATTATTATTATTATTATTATTATTATTATTATTATTATTATTATTATTATTATTATTATTATTATTATTATTATTATTATTATTATTATTATTATTATTATTATTATTATTATTATTATTATTATTATTATTATTATTATTATTATTATTATTATTATTATTATTATTATTATTATTATTATTACTATTATTACTATTATTATTATTACTATTATTATTATTATTACTATTATTATTATTACTATTATTATTATTACTATTATTATTATTACTATTATTATTATTATTATTATTATTATTATTATTATTATTATTATTATTATTACTATTATTATATTATTATTATTATTATTATTATTATTATTATTATTTTTTTTTTTTTTTTTTTTTTGTAATTTTCCATCGTCCAATGTTTAAGTCATATCGGACGGTGAATGAAATGGGTGAAATTATGCTCAAATGTGTCCAGGGTCCATGGAGCATAGAGCTACCTGATATTTGTCTTTAAGGATAAGGGAAACCCCCGGAAAAACCTTATCCAGGTAGCTCACCCTGACTGAGATTTGAACTCATGAACGTGAGGCCGACACGCTACCATCTATGTTACCGAGGTGTGTGATATTTAGAAATTGATCCTCCTTTAAACCTTTCAGTTAATTGGCTTGTTTTACTTTTCTTGTATTAAATGCATACAACTCATTTGCAGAACATAATGAACTTACAGCTTCTTCACTACACCTTTTCCTCTGATGTATGCCTACACAGCCCGCATTCAAGAGATTCCGAGTTCGAATCTGGATCTATATGAGTTATCTGAATCAGTTTCTTTCCAGGTTTTCCATCACTGATGACTATACATGACGTATATAAGCAATTCCTAAGTTTGAAGCCAACAAGGTTTTGGTTTTGTGACTACTAAGTGCTAACTCTCTTATGAATTTTACTTTCTGATGTGTATATTTCCTTTTTCTTTTCTCCATGGCTGATCAAGAACTGAGAACTGAAAGACAAAACTGCTGTTGAACAGTAAACACCAGATTGAAAATTATATTTATTTATCATTTCTTGCTACGACACTGTTGCATTGAAAGATGTATACAAGCATAAAAACTATTTTTAGTCGGTTTATTGACACTCGTCACCTACCTTTTATATATATATTATTGAGGGACTAGTTTCAAAGGACATTGCCTCCATTTTCAACCTCTCTAGTTTGCTCTCCTCTCTCTGGTGGTAGCGGAGCAGACAAAAACAGATGCTAGTTGGAGAGAGGTTGAAAATGGAGGCAATGGCCTTTGAAACTAGTCCTTCAATAGCCTTTGAAACTAGTCCTTCAATAATATAAAAAAAATTAGGTGACAAGTGTCAATAAACCGACTACAAATAGTTTTTACGATTGTGACGTCACTGTTACTAAATTCCTCCAATCACACGTAACATGTATAAAAGCCTTTATCTTTTGTTTCAGTGGTCGAAAGTGGCCTACTCAGCTTGCAAATTTGTCAGCAGTGATAAGGCAAATGTGTTTTGAGTTTCTTTTAAGATATTGCATACCATATGCTCATTTAATTACGCATAACTTAGTTGCATTTCAGTGAAATTATATATATAACTGCAAATTACATATAAATAAGGTCCTAGTAACATGTTTCTACATTACATATTTTCCGAAACCTGCAAATAATTATGTATAAATATGAATTAGATATAACTGGGTTGCATATAAAACAGGTTCAACGGTATATGTCAAATCTCTTTACATTTTATCAGCTAGTCTTGGTTATTATTTTTCTATAGTTATGCTAAAAAATTATCCTTATTGACACTTCATATTGTGGTTGGACATGCAGAACTTAAACTTTGGTTATTTAATATTTTTTCTCATTATTCCAGAAATAAGTTTTCTATTAATGTCAGATAGTTAACCTACCTCAGTACAAACGAATGTGCAGTC
The DNA here is from genome assembly GCA_030765055.1 of Mantis religiosa. Lineage (NCBI taxonomy): Eukaryota > Metazoa > Arthropoda > Insecta > Mantodea > Mantidae > Mantis > Mantis religiosa. The sequence continues at coordinate 31,709,353 of CM060947.1, forward strand.
TCTAATCTTGCCACTAGGCACCAGGAAGTAATACTGTGGGCTTAAAGCATCTCGACTCAAGTCATATATCTTGACAAAGTCTGCAGTAACCAGTGCCAGCTGAGTCTGAGAGCCTGGCAGCCATATGGCTCTAATGATGAAGTTACCAGTCTCTAACTCTGGATGCAACACTAAATGATCAGCAACAGAGCCACTGCTGCTGAATGTCAGTACATGGCAGTCCTGTTGGTTACAAAGCAAACAGCATTACATTCAGTCCAATAGTATATGTTTTATATTTACAAATTCACTATAAACTAATCATACCTTCAAGCCACACACAGCAAGGAAATCTTCATTCCATTGGTTTCCAGTGATAGAGAGGACAGTGAATGGAATTGGTGCTGAGGCTAGTCTAGTCAGGGTCAGCTTTCGCTTAGATGAGTCTGCTTGCTTCAGAAGTGCACTCAGCTGTAGCACTGTGATCTTACCCTTCTCATGGGAAACAGCTGAAAAATTCAACATAACTCTTTCTACATTAGGAATAAACAATCAAATATTTCAGAATTATCTGAAAAGAAAAACTCATATCAAGTGCCTCCAAAACATGTTCAAAGTATTTTTTAAATAGCAAACTTAGAGTATTATATAGTAACTTACAACAATATGCATGGTAACACAAAAATATTATCTAATAAAGTTCAAGAGTTTAGTATTAATTGACTGTTAAGCTATCTCATAACATTTGAGTTTGATTTATGAGTCACTATGTTTACACTCAAACTTCACTTACTTGTTGTTGTATAATTGAAACGTTTTCAAGATCATTCGATCTCATCCTCAGCTGTTTGGTGACTAAATGAACTTTCCTCTTCTTCCACTACTACGGACACCAGAGGAACATTAAGTTGAAACAAACAGAAAGATCTGCAGTTTCACACCATTTTTGGACAGAAAACCACAACATTGGCCACAACATTAAACTGTTAAAATCTTTAAGTACACCCATAGAATCGGATATTTGGGAAAAAATATTCATAAACAAAAACCGGGATAAAGTTATACATTTTGAAATCCCAGCATTAAATGAAGTATTAAAACTTAGTGCCCCTAAAACCAGATGGCAGAGTGATCGGAGCTCCATAGTAGTGGAAGAAGAGGGAAGTTCATTTAGTCACCAAACAGCTGAGGATGAGATCGAATGATCTTGAAAACGTATCAATTATACAACAAGTAAGTGAAGTTTGAGTGTAAACTTAGTGACTCATTAATCAAACGCAAATATGAAGAATACTTCACTGTTAATAATGCTTCTACTTTTAATATTTATCTCATAACATTTCAATTGGTCTCTAGTACATACATTTGTCATCATATTACAATATTTACAATATAATTTGAGGTAAAATTTCAGTTATCATGTAAATTATGTAACTTTAAGACAATGGAGTTTTTAAAAATAAAATCCATATCAGAAGCAACTTAAAGTATGGAATGTCAAAGTACATAGTAAGCTTTTTATTTTACTAAAATAGTCAGTACATGATTAATGTGTACTGCGGGTGTTTTTTTTAACATCCTTCCTTTTACTGCAGCTTATTAGCCCTGAGCTGCATTATACAATGCATGATGCAAGTTTTTAAATGTTTAAATGAAAAAGATGTTCTAGTATCAGCCAACAGAGTTTTTATTTTGAAAAGCTTCTTTGAACATCTTTTTTTCTCAAAGAGTGAAAATATGACACTATGACCCTTTTACTTGATAAATATGATCAGAAAGAAATGACTACATGGATAAATATGATTTAAATTACTCATAAACACATCAAAATAACTTAAATTACTATCTTTTGATTATCTTGTTCCTAACAAGCATTTACACGAGTAAAAAATTAACCAGAATTATTTCTTTTTGCATTTTAATGTGTCCATGTTAATGATTGGTGTCAGCAGTACAAGAGAGGTCTGGCTGAATGACATAATACCATATGCACCATTTGCTGGATGGAACACAGTTGGAGGGAAGCAGGGAAATTGTGCGGGCATGTTTACTGTATCCAATATGGATCTCAAATTGCAGCAGAGGACATCAAATAAATATAGCAATCTTCTTGATAGAACTCCATCACAAACATTGGAAATATTGCAACAAGCCTACAAAGAGCAAGTAATGGGGAAAACACATGTTTTTGAGTGATATAAACAATTTCAAAAGGGTCAAAATGACCTTGCAGATGCTCCATGTTCCAAAAGACCAACTTTGAACTAATGCCAACAAAATTAATGACATGTTGGGGGAAGACTGTCATTTATCATTAACAAAGTTTGCAGAGATTACAATATATTCTATGGATTAGCTGAAGGCAGTGTACAAAGTGTTCTAGGGTATAGGAAAACTGCAGCAAAGTGGGTGTGATGAGTGACAAACAGAAGGCTCATCATCAAGACCAGATTTTTTTTAGACAAATTCATCACATGCGATGAATGCTGGTTTCATGTTCATGACCCAGACAAAACAGCACATGCCCAATGGAAACATCCTTCAAGTCCAAGACCCAAAAAGGCCAAAGTTCAACCAAGTACAGGAAAAGTCATGCATCTTTATCTTTTTCAATGTGTGTGTACTATCACAAGGTGGATAAGCAATGTACTGTTATTATGAATTACTATTGTGAAGTATTGAAGGAACCATTAAGGAAGAAAATTATAACAAAATGACCATATCTCACTCAGACTGGATGAACCCTTCATCAGAATAATGCTCTGGCTCATTGCACCATCAAGATTCAAGAAACAAAGATTGAATCAGGCATTAAGGTGATGCCACATCCACCTTATACAATGGACCTAGCACTGTGCAACTTCCACCTATTTCCTGCAGTGAAAAGTGCTTTAGGGTCTTTAGTTTCAGAATGATCCAGAGCTAAACAAAATTTTGGATGTACTGAACAGACTTATAAAAAGGTGCTTCACGAAGTATTTTGAACAATGGACAGGATGCTGGAATCATATTGTGTACGAGGGAGATTACTCCAAAGGTCTGCAATGAATATGAGTGAAGGGGAGCAGTATTTTCCATTAGAGAAATAATTTGTTAGTTTTTGACACCCCTATGTACATATTTAAGATACTAATCTGCCTTAACAAGAAATATATGCTCCATCCTAAAACTCCTAGCCCTAGTTATGAGTTTAACACTAAACTCATAGCTCTAGAAATGAGCTAGTGTGATCTTCAGTTCCATAATAATAAAATTACGTGAAAAGGAACAAGTAAATCATATGGTTCCCAACCAAAGGAGTAAATCAATTTGGCAAATCTGACATTCCATTTAGTTACAGTATTCCACTACAGCCTCTTTTTACAGATAGATTGTATAGCCATATTACAAAAGACAGCTTACCAAGGTGTTGCCTTTTTCCATGAGGTGAAGACAGACAGCACATAGCAACCCTGCGTATCATATGAGCTGACAGTAATTGGCGTATTGTCTGTCCTTGATCACCAGAATAGTTCATGCGAACATTCTCAAAGGCTCCTTCTTGTGAACCTAATGTTGGCACCTGCAAATAAAATAGTTGATATGTGACTTATTCCAAACTTAAAATGTTCTGAAATAGCTTCCCTTTTTGTAAGAAAATGTTCTATGTTAACTTTTAAGAAATCTGCAAGGTCAAACTGAAGATTGCATTCTCCCCAAAGTGCTTTAAATCTTTTATGGACATCTTGCTAGATTTGTTTGGGAGTGCAAATTTACAGCTATCTATAGCTTACCTCTTTACTCCAACTAAATTTACAACTTACCAAAAAAAGTATTTACTAAATACTAATCCAAATAACAATTAATCAAACTGATGTAACTACTTAAATAAATCACCCTGGAGTGCACCAGCTGCCAATGGTGAGAGGGTGAAATTTTATCTAGCAGTTTTTGTTTTTAATTTAGACTTGGATTCAGCTAGGGAAGCAGTCGTCTGCTAGTTGCGCAGAAACTTGGAAGTGTCATGTGATTTAAACAGTCAATGTGCTTAATTTAAATGTCACCTTACAAGCGGAGCTGTTCTCTACTCGCTTCTCTAAGTTTTCTTTAGTGTGAACTACAATGGCAAATACAACAGTACATAATGTACTGAATAGGCAGGCAAGAGAAATTGTGTATTGTGTGTACAATTATTTAAAAAAAAGTTGGATTGATTTACATGAAGACTAATACTGCGAACTATGTCACAAATGCTGAAATACACACCCATAACACACGTAATAAAGACAAATTACACACCTACATTCCTAAAACAAAACTATTTGAGACTTCTGTCAAATACATGGGTTTAAAGCTATACAACCACTTGCCAAATCAAATAAAAAAAAAAAACATATCCTCTAAAAATAAGTTTAAGGCAGAGCGACATAATTTCTTTTAAAAAAATCAGTTTTACTCAGTAAATGAATACTTAGAATACAACTCAGGTAAAGTAAAAATTAGTCAGCTTGTTGTACATAATTATATGTCCGAGATTGGAAGACTCATCAATGAAGAACTTTAACTGTCCAAAGCATTAAAATTAAGTGTAATACTAGAGTCAGTGTCTGCATAAATATTCATAACTGAGTTGATCTGTTATTATACTCAAGTGACTTAATGTTTTCAAGTGTGAATAGTAATTTGTGTAAATTATCTGTAAACTTTAGATTGTAAATATCTCATAGATGAATTGTAAATATTGTAAAATACTCTATACTGACAATTATATACAAATATAATAATCTGTAACTTAAAACTTCACTTATCTTATAAGAAATGATGATAATTCTTATAAATTCTCCAGGATAGCGATTTCATGTCTACTTATACACATCTTCAGCTGTGGAAGTACAAGTATACATGAAATCGTGACCCTGGAAAATTTATAAGAATTATCATCATTTCTTGTAAGTGAAGTTTTATGTTATAAATTATTATATTTGTATATATTTGTTTGCTTCACTGTTAATAGTTTCATATTGTCGCAGCGACGAGCATAAAAGGTTCGGTGCAAATAGATAACAGACGGATAGTGTTTCATGGAGATAAAGAGCTTGCATAAGCAGATAAACATAGCGCCGGAGATAAAGAACTTGCCGGCACAGATTAAGTTATACTTCTGGAAGGTGACAGAACATTCAATTTCTTGATTGTTACAGAACAGTCTCGAATTATCAATGAGGTATTTAAAGGGAGCGACGACTCACCAAGAGTAACAGAAGTAAACAGCTGTAAAGTGTTGTAACGAGAGCTGATGTAAACAGACGTAATCAGAACGCTGTTGTGGTCATCGACTTTGGCATATTGCGAATGTGTATGTGACGTAATTCTGCTGTAACTTGCTACTGTGAGTGTACTACGCAAATAAAAGACATTTCAATTTCTACAACTCACACTTTTAATTCTACAAACCCACAAAGTCACAATATTTTACGTATATATTGACAATGCCTATAATTCTGTATGAATTCCTGTGGCTAATAAACATTGTATTATATAAACAGTGAAGTAGCACATAGTTCCGGGTCTGGCATTGCCAAAGCTCAGAATACATCCTTCAATAGCTCTGTCTGTTTCTATGCACGAACCTTAAATTCTGCCCACCTTCCTATCTGAACCCATGTCTAATGTCCTCCAATGTTGGTCATATCACACAATGAATGAAATGGGTGAAATTACGCTCAAATAACACTGCCTTAGTTTGTTAATGACTTCTGACACATGGAACAAACTTGTACAACTCCAATGTTAAACTTCCCATCCTGACCAGTAATTCAACTTAGTCCCTTTGTGCACTAACAGGCGGGCTGAGCACTACTTTGCACTAACAAGTTTAATTTTCTATTAAGTACCACTGCTGCAATAGTAACATTCCAAACAGCTCACCATGAGTTGGTCTGTATTTTCAAAGCGTTTCTCGAGTGTGTGAAGCTGTCGAAGTGCTGCCTGAGCTCTATGATGACACCCTACAGGACTATGTCTTTTGCAAGAAGCCTCTACGGCTGGCATCAGTGTCTTTACCAGGTCCAGCAGTGATGACACAACTGAGCTGTTTGATATGTGGGCAACCAGCATATCTCTGCTGCTTTCTGAAAAAATAAAACAAAAGAACTCACTCCTGTGTTCCACAAAAACCAAAATAGGAAAATAATAATAAAATAAATATTGGTAACAATGGGACTTCTGCCATAGTTTCTCAAATTACTCGTTTATATCTTCAACTAATTTGTTTGCTACATATTGTTTCTGCTTTACTCCCTAGAATTTCTAGAGAAAAATTTTGATGTTCTATAGAGTTAAATGATGAATTAATAAATTACTTTATTAATCTTATCATTGAGACCATTTTTTTTTTTTTTTTTTCAATTTTAATTGTGAACTCTTCAAACAAATAGTAAAAACTATTTGTAGTTGGTTTATTGACACTCGTCACGTTTTTATATTATTGAGGGACTAGTTTCAAAGGCCATTGCCTCCATATTCAACCTCTCTCCAACTAGCATCTGTTGTCATCTGCTCTCCTCTCTCTGGTGGTGGAACTATGAACTTCTTTGTCAATAGACCGACTACAAATAGTTTTCACAATTAATTTTGACGTCAACTGTTACTAAATTTCTCCAAACAGACAATCTTCAAACAAACTTTGACTTAGCTATGACTTTTACCAATTTGGCCTATGTTTTCATGCCTTTTTTGAAATTCAAAGAACTAAAGCATTTCCTTTGAATTTTAAAACTTGGTACAGATATAATATTTTTTGCTACTGTTCCTCATAAACATACATATAATACTTCAAAATTTTTAAATCTATAAGATAAAGCTAAAATATTAGCGTTAGAAAATGAAAATAGTGCTTGCTTTCCTTTTCTAATTTAAAAGATAATAAAACATATCAAGGAACTGAATTGTGTCATTTATACAAAATCAACTCATCTGACAATCACATAAAAGTAAAAGTTAAATTTGCCCTTTTTAATAGTTTAATGTATAGGCTAAGAAATAAAACTCTCAATAAAGAAGAATTTAATAGAGAATTAACAGCATTATATTGTAGCGAACCCTGGAAAGAAGTTCAATACTGGGGTGGTGTAGCTTTCACAGATAGGCTACTCGGAGAGGGTAGGGAATGTAACTGCCATCTGGGCGAAAAAGGTTTATTAAAGTATTATTAACTCCAAGTTCGTATATAACCCAGGTTTATTAATTGAATAGATACACAAGGTCCGAAAGCGGCCTTGGCCTAATGGAATACACCCAAACTTATCCTAAAGTTCAGTAGACTAATTCAACCCTTGCGATGACAGTCGTAATGATGTATGACGACTTTGTTAACTGACCACGGACACTTATTAACTATAGACTGGCCATTATCAGCATATCGACTGCGCCAACTGTCTCGTTGACCTACATTGGGTCAACTTAAATACTTTATTCTTGAAACGTAAGCGTTCTATTATTTCAAATTCCAGGCTTGAACTACTTTCAACACTTTTTGTCAAATGTTGTAATCTAGCCAGTGGAGGTTTGATTCCTACCATGGCCGTTACAATATTAACACTGTGCTAATTAATGGTTTTAATACATATTTAATACATCAAAAGACAGAAAAATATTAACACCAGAATACTAAAGGATGTTTCTACTCGGAAGAAAATAAAAATCTTTGAGCTAATAAAAGATTTACAGAGTATTTTAAGGAGTTTGGAGTAATTTTAGTTCCTGAAAACAAACAATATAAAATATTTGCTAAGTTTTCCGAAAAAGTTTTACATAGTGTAACGGGAATTTGTTGGACTATTTGTAGTTAATTCTGATTTCTTTCTTGGATCCTCCTGTACAAGGCATCCACGCCAACATCAGCTCCAAAATTATGTTCGTACGTTCACTTTCATTATTATTTTGAAGTATCAATCGAATTCTAAATAAGTCATGAGACATAGGTGTTTCAAGGCGTGGTTCGGAATAAAGAAGTCAAATTCTATAATTTGTTATATTTATACGGATTCGAACTACAACTTAAAACGTTTTTGTTCTTGCAGCAGTATACATCACATTCGTCATTACAACAAAACTCTCTTTCTCTTTAAAACAAGATTATTAACTTATCGTAATGTAACAAAACTGAAGAACATATCTGTCTCTTAAAGATTATTAACTTCTCGTAATGTAACAAAACTGAAGAACATATCTGTCTCTTAAAGATTATTAACTTCTCGTAATGTAACAAAACTGAAGAACATATCTGTCTCTTAAAGATTATTAACTTCTCGTAATGTAACAAAACTGAAGAACATATCTGTCTCTTAAAGATTATTGTTGACTTCTCGTAACGTAACAAAACTGAAGAACATATCTGTCTCTTAAAGATTATTGACTTCTCGTAACTATCGTTACTTCTACTTAATTTTGTGATTGGCCGATCCAATGGCACGTCACCACATTACGTCATATTACGTCATATCATTATTATTTCGGCCAATCACACAATTACATACATTTTTCCATATTTAAATTTATAATTCCTCCGAACATAACCCAAAAATACTGTTACAATAGTAAACCAAACAATTTATAAACTACAATAAAAACACATTTTAGAAATATTAAATATAACAAATTGATAAATCAGGTGTGACTGGTCAATTTTGTCCACTTAATCATGAAATAAAACCAGAAGTTAAATTGTTAAAGCAATTAAATGAACCCAGAGATTTAATGGTTTGGGAAAAATTTTTAAAAATAGTTTCATATAGTAAATTTTGAAATATTAACAATTAATTCTGTTGATAAATTGGTTTAGTGGTTGGCAATATAAGAAACAATCTGTTGCCTAGAGCAGTAAACAAATTAGCTAAAACTGCAAATAAATAGAATAGAATCTTTGTCACGTAACGATTACACTGTGAGCATAAGCTGGTAATCTGGTGACTTGTCAGGTTATATATAAAACAAGAATTAACATAAAAGAGAAAACTAATTCTAATGTGTAGATTGTATACAAGGTATTACTTATGCAATATAAATTGTGATTAATTATAATATTGTGTCATCCATGAATTCTTGTATGGAGTAATATGTCTTATCTAATAACATTTCTTTTATACTTTTATTGAACAATTTTGAAGTCTTTATTTCTTTGAATCCTTGAGGCAACTTAATATATATTTTTATACCCATATAATAGGGTGTTTTTTTCGTATAGTGTTAGTCTATGCATAGGGTAGTTTATGCTGGATTCTTTACGAGTGCTGTAATGATGACAATTTTGTTTTTGCACAAATTTGTCATAATTTTTATATACATAAGTAACTCTAAAATATATACAGAAGGCATTGTTAAAATATTTAATGTTTTAAATAATGGTTTGCATGAATCTTTAAAGCTGGCATGTAACATTATGCATACTATCTTTTTTTGAATTTTAAATACTGTTTCCCATCCAGATGCGTTTCCCCACAATATTATACCATAGGCCAAGATGGAATGCAAATAGCTATAATACACAATTTTTTTTGGTTTCTATATTCGTTATATGTGTCAGGCATAACACATTATAGCAGGCCGAATTCAGTTTCCTGGTTATATGTTCAATATGGATATTCCATTTTAAATATTAATCAACATGTATTCCGAATATCTTACTATAACCTTTTGTAGTATTATTATTCTCTAAGCTAACCTGTTTCAAATTAGCATTCATAGCAGTTTTAAATTGTATAAACACTAGTTTTTGTTTTATTTAAGCTCATACCATTATCAGTAAACCATTTATCTAAGTTATTTAATGTGTTACTTATATCAGTTTGCAAACTATGATGACTTATTTTTGTAAAATAGCTGACGTGTCATCTGCATAAAGCAAATGAATGATTTGCAAAACTAGTCCTGTTTAAATGCATAATTCAAATTATGTAATTGTTTGAGATTTAACTGTATTGGAACACCACAGAGAAGCTAAATAATTATTAATTTTTAGATGAGTCGTATTTCTTACACATCTGCTTCACTTTCGTACCTATTTTGAGGACATGTTTCGCAAATCATCGTTTGCATCTTCTGCTCTTATGCGAGTAGCATTTCCCGACATGCTACTATAAAACTATGCTTCTACAAAATTATATTATAATAGTAATTAGAAGTTTCTAACATACCTAGCTGTTTTGCAAGATTGGCTAATCGCTGACGATCTCGTGTGCTTCTCTCTCCAGTTTCAATGTTCACAGGAGAAGATGCCCTTCTTCTCAGTGAGCTTGGCAGCATCTGCTCCATTCCAAAAGACCCTGATGACGTGGTTGCTAAACCTTGATTCAGGTGCTGTTCACTTGATGATTGTGGACTTCGTTTTACTAATGCCTGTCACAAAAGAGTTCCTATGATTATAACTTTAGCACTGTAATTATTGAGTCAGCAGCTGTACATAGCAGAAAATCAACACCTTTACAAAATTAAACATAACAGACCTTTGTCTTTATGAAGATCCTGCAGCAGAGCTGTGATTGTGTTTGCAAATATATATTTTTTTTCTTTTTTTTAGGAAAATGAGCCTGAGAGTATTAAAATTCATCTTTTCAACTGAAGCAGCTCAAAGGTTTACCTGTATATATATACAGAAATATAATAATCTATTCTCTTTTTAACTATTGGTAAGTTGATTATTAAATAGAATTTGGTAAACTCGGCTAAGTTCATTTTATTCACTTATAATGATATTGAACTGATGCACATCAACATTGTTGAAGTGTCCTACAGATAAAGGCATCTTCTGGCTTACAGAGTTCCTCCTTGTAGGCGATTCTAGCGCTTTCAACGGCTTTATTAGACACTTAAAGGAAATCCTTTCATGGAAGTGTTGAAAACAGTGTTGTTGTATAAATTAAGTTAATTGGGAGTCGATTAATAACACAAAACAACACTCACTTTTAAATTTTCCCGGAACCGGTTTCTGAGGCCTTCCCTCTATCTTCAGCCAGACATCGACTAGTTCTCATTGGTGTAGCTGGCAATATTTTGTCTTCGGTCTCCTCTGGTGGCGGTTCGAGGAACTTGCTGAACAAATCTTTCTGGGGGATGTCGAAATTGAATACTTTGTTCCTATTTTTTGAAATAAAGATTTGTTCCCATGTGGACAGTTCTTCTTTTCCTGTTGTATGTTTTAGTAATTTTGGTTCTGGATTTATGTTGTGGTTTTTTTCCCAAAAATGCATGGCAACTGCTGATTTTTCTAATCGTTTGTATTTTATGTTCCTAAAGTGTTCCTTTGCTCTTGTTTCTAAATTTCTTTTGGTTTTTCCAATATAAATTTGACTACAGTCACAGCATTCAATTTGATATATACCAGATTTTTTGTTAGATGGAATGGCATCTTTGATGTTTGAGCAAATTAGGTTTTTTAAGGAGTAATGGTTCACTGGAGCTAGTTTAGAATGTTTTGTTTTTTGAAGACTTTTTTGAATTTATCAAAGGCCCATGGATGGTAAGTGAATTTTTTGAAGATCATTTTAGTTTCTGTAGCTGAGAGGGTTGTGGTTTCCTTTAGTAGTTTCTTCTTTTTTGCTAAGTTCACATTTTTGTCTACTAGTGATTTGGGAAAGTCATTTTTCTGTGCTATTTCAATAATTTTGTTGTATTCTATTTTGTATTCTTTTGCTGTGAGAGGGATGTTGACCAGTCTGTGTGCTAAACTATTAAAGATTGCCTGTTTGTGGGATCTTGGATTGTAGCCATTCACAGCAGAAGAATACAAAATAGAATACAACAAAATTATTGAAATAGCACAGAAAAATGACTTTCCCAAATCACTAGTAGACAAAAATGTGAACTTAGCAAAAAAGAAGAAACTACTAAAGGAAACCACAACCCTCTCAGCTACAGAAACTAAAATGATCTTCAAAAAATTCACTTACCATCCATGGGCCTTTGATAAATTCAAAAAAGTCTTCAAAAAACAAAACATTCAACTAGCTCCAGTGAACCATTACTCCTTAAAAAACCTAATTTGCTCAAACATCAAAGATGCCATTCCATCTAACAAAAAATCTGGTATATATCAAATTGAATGCTGTGACTGTAGTCAAATTTATATTGGAAAAACCAAAAGAAATTTAGAAACAAGAGCAAAGGAACACTTTAGGAACATAAAATACAAACAATTAGAAAAATCAGCAGTTGCCATGCATTTTTGGGAAAAAAACCACAACATAAATCCAGAACCAAAATTACTAAAACATACAACAGGAAAAGAAGAACTGTCCACATGGGAACAAATCTTTATTTCAAAAAATAGGAACAAAGTATTCAATTTCGACATCCCCCAGAAAGATTTGTTCAGCAAGTTCCTCGAACCGCCACCAGAGGAGATCGAAGACAAAATATTGCCAGCTACACCAATGAGAACTAGTCGATGTCCGGCTGAAGATAGAGGGAAGGCCTCAGAAACCGGTTCCGGGAAAATTTAAAAGTGAGTGTTGTTTTGTGTTATTAATCGACTCCCAATTAACTTAACTTAAAGGAAAACTCAGAAGTCCACAAAGGTTTGTTTGTAAGAGCAGAGCAGTGTGTGAGTCGATGGTGTTCTTTTGCTGTTTTGCTGATATAAGAGGTTAGTATATGTTTCAAACAAAGCATTAATTAGCATATAATAATTAATTTACATACTCTGTATGCTTATAAAGCTTAAATTGGGGAGTGGTTTTCTTAGCACTTCTTTATAACCAAACAAAAGATGCCATTATGTGAAGCTTTAGTAAGAGCGCCATCTGGCAGTAAGAATGCAAGTTATCTAAGTTCTACTTTAAAACAGAGGTGGGGGAGAGGTTTCCTTTCTCAAGCAGAATGTTCTGCATGTTGCAGACTTCTAGGGGCAAGTATGGATCAAAATATGAGGGGCAATCAAATATAAACAGGCCTTTCATTCCAGAAAATTTATTCATGAAGAATAATTGAAATTAACATTTTCCTTACTTTTTTACATATTCACCCATCTTTTCTACGCATTTGTTCCAACGGGTAGGCAGTTTTTAAATGCCAGTTTCAAAAAAAGTACAATGAAGGGTGCAGAGCCAGTTGCACATGAAGTCTTTAACCTCATTGGTTATGAAACGATGTCCTCCAAGAGCTTCTTTAAGTGGACTAAACATGAAGAAGCCACATGGTGAGGGGCCTGGGCTGTAGGGTGGATGTGGAAGGGCAGTCCAGTGCATTTCGGCTAATTTTTGCTATGTTGGTGTTGCAGTGTGTGGTCTGGCATTATCCTGCAGAATCAGCACATATCTGATCGGGCTACTGCAGCGTTTTGACCAGAAAGCAACTCGAACTTGACTGAGGTCACAGTAGTAGGCATCATTAATGGTCCGTTGTCATTGCCCTTGTTGTTCAAGGAAATCCATGAGAAGGACACCTTTAGAGTCCCAGAACACTGTGGCCAAAACTTTCCCTGCTGACAGTCGTGACTTGGCTTTCACCGGTAGTTGCTCTCCACTCCTCCTCCACTCCAGACTGGCCCTCTTTGATATAGGTGTGTAATGATACACCCATGTCTCATCACAAGTGATGATTCTGTTCAGAAGAGCATCACCTTCCTCTTCGTAGTGCGTGAGAAGCGTGCGACACACTTGAACTTGCATTGCTCTCGGTTCTGCAGTGAGATACCGCAGAACCCACTGAGCTGACACTTTTCTCAATTTCAGCTCCCTTCGAATGATTGGACACTCCCATAGCTTATGGGAAGTTGTCGACAAATCTCAAGCATTGTGATGTGGTGATCCCCTTCAATAATGTCTTGAACAGCTTGGATGTTTTCTGGATTGATGCTTGCATGGGAGGCAAGGGTGGGCCAAGGTTTCAACATGTTCACCTCCTTCATTAAACTCATGGCACCAATGCTTAACTCTGGACCATGAAAGGGTTCTTTCCTCTTACTGTGGGAGTAACCGACGGCGAATTTCAGCTGCACCGACATTTTCATTAACAAGAAACTTAATTATTACTTGTTGCGCAACAGCTGGAAGCACCTCTCTCTCAGACATCTCGGCAGCAGCTGAGGGACAGAGCCAAACGAGTTCCCAAGTCCACTGTCTCTTTCCAGGGACCTCACTGCATGTGCTGTAAAAGCTTCAAACCCATACGGCACTATGCGTGCACAGTAAACAAAGACCTGTTAATATTTGATCGCCCCTCGCATTCATCTGATGATTTGAAAGCAGCTTTGATGTGTGCTCGTCAAAATCCTCAAAAGAAAATGGAACTGTTAATGTCAAGAACACGGCAGAGCCTCCTTTGGTGCCTCTCAACCCCATTGTTGGAGTCAGAAAAATGGCAAGTGATAGAAACAACATCTCTTCCTGACAGCCATGTGCAAAGTGGACACTCCAAGCCGATTATTAAGGGATCCACAAGAACTTGTCAGCGATTTTCGGCCTAAGAAGTCGAAAATCTACCAAAGCTAGTGACAGCAAGGCTTCAACTAGTGGAAGCCATCACAAAGTGATGAAAAGAAATGGTGAAACATGGATTCAGTGCACAGAATGCTGTGATTGGTTTCACGTAAAGTGCCAGGTACTTTCCACTAATAAATATAACTTCAAGTGGTTTGGCTGCACTTCAGATTTGGAATAGAAACTATTACCACGAAATTAGACTGAGTGTACCATGAAATTACCCTTAGTGGTTCTGAGATGCTAAATTTATGACCTTATTCACTTTCAACCTGATAGCTAATTATATTGAGTTAAAATATTAAATGTGTTTTAGTTTTGTGTTATAATACCAAATAATGATACAGAGTGATTTTCAACTTCTTATTCTATTTCCAAAAGCTTCCAAATGATCATAAGCTTAATACCACGAAATTTGTCGAGTTTGCCTTACATAAGGTTTCTGTACTTCAGAATGAAGATGGATTTTATGATGCTCCAAGTTGTGAGGCCCTTTGTAGATGGAATTTCTCTTTGAGCTGATGTTTGAAGTGAAATTCTCAATGTGCATGATAAAACTTTTGTTTTCAAAGCCGAAAATGATATTATATTATACAAATAAAATATTTAGTGATTATTTTCCACTTATCTTAAGAAGTTGATGACAATACTTATTATTATCCTTGACAACGAAGTGTGTTTGAAGATGTGGGCAAATGTTCACGAAATTAATTTCGATTAGAGAAGATAGAAGTATTGTCATCAACTTCTTAAGATAAGTGGAAAATAATCACTAAATATTTTATTTGTATATTTACTATTCCACTGTAACTAGCTTCATTTTCTGTGTAATTATATTATATTTTTTAATAATTTTAAATTTTGTGATATTTACTCGGTCGTTGATCAATCTTGAATATATGACAGTCAATTTGTAACTACATAACTTTCTTTTGCCACGTCTACCTTTCAGTCAACATATGAGAACTTTTACCTCAGAATCATAGTCTCGGATATTGGTGAATTTGAAGAAGGAATTTCATAAATCATTCAATTGATTCTTCATTTACACAATTTTATACTTTTTTACCAAATATAACAATATGATCACAATTTAAATAAAACTTTTCTCCTCACAATAACACATAAAAACATGTCTTACCTTTTTGGCGTCGTTTTTACAAAAGAGCAATATTACTGATTTTGTCGTCTTAATAACAAACAGCTCTACACATTTGAAAGTAATGAGTAGGTAATTCAAAAACAAACATCACTTAAATTATCCTTACTTGGACATGTTTCGGAGAACGGTTTGTCCCCAACGTTCTCCGAAACATGTCCAAGTAAGGATAATTTAAGTGATGTTTGTTTTTGAATTATCGACTCATTACTTTCAAATGTTAAATACATCACTGTTTCTAACCTTTTGCTTCAAATAATACCTCCACACATATTTAAACATGCATAGCCTTCACTATAACGTTCTTTCTTTCACTCACTGATCTTCTCGTTCACAACATAAATATTTTAACACTTTATAACAATTTTTAATGCAAATTTAAAATAATAAACAATAATTATGCTGGAAATTAATTATTCTTTCACACTGGCCATGTGTAGGCTAAATTGTGGAAACGTAGAGTCAGACTGAAAAATTCAATGCCATAGCCAGGATTTGAACCACGGATCTTCTGGTTTCCGTCCTGCCACTCTGCAGAATATCCGTGGTTCAAATCCCGGCTATGGCATTGAATTTTTCAGTCTGACTCTACGTTTCCACAATAATTATGTTTGGGGCTTAAACAAAACCAACCATTTCAAGAATTAATAATCAAAATCATTCACCATACACCATTCATGGAACTTTCACAAAATTACTACTGAAACTATACCATTATATAACAATTAAAATTCAGCAATTATCAATTGATACATAATTTTTTTCCCATTGACACATTCAAGTATTCAGTTTAATGTGTCTTCATAGAATTTTTGTGGGAAGCTTTTACGCAAAGTTGATTCATCTGGAATTGTATGACCAGTATAATGTTCAAGAAAATCTCAATTTGGAATTACTTAATTTTCCTAGCGGAATATTTGCACTAAAACTCTTCACGTAATTCTTTATAAAAGGAAGATGACTGTTACTTGATGTCGAAGCCATTTCTTTTAACAGTAACTGAGACGCTTGTCTTTTTTTCACATTTTGAAGAGCTCGCAAATGTATTTCCTGCTCAACATGTATGATGAACCGTTTGTCTGGAGCTACTTTAATTTTGCACACTTTACAGAACAATACAGTCCCATCAGTTGAGAATATGTTTCCACCAAACTCTGAAACATATTATTTCAAACGTGACACAGTTGATTGTTTTTGTTTCGGCATTTCAATTCCACAACACAAATTTACACACCTCACAAACTATTCTCTTACTGCGACAATTTTAGCTCCTGAAGTCCTGACTGATGCAATCCACACGTATTGCATGATGTAATCGGCGATGTCTCAAATTTATGCGTCATAAATTCACGAGCACTGTTAAGACGCTGACCTGTGTTAATTACATGTTTAGCACACTTACAAAGTTACTATTTCATAAAAGTTGATACAAATGAACTTTTAATCACAGATTATTTTAAAACCCCCGAAAAAGCCCATGGGTTGGGTCAGGTTGGCCTCGGGAATTGAACCTGGGCCTCCTGAATGTGGGCTACAGATGAAAATGCCCAATAAATTCCTGAAAAAGAAAGAAAATGACCGGAAAATGAATTTAAATGTTAAAAAATTACTTTATTATAAACATGTAGAAAAAATGCATTTTGATGTCCTATAAAAACCATATATATCTAATGTATTTGTTCCAGAATGCACTTAATTTCCAATAAGCATCGTCTGTGACTACTCCGAAAAATGATGACTTTTCGTCAAAATCCAGGCTCTAGTTATGACACTGTTAAGAGTTTTCTAAACTGGAGTAATTTTTTCCTTAGTATATTTAAATGACTTCTAAATTGGTAGGATATGGAGGCTTAGCAACTGTGTATGCAGATGATGACTGATGATTAAATTTAAAATAGCTACTAACTGGGAAATACGCAAATACTAAACTAAAGAAATATTATTTATAATTAGCTAAGAAGAAAAACTGAATTAATTATAACTTCTTTTTATAAAGTATAAATTAGATAAATATTTAACTTCACTATCTTTTATACATAGACACAATAATCAAAGATAAGAGAAGTTTAGTTATAATTTATGAATTATATTTTCTTCACCATCAATAGCTTCAAATTTTTAATTTTATTAACTTCACTATTTAAAATTAACTTACTATGAACATTTAACTGTATTGGAAAACCACAGTGAAGCGAAAAATTATTAAATTTTAGATGAGTTGTATTTTTTACACATCTGCTTCACTTTCGTACCTATTTTGAGGACATGTTTCGCAAATCTTCGTTTGCATCTACGGCTCTTGTGCGACTGAAGCTAGATCCAGCGGTGTGGGTAATTCTGGGGTTGTTGCTGCCATCTGTTGATTTAGTGATGAACTGAAATGTGGGATTCTCTTCTAGCGGGATTTCAAAGTTCATTAGTTGGCTTTTATGTTTTTCTATGTATATCTTCTCCCATATGACGAGTTCACTATGTTTTTGTACGTATTTTAGTAATTCTGTGCTATCTTCAATTTCATGATTTTCAGACCAGAAATGAGCTGCTATTGCGGACTTATCAATATTTTTGTATCTGAAGTGTCTGAAGTGTTCTTTCTTTCTAGTGCCTATGTTTCTTTTTGTCCTCCCTATGTAAATTTTTTCACAGTCTTTACACTTAATCTTGTAAATGCCTGACTTTTCCTCTGGTTTTATCTTATCAGTATTATTACTGTGAAGTAGGTTTTTAATGTTGTAATTGTTTTTTGGTGCCAATGTTATATTGTATTTCTTGAATATTTTTTGGAACTTTTTTGTGGCCCAGGGGTGGTAAGTATATTTAGCAAATCTAATTTCTTGTTTTATTGGTGTGAGAGCTGTGATCTGTTTTAATCTCTTTTGAAGTTTGAATATTGTAAATGCCTGACTTTTCCTCTTATTCAAACTTCAAAAGAGATTAAAACAGATCACAGCTCTCACACCAATAAAACAAGAAATTAGATTTGCTAAATTTACTTACCACCCCTGGGCCACAAAAAAGTTCCAAAAAATATTCAAGAAATACAATATAACATTGGCACCAAAAAACAATTACAACATTAAAAACCTACTTCACAGTAATAATACTGATAAGATAAAACCAGAGGAAAAGTCAGGCATTTACAAGTTTAAGTGTAAAGACTGTGAAAAAATTTACATAGGGAGGACAAAAAGAAACATAGGCACTAGAAAGAAAGAACACTTCAGACACTTCAGATACAAAAATATTGATAAGTCCGCAATAGCAGCTCATTTCTGGTCTGAAAATCATGAAATTGAAGATAGCACAGAATTACTAAAATACGTACAAAAACATAGTGAACTCGTCATATGGGAGAGGATATACATAGAAAAACATAAAAACAACTAATGAACTTTGAAATCCTGCTAGAAGAGAATCCCACATTTCAGTTCATCACTAAATCAACAGATGGCAGCAACAACCCCAGAATTACCCACACCGCTGGATCTAGCTTCAGTCGCACAAGAGCCGTAGATGCAAACGAAGATTTGCGAAACATGTCTTCAAAATAGGTACGAAAGTGAAGCAGATGTGTAAAAAATACGACTCATCTAAAATTGAATAATTACTATGAACATGTTTCAGATGCTAGTGTTTTCACCCTCAGCAAAAATTGATTAGCAACTGGTGGTAGCAGCTGGTAGATGCCCCTTGGTAGTACAGATTACAATGCTGTTAATACAAATTCTCTAGTAAATCTCTAGCTGATGTTGGAGGCTAAAGTTTTTAAAAACATGTCAGCAATAAGTCTTCTTTAAATAATGAAGTTAGAGTGTGTGCTGTTTGCACATATTTCTCTATGAAACTATCTTTGTTTCTGTCAATTTTGTAAGCATCTGCCAGACTGTGCCTTACATATCCCTTTAATTGTCATGCTGACACTTGCAGCACTTCAGGCGTTTTCGATGCCTACAGGGGTTTGGTCTAGGCTCAAGGTTATTTTCAGAATGTGGACATGGTGTGTGGTGAGTTTCATAGAGCACATTTTGTTTGTGTTTTCCTTAACTGTTTTTCTTTTTCATGCTGTGGATTTGTTTGGGCAGATCTCTTGGGTTTTTGAGAATAGACATGCTCGATCTGAGCATAAGTAATCAAAAAACAGACCCACACATGTTTTGAATGATGCTAATCTCAAAATTTAATAGACACAATGCATTGTTAACCTTACATAAACAGCATATCTGAGGCTATTAGCAATTGTGAATTAAAGCATCGGAACTGAATGTATTGAGTACTGACTAATCCCTGGGGCAAAATCCTTTCTCCATATATAGAAATTTACCTAACTGTATTGGAGCACTATAGTGAAGCGAAATAATTATTAAATTATAGATGAGTCGTATTTATTACACATCAGCTTCACTTACATACCTATATTGAGGACATGTTTTGCAAACTATATAATAGCCAACAATGTGAACGATAGTTCACGAATCATGTCCTCAATATAGGTACGTAAGTGAAGCTGATGTGTAATAAATATGACTCATCTAATAATCCTTTCTCCATATAACTTACACATGACTACCTCCTCTATCATTGAGGATGCAATCACTACATTAGGACGGCGTTTCCTATTGGAAACGACACTACACCCCACTACATCCCTCACCATGAATCTGTGAGGGCATATTCAGGGCTTCGGCCATGCTTATGTCCTAGCAACCAATCTCACCTCGGTTAAGCCATATGGCCCACCTGCACACACTCTCCATGAATCCGCAGGTGCTTATAGCAGTACTGCTGGAATTCCTCTCCTGACTACTCTCCGGTGAAGGTTTTTTAGTGGGTAGTACCTTCGGGTGAAGCTCACACTCCCAGCTGCACCATCCCAGTACAGTCGGGGTTAGTCCATAAATGGATTTTTTCCTCCACTCAGGGGGGGGGGGGGGAGGAAATGGTCCTACCGGTTCCCAGGGATGGTATGCCCACCTTTAGCTTCCCTTGCCTAAGTCTCAGCACAACTTGTGAATTTTGTTGCCATCATGTAGCAAAGGTTATCAGTTTTTTCTTTTCAGATAATTCCAACTACTTCATTAAGCATTTCTACTCATGTTATAATTATTATAGTTTGGACATGGTGTTAAATATGCAAAAAACAGCCTGTATAAGTTTTGAACAAAGGTACTACTCCACAGAAAACACCACAACTTGAAATAGGCAGAGAAATTAACTATCCTATGAAAATATAGTAATTTCTTAGAATAATCAATAAACAACTTAGAAACCATCATATTTAACAATTTAACTCAAAAAAAGTGACGAAGACATTCATATATCGTAACTAGTCGAGGACATAATGGATAAAGAAACAGTCAAACAGGTTGCTATACATCCTATCACATATAAACTACAGGACAACTCTACGGTGGAATATCACTGTAACAGATGCAATAAAGCTTTTTAAATTACACAACATAAAAAGCTCTCAGAATAGCAAAAATTCATATGGACCGATCTTTCAAATAATGCAAAATTTTAACAATTCCAAAAACAAAATGTGTTAGAAGTAGGTGAGCAGAACAATAGTAATATTAAAACCGTTATTTATGGTTGGCCCCAAACAAAAGTTGGTAAATTTTGTAATGTTGGCTACAATTTGAAAAATGTTTAATGTCTGTGCAGTATAGTATGAAAGAGATTATGAATAGAAGTGGAAAACAAGAGACATATAGTTAAAGATGAAAAATTGATATATAACTAATATAATTTTGAGTCGAACTGGTACTCAATGCTCCATTTTATACAGGGTGTCCCACCTAACTCTGCGACCTCAAATATCTCCAAGATGAAACAAAATATGGAAATTCCATTTGGCCAGGAATGTACACATGTCAGGGATTCCCACAATGAGAAGGTATGCACAATCCATAAAGGTAAACAAATAACACTTCCAACACCAAGTTGCATTTTTGTTTTTAAATGGAACATGTATGGTTATTAACTTTAAAGAGAGTAATGTAATGCATGTACTTCCATGCTCAGAGCTAGAGTTGCGTCTGGCCTGTAGGCTGCTGTAAACAAATCGATATCAATAAGTAAAATATGAAGCCATTAACAGTGAAGCAAACAAATATATACAAATATAATAATTTGCAACTTAAAAAAACTTCACTTATCTTATAAGAAATGATGACCGGTCATCACTTCTTATAAGTTAAATTTTTTAAGTTACAAATTATTATATTTGTACATTTCGGATATTGCTTTCCATATTGACATATTAAACCGTGTTTTCATTAGGCATGTAACAGTTGCCGTTATCTAGTTGATATGCCAGCCTTCAGTAATGAAAACCTGGATATTATTGTAATTTACTACATACGTTGTAGAAATGCACCGCAGCTGTGGCAGCTGAACGCTACCCAGATCAACGGTATCCTTCGCCTCATACCATTGCCAACATGTGCACAAAACTCAGGAAAATAGGAAGCTGGGCTCCCACATAGCAACAATATACAAAGACAGTGACTGGCACTGGAAACGAAATTCCTGTTCTGGCTGTTGTAGCATACAATCCTTCCTGAGGTGAGTGTCCGAGAGATTGCAGGAGGATCTGGAATAAGCCACAGTAGTATGAACAGAATTTTGCAAAGACATTAGTTTTATCCGTTGCATATCTCACTGCATAAAGAACTGTATGGGAATGACTTTGAATCCTGCATTGTTATTTTGCACTTCAGCAGTTGCAAGGTAATCCAGCATTCCCAGGTAATATGTTGTTTACGGACAAAGCTTCATTTAGAAATCATGGTCATGTGAATCAGCAGAACATGTCCTATTGGTCCATGCAAAATCCCCATGGATTCGCCAAGCTGCTCATCAGCTCATCAAAGACTGTGCAGTGTCAATGTTTGGTGCGGTATTATTGGTAACTGTATTTTAGGCCCCAACTTTTATCAGGGAACATTAAACGGACAGCGATATGCATCATTTCTGCAACACACTCTACCCCTCCTCATGGAGAATGTAGGATTGGAAATTCATCTATCAATGAGGTTCCAGCATGATGGATGTCCTGCACATTATGCACAAGTTTCCAAAGACAGTGTGTGGATGAGAAGTTTTCAAATAGGTGGATAGGACAGGGAGGACTTTGACACCTTAAATACAAGTAGACTGTATAATAATGAATCAACATTTAACAAATTTAACTTCAAAAAGATTTTGTGTGATGGCCAACTCGGTCCCCAGACTTGATTCTTTCTCTAGGGCACGGTAAAATATAGTGTATTAAGAACTGCCAACAACAGTAGAGGATTTGCAACATTGTATTAATGCAGCATGTGCAGCAATATCTGTAGAAGTTCTGCAGTCCGTTCAACATTCTCTTGTTACCAGATTACAAAAGTGTATTGATGCAAATGAAGGGCACATCTGCTTCGAACATCTGCTGAAGTGACACGGTTTCATCGGACAAGATGCTACTGGTGATTTGTGGGTGCATTTTCCTGCTGGATGTGAGGTACAACAATGAAGTTTCTGAGAGCTGTAGGCCACTAGTAAATGTGTTTAGAAAAGCAGAACCAAGTGTTATCACTAATAGCAGCTTTAGTTGTCTCAGTTGTCACTTTGGTATTTGTTTACCTTTATGGATTGTGATTACCTTCCTCTTTGGGTGAGCCCCTGACATAGGTACATTCCTGGCCAATTGGAACTTACATATTTTGTTTCATTTCAGAGATATTTGAGGTCGCTGAGTTAGGTGGGGCACCCTATATATATGTGCTTCATTGTATCTTAATCCTTACTCATAGAAATATAACTAATTATTGAGTGGTTACTATACGGACAGAGCAAACTTCTGGGAGATGCTACTAGAAATTTTCTCTCTCAGCGAGGAAGACATGTTTCAGAAAACATTGCGGGAAGTTGTATTTTTCATTTATTAGTTCTGTTTGTGAAGTAAATAATCTTTAAAGCAATACAAGTATTATTTCACTATATGTGTTTGGAGGAATTTAGTAACAGTGACGTCAAAATTAATCTCAGAAACTATTTGTAGTTGATTTATTAATACTCGTCACTTACTTGTTTATATTAATGAGAGACTAGTTTCAAAGGCATTTGCCTTCATTTTCAATCTCTTTCCAACTGGCATCTGTTGTTGTCTGCTCTCTCTCTCTGGTGGTGGTAGAACTATGAATTTCTTTGTCAAATTATCTACTGGTGGGATTTCAAAGTTCATTACACGATCCTTATTTTTCCATATGAATATGTTCTCCCATGTTGTCAATTTATTTTGGTTTATCACTCCTTTTAATAATTTTGGATTTCGATCAATGTCATGGTTTTCATTCCAAAAATGAAATGCTACTGCTGACTTTTCTTGTTTCAATCTGATGTTTCTAAAGTGCTCTTTGATTCTGATTTTCAGATTTCTTTTAGTTTGTTCTATGTAGCATTTTTCACAATTCTTACAACTTATCTGGTATATTCCGGATCTGTTAACTGATGGGATTTCATCTTTTGTTTTAGAATTTAGCAATTTTAAAATTGAGTGTCTATTAGTAGGTGCCAAGGTGATATTTTGTTCCTTGAAGATCTTTTTAAATTTATTAAATGTTTTCGGGTGATATGTGAATGAACTGAATTTGCTGTTGATTTCTTTTTCTTCTGTAAATGTGGTTGCTTCCTAAATGGTTTTCTTCAACACCAAACTTTTGTTGTATCCATTTTCTTCTGCTATGTGTAGTATTGCTTTTTGTTCTTTGAAATATTCTTCTTTTTCCATGGGAATGTTGACTAGTCTGTGTGTAAGGCTGTTTATTATTGCATGTTTATGTGTAATTCGGTTGTGGCTATTATTTTTTTATGATTTTTCTGAATGTGTTGGTTTCCTGTAAATTCCAAATTTTATTTTTGTGTCGTTCCTGATGATATTTAGATCCAAGAAAGAGAGTTGTCCATTGGTTTCCTTTTCTATAGTGAATTTTATAGTCCTTTCTTGCAGACTGAGTAATTTTAATGCATCATCTAAATGATTATTCGGTACAATTGCAAAGATGTCGTCAACATATCTATACCAAACTTTGAAGATCAATGGGAAGGACTTTTTAATTTGTGTTTCAAATGCACTCATAAATAAGTTAGCCAAAAAAGGTGAAAGTGGATTGCCCATTGATAACCCTGATTACTGCTTGTAGTGTTTTCCATAAAAGCTTAAGAAGTTTTGTTCAATGCATATTTTTGTTGTCTCATCCTTATTTCCAAGCATACCAACAGAAAAATTACAGATTGTATTAAAAAAAAGTGGCTAACTACAATAGAAATGGAAGCAATAGAAGCAGAAGAATACATTTCTCTAATAAAAATATGCATTGAACAAAATTTCAAGGAACAAAATATCACCTTGGGACCTACTAATAGACACTTAATTTTAAAATAGCTAAATTCAAAAACAAAAGATGAAATCCCATCAGTTAACAGATCCGGAATATACCAGATAAGTTGTAAGAATTGTGAAAAATGCTACATAGGTCAAACTAAAAGAAATCTAAACCAGAGTCAAAGAGCACTTTAGAAACATCAGATTGAAACAAGAAGAAAAGTCAGCAGTAGCATTTCACTTTTGGAATGAAAACCATGACATTGATCCAAATCCAAAATTATTAAAAGGAGTGATAAACCAAAATAAACTGACAACATGGGAGAACATATTCATATGGAAAAATAAGGATCGCGTAATGAACTTTGAAATCCCACCAGTAGATAATTTGACAAAGAAGTTCACCAGAGAGAGAGCAGACAACAACAGATGCCAGTTGGAAAGAGATTGAAAATGGAGGCGAATGCCTTTGAAACTAGTCTCTCATTAATATAAACAAGTAAGTGACGAGTATTAATAAACCAACTACAAATAGTTTCTGAGATTATTTCACTAATTTAGGAGAAACTAAACATTAATCCGAGACCACAGTCAGGAGATTAATCTATTGTGTTCGCCAACAGCAACTATGCTGGGGAAAGAATTAAAGATCATTATCGAATTGTTGTATATTACAAATTGGTTCATAACACAACCTGGCGCAAATCATAAAATATATTTTAGTTATATTTAATATTATATTTTACTATCGATGGAAACCACTTATTCTGCTGCCCAACTTTTAGTCAATGTACCAACATAACATCAAAATAATGGAGTACAAGAGAGTGAGTGGCTTCATTGCCAACTGCTTAACATTAGATACCATATTTTATTTTACAATTTGATCTAGATTGAGTAGCTGATTTGAAGTATGAATTAAATATTTTACAGTTTTCATTGCATTGTGACCAATTTGTAATATACAACAGTTCGATAATGATCTTTAACTTATTTCCCCAGCTTAGCTGAAGTCTGAAAACACAAAAGATCAATCTCCTGGACGTGGTGTAGGATTGATGGTTTTGTTTCTCATAAATTAGTGA
Source organism: Mantis religiosa (assembly GCA_030765055.1). NCBI lineage: Eukaryota > Metazoa > Arthropoda > Insecta > Mantodea > Mantidae > Mantis > Mantis religiosa. The sequence continues at coordinate 31,735,396 of CM060947.1, forward strand.
AATAATACTTGTATTGTTTTAAAGATTACTTTTATTTCACAAACACAGCTTACAAATTGAAAAACACAACTTTTTACAACTTCTCTGAAACACGTCTATGTCATGGAGACAAAATTTCTAGTAACGTCCCTGGAAGTTTATTCCATCCCTATAGTAAACACTCAATAATTGTAATTCCTTTCTTGGAAGTGTTGAAAAGAGTGTTGTAATAAATTAAATTTAAAGGGAGTCGATTAATAACACTAAACAACACTTTTAAATTTTCCCGGAACATGTTTCAAAGACTTTGCCTCCATCGTCAACCGGACCTGGTTCTCAGTGGTGTAGCTGGCAATATTTTGTCATGGGTCTTCTCTGGTGGCGGTTCGAGGAACTTGCTGAACAAATCTTTCTGGGAGATGTCGAAACTGAATACTTTGTTCCTATTTTTTGAAATGAAGATTTATTCTGATATGGACAGTTCTTGTTTACCTGATGTATGTTTTAGAGTTTTGGTTCTGGATTTATGTTGTGGTTTTTTCCCCAAAAACGTGTGTCAACTGCTGATTTTTCTAATTGTTTCTATTTTATGTTCCTACAAAGTTCCTTTGCCCTTGTTTCTAAATTTCTTTTGGTTTTTCCAATATAAATTTGACTACAGTCACAGCATTCAATTTGATATTTACAAGATTTTTTGTTAGATGGAATGGCATCTTTGATGTTTGAGCAAATTCGGATTTTTAAGGCGTAATGGTTGACTGGTCATACTATACTACTTAACTACTTACTACTTAAACCTTTCACATTTTTCAAATCTAACCAACATTACAAAATTTATCAACGACTTTTGTTTGGGGCCAACCATAAATAACAGTTTCAATATTCATTGATATAACCTAAGAAATATTTTAGATCAATCCCTAGAGGTACTACTCAGGACATTTAGAAATAGCACTTGATATATAGTGCTGTTATGTTTAGACTAAGTAACCTAACTGCTGCATTGTCTGCAAGTAAACAATGCAAAAGATATATGTTCTGAGTAGCACATTTAATAATCAAGACGAACTACCTTAGGAAATTAATGTTATTTATATTGGCCAATACATACTTTAGGCACTAAAATATTTAATTGAGAATGATTTTACTATAACTACTACCATGGAATATAAGCAAAGTCAGCAATATGTAACTTGTTCTTGAAGATATACTTAAAACAGCAAATAAAATAAGTTACAATGATAAGGAAAATATGCATAAACAAAAACTAATTCATTTGTCTATAGCAGAATGCAGAATTACAGAATAAGGAAACAAACTAAATAATTGCAACACAATGATGATCTAACCAGCTTCAGACCAACACCAACTACAATTCTCAGACCATAATACAGATTCCAAGATGGCGCCCATCGAAGCCCAAGGAATCTGGTTACGCAAAGTACGAAAGTAGTACACAATGGAAGTAATATATTACATATTAAGAAACACAGGAATAGCTCCTAAGCATTTATCACTTTGTATTTTCAAACAAAACGTGTAATAGCAAATAAAAAGTAGCATGACAAATCCTAAGTGTTTATCACTTTATTTAGTATCACGACTAGGACTGCATTTTCCACCGTCAAAACTTAGCATAACCGGCATTACGGCATGAAAACTCATAATCATTCAACACTTTGCACAGTAAAAAATGTAGAGAAAAACATGATTAAATGAAACAAAAGTTAAATAAATAAAGAAAACAAAAAAGCTAACCTGAAGTATTTATTTGCTGCCAAGTTTGAACTCCTTCCGTCTCTTCACTTTGTCACCAAGTTCAGCAGTGGCTTTCCCTCTGGCTTCTCTATTTTGCAGTTTCTTTGATAAGTCTTTAGACACATTTTTGTCATTTAACACCTTTGTGTAATTGTTCATAAATATATTTGCCAGCACTTTTACACATTTCTTCACTTTGACAAGTAAAGGCTCCCCACATTTGCAGACATGATCTATATTATCTACAGAACTTTCAATAAGTTGAATGCCCAATGTTACAACAACATCCCTCTGATTTTTTAGTTTTAAAAATTCAGGTTCATATCTGCTGCCAATCAGTACCTGAACTAACCTGTAAACTTCACATGCCATGCACATCAGAAAAGACGAAGGACATTTTAAACCACCTCTATTTAATTCTGAGAAGTAACAAAGCAGTTCCTTTTCACAGTCCAGATGAATATCTTCATTTGTTTGCAGCATCTGCTTACAATCTAAACATTTCTCTTTTTTTTCACACTTCCTAGTACTTTCATACCAGCAGAGCTGGCTATGCATACTAATATCCGCTGCATTTCTAAAGGGACAGGGATATATGGTACTTCATCCAGTGCACTCTGTAGTGGATCTAAGTTTTCTATAACCACTTCTTTTTCTTGGCTGAAAGTTACTGCTAAATCCTTCAAAGTAAATTCACCTAAAGTTGCAGATTTTAGTTTCCTTTCTGACTCGAGAACTTGTTCCACACAAACATTGTATGTACTCCCACTTAACCTTCTATAGGCCCCAAATCTATCCTCCAAATTGTCTGTCTGTAGTTTTGCTGTGAGTATATATGACCATTTGTATTTACTAAAAATGTATTTGCATAATTGTACTATTGTGGTGAGTGTGTGCACAAGGGCTAAATAAGTTTCATTTGTTAATTTCCCATCACTGTGTGTATGCCAGATTTCAATGCAAGTTTTTAAATTTTCTAGGAATTCAAGTTTATGATCATCAGGGCCAGTAACTGGATCTGCATTATCATTTTTCATGTACTTCCCTTTCATAGGATGCTGGACATTGCAAATGGTCCACCACCTAGAAATTAATTTCAGAAACTGTATAGTACCATCAGATACAGGTAATCCTTCATTTTTCAACATTTCTAGTGCAACTACGTTTTTAATGTCAAAAATATTTGCAGCTAGAGTAACATTTTGCCTTTCAATAGTACTTGGATATAAAGCTTTTCTAGACAAATTCGGAGCTAGTTTTAACAACATATTCTTTTCAGAGTGGAACAAATCTCTTAAGTCTGAAAATTTTGCTTCTACTGTGTTGTATTCCAAAGTACTTTGTCCCTCAGTAATGCTATACATATTTGCAATAACTGTCATAGTTTTGTCAGAATCAGGTATTATGAATGTTCCATCAGCTCTGTTTAACCAGTTATTTCTTATACATTTTAGTAAATGCACACTGTCGAAAAGAAGAAATAATGGCTTTGAGGGATCAGCTGGGTTAGGAATACTAGTTTTCAAGGTTCCTCCCCCCAAGAGTTCAAAGGTTTTTCTGTTTGTGGTGTGGTTATCTGATATTAAACACACAACATCAAACTGAAGTTCACTCATTAATGCTAGGACTTCTGTTGTTAGTGTTAACAGAGTATTGGCATTCATATTTTTTACTGGAAACAGAGCAATTATGTCTTTATGCTGTGAATGAAGGGAAGAGTACATAAAGGCCTGAATGGTAGTAGCTGAGTCAGTTCCTGATGTATTTTCAGCAATGCCTACTATTTTGCCTGCTTTATATGACAGTTTTGCATTCACATAAATTTCATCTAATAGAACTGCCACTACTTTCTCATCACTGGTCAGATGTTTGCACTTCTCTTTCAAAAAAGACTTTTGTGAGTGTCCTAAGCCAGGGGTGCTTGGTCCTATCTTTGTTAAAAATTGCCTTAGAGACACAGGGTGAGGTAATGTCAATACATTAGTTTTTCTAATCGTTTCATATGCTCCTGGATATGCATATGAAATGTTTGCAGCCCATATCAAAACATCTGGAGAATATTTAACCTGATTAGCACAGGCTAACTCCAGCTGTTCTAATGCAAACTTTACCTTACTGGACATCCCTGCATCCTCCGTACCAAGTAATAACGTTTTTTGTATATTGTTTACAAACATATTAACTTTTCCTGGTAAGGATATGCTGCTTACATTGTAATATTTAAGAGAACTCACCAAATTGTCCAGTTTACTCCATCGGTCACATTTGAAGGTGTCAGTTCCCTCACTCTACAAAATCCATCTAAAATTTTCAACTGGTAGGCTCATACCATTGCAAAACACACTCACTTTTAGGTTATGAAATATTTTGAAACTTACATTAAGTGAAGGAACATCACTAAAGCTGGCATCTTGAATGTTAACGAAAAGAATATAATCCTCTTTAATAATGATTATGAAGGGGTTAAAATCTTTCCTCACTACTTGGGTTTTTAAGGACTCAAAACTGACAATAACATCTTGTGCACACCAACTATTAAAATTCTCCTCATCCCGCTGCAAGATGTCTTGCCTTCGATCTTCCGGATTTCGTCTTTTCTGATTAAGCTTTTCTATGTGATAGGATGGCTGATTCTTAAAAATAGTGGGGTAGGCATCATCAGTTAATTTTGGTACTTTTCGAGGGACACGAATTGGTTCACCATCATTTACTGGAAAAAGGTCTTCATTAACTACAAATTACACTTTTGTCATTAACCTCAAAATCTTTCCGATGTATATTTCTTATCCACTTATCGCGTAAAGATTTTTCTTTAGGAAATTTAAATTTAAATGCGGTGCACTACCAGAATTAGTTTTGCAGCCAGGTACACAGCAAGAACGACCCATTTCAACAGTATTTCACACTTATATATTTACATAAACTTTCACAACACAATGTTATATTAAAAACTCACTATAAACTAAACTATTAGTCACTATTTGCCACTGTAATGTGAATTAGATTAATTCTGCAAGCACATATTCAAAGTAAGCACACATTCACTCTGTAGATATAAGTAACCATAACAAAACACGCTGGGCCACGAGCGGCGCCATTTTTGCTACAATCGATACTCGTATCAAGGTCTGAGTATTGGAGTTGGTGTTGTTCAGACTAATTCATTACAACAACAAAACAAAATATATACCTGGCAAGTGCCATCATCCTTTGCACCACAGTCGCAGAAGAAGTTGCCATATTTGGCATAAGTAACATCATGGCCAAAATGACATACACGAGCACATACAGTGCATACACCTACACCATCCACCATTTTACATGTATGACAGTGGTACCAATGTTGATTCATGAATTCTCTTTGTGTTATAGTAAAAGTGCATAACTTGTTGCAAAGGCTGTCTTCATCCTGAAATAATGCAATAGAGTCAATTACTATCACATGTAAAAGAGTAGAAAAACTGAAACCTTCACTATTACCTACAGTTTCTCCACCACATGCCAATGATATAAACAGGAACTACTACATTCCACCCAACAATTTAGTATTAAGATTTCATTAATCTTTGTTTCAAATAACCTTGCCATGCTGACATGCATCCCTCCACATACCACTGCCTTCCCCTTTCCTCCTAACTGCTATCGATGCAATGGCATCCGAAACTAGTCCCTCAATAATATAAAAATGTAAATGATGAAGTGTCAAAAAAAAAAAAGACTACAAATAGTTATTCAATTAAGATAAGCAAAGATTGTTACAATTATTAATATTATTAGTATATATATATATATATATATATATATATATATATATATATATATATATATATATATATATAATGTAAAAACTTAGAAACTATTTGTAGTTGGTTTATTAATACTCGTCACTTACTTGTCACAAGTGACGAGTATTAATAAACCAACTACAAATAGTTTCTGAGATTAATTTTGACGTCACTGTTACTAAATTCCTCCAAACACATATATTGTAAAAACTATTTGTGGTCGGTTTATTAACAATTGTCACTTACTTTTGTATAAACACTATGTGTACCAAAAATTGCTGCACAGTAGAACCGTAACTCCTAAAACTGAAGCCTGGAAAGTGCCGCAAGTAGCTGCTCGACATTCCTCGTCAGCTCTGGTTCGCTTGTCGGGGATGGCATTCCTTACGTATACCATGTGTAGACCACTCGTCAATAGGGTAAACAATCCCTCCCGTATAATGCTGTATTATTATGCTTATGTGTTCCTACATATTCTGAACTCATTTTTGGGTATTTCCAGCTATACTCCGCACACGGGACCCACATAGAGCAAAGAAGTCATCAAACTCTCAAGCAAATAAGGTGTGAGTATAGTGAGAGTTTTGTCAGGTCAAATACTTTAATTTTTCATAAAAACTATTTGTAGTCTGTTTATTGACACTCATCACTTACTTTTTTTATATTATTGAGGGACTAGTTTCAAAGGCCATTGCCTCCATTTTAAACCCCTCTCCAACTAGCATCTGCTGTCGTCTGCTCTCCTCTATCTGGCGGTGGAACTATGAACTTCTTTGTCAAATTATCTACTGGTGAGATTTCGAAGTTCATTACGTGGTCCTTATTTTTCCATATGAATATTGTCGCGAACCCGTTATCTACGATAGTGCGGCTTGTGTACACAAAGAGCCGACAAATAAAGATAGCAGAGATAAAAGACTTACCGACACAGATAAGTGAGGTAAATGGAAATTTCTAGTGACTTCTTGATTGATAGAGATTATTCGGTTTCTGGTTTGTTTTAGAACAGTCCAGAAATTATCAATGGAGGTATATATAAAAGATTGTGACATACCAGAGTAGGTGGAAAACAGAGCAGTAGTCGTAAACAGTCAGTCGTGAAGAGATGTTGTAACCAGGTGTAATCAGAACGCTGTTGTGGTCATTGACCTTGGTAGATCGTGATTGTGTATGTGATGTAATACGGCTACTGTAAGTGTATTTCTACGCAAATAAAAAACATTTATAATTTCGGCAAATTGGACTTTTACTTCTACGAACCCACAAGGTCACAATATGTTCTCCTATGTTGTTAGTTTATTTTGGTTTATCACTCCTTTTAATAATTTTGGATTTGGATCAATGATATGATTTTTGTTTCAAAAATTAAATGCTACTGTTGATTTATCTTCTTGTTTCAATCTGATATTTCTAAAGTGTTCTTTGACTCTGGTTTTTAGATTCCTTTTAGTTTGACCTATGTAGCATTTTCCACAATTTTTACACTTATTTTGTATATTCCAGATCTGTTAACTGATGGCATTTCATCTTCTGTTTTTGAATTTAGCAATTTCAAAATTGAATGTCTATTAGTAGGTACCAAGATTATATTTTGTTCTTTAAAGATCTCTTTAAATTTATTTAAATATGGAAAATTGTAAATACCAATATAAATGTATTAGAATTTGACAAAGCTTGAAACATTTGTAATGATAATTATTAAATTTTAGATGAGTCGCATTTTTTACACATCTGCTTCACTTTCGATGAGTCGCACAAGAGCCGTAGATGCAAACGAAGATTTGCGAAACATGTACTCAAAATAGGTACGAAAGTGAAGCAGATGTGTAAAAAATGCGACTCATCTAAAATTTAATAATTTTTCGCTTCACTGTGGTGTTCCAATACAGTTAAATCTCGATATTTGTAATGATGTCTATAAGTGAATAAATATTATTATTATTATCATTATCATTACTATTACTATTATTATTATTATTATTATTATTATTATTACTATTATTATTACTATTACTATTATTACTATTATTACTATTATTATTACTATTACTATTATTACTATTACTATTATTATTATTATTATTATTATTATTATTATTATTATTATTATTATTATTATTATTATTATTATTATTATTATTATTATTATTATTATTATTATTATTATTATTAAAAAAATGTTTCTGGGTGATATGTGAATGAACTGAATATGCTGTTGCTTTTTCTTTTGTAAATTTTATATGTTGAACATATGCTGACAATAGGGACAAGTATCCTTGAAACACGTTAGATACTTAACATCATAAATATTAAAAGCATTATTAACAGTGAAGTATTCTTCATTTTTTAATTTGATTTATGAGTCACTATGTTTACACTCAAACTTCACTTACTTGTATAATTGAAACAGCTGAGGATGAGATCGAATGATCTTGACCAAACAGCTGAGGATGAGATCGAATGATCTTGAAAACGTTTCAGTTATACAACAAGTAAGTGAAGTTTGAGTGCAAACATAGTGACTCATAAATCAAACTCAAAAACGTTAGATACTTTTTTTATTTAGTGATGTTAGTGTTTCTAATCCAACTCATCTTTATAAATTATGAATACATCACTGTTTAAAAATCTTTCACTCAATCGTAATAGTATTGTGTCTGGCTTATTTTTTGTGATTATGATTATAGAGATTTCTTGCATCACATAGAATGACACTTTGAAATAAGAATTCATTGACAAACGGAACTTGAGGCAGTATTACTAGAAAGCAATAATTATAGTGACATTTTGATTAGTGATGAAGATAAAAATTTCAAGTTAACTACTTAAAAAAAAAGAAGAAAAAAATAAGTCTCAAGAAATGCCCTTTAAAGTATATGGAAATGTGAAACATGTATCAAGAACCTTGTAAAACATCTCAATTTAACAGCTTCAAAACTGAGGAGAGTGATATGGTGTAGATCATATTTGGTTTCATGTATCACATTTAAATCACTGTGTGTTATGCCTATGTGCTTCTCTATTCTTACAAGGGAACTATCACTGTACTCACACTCTAAGCACCTAAAAATTTGATGGTATAATGCCTGCTGTATATAAACCATTGCACCAAAAATTGCTGCGGAGTAAAACCGTAACTTCCAAAACTGAAGCCCGGAAAGTCTGCAAGTAGCTGCTGGACATCCCTCGTCAGCTCTGGTCTGCTTGTTAGGGATGGTGCTCTTCACGTATACCATGTGTAGACCACTCCTCGTAAGGGTAAACAATCCCTCCCATACAATGCTGTATTATTATGCCTATGTGTTCCTAAATATTCTGAACTCATTTTCGGGTACTTCCAGCAATACTCTGCACACAGGACCCACATAGAGCAAAGACGTCATCAAACTCTCAAGCAAATACAGGTGTGAGCATAGTGACAGTTTTGTCAGGTCAAATACTTTAATTTTCATTTCACTTGTTATTCCCTTTCCTATTCAACTTTCAAGTTAGTAGAAATGTCCGTTTTAAACAGTTCTTACCGAATCTTCTCCACCACTCTCATCATCTTCATGTCCAAGATCATCAGCCCAGTCGGAATCTAATTCAGGAGGCATCTCCCCTTCCCAAGGAGGTGATGTTGCACGACCTGGAGGTGAAGGACACAATGCAGCCACTACATCTCCTACGTAACTAAGCAGATAGCAGGCAGAGTCTAACACCAGTCTGTGTTTCCCTGTAGTCACACCAGCCTCTAACTTCTCAACTACAGCTGGTTGTCCCAGATATTGCTTGCTGAAAAGGGAATCATTCTTTTACTGAAGAATGTCTGCTGTTACATCATCAGAACTCCAGAAACAATCATGCTTTACTTACCAAAGTTCCAGCCATTCTGTTGCTGCTGAGAAAAGATGTGTGTGGCCTTTACCAGAACCAGCATCAGCTAGTGTTGCCATCACAACCATAAGTTCAGAAAAGCCTGTACCCTCTACTGCTGGGGATAGTATGTGGGAGCCAATAGGAATCAGAGCATTTAATATTGTGACTGCTACATTTTCATTCATATTGCTGTAAACAGAAAACAGGAATTTTAGTTAACTGATGGAAATTAATCATTTCTTCACACTAGCCATATATAGGCTAAGCTTTTTTTGATAGAGTCAACATGAAAAATTCAATACCATAGCAAGGATTTGAACCACGGAATGTGAGAGCCCCTAGTGGTTTACCAGGGAAATATACAAGTCAAATGAAGAATTTTATGTCAAGATGGCAAGTTGGCCATGGTAGTTCAATGGGTTAGAGCGACTTGATGGAAACCACAATATCCGTGGTTCAAATCCCATCAATTAACTTAAATAATAAGAGTTTAATGATGAAGCCTGGTATTCAAGTACTTACGATAGTAAGCCGCCACAAATGGTGTATCTTGGATACGAGAGCCCCTAATGGTTAAATGGGAAAATATAAGTCAATTGGAGAGTTTAATGTCAGGACGGCGGCACATTGGCCATGGTAGCTCAATGGGTAAGAGCGACTGGGTGGAAACCAGGAGATCCGTGGTTCAAATCCCAGCCATGGCATTGAACTTTTCATGTCGACTATCTATTCTGTGTGTTGAGGTTGTGCTCTTAAAAATTGTCCTTATTAATAATGCAGTTTAGTAGCCTGTAAGCACAATCACTCACTCCCTTTTTTGGGGGGTGGAGTGGAGTTTTTATCTTTATGTGCTGTTAAAGCATAGTTCAGGTTTCTTAATTTGTAAATATGACAATTTTTCTTAAATATACGAGTCTAAAAGGGCTCTGTTATGAGCTGGAAGATATAATGGATAATGGTAGGAAAGAGATAGTTGGAAAGAGGTTGATAATGGAGGCGACGGCTTCTGAAACCAGTCCTTCAATTATATAAAAATGTAAGTGATGAAGTGTCAGAACAACGACTACAAATAGTTTTTTCAATTAATTTTGACATCACTGTTACTAAATTCCTCCAATCAAGCATAAAGGCTTATTTCCTATAGTCACTATGGCTTCAAAAACAGGATTTGCAGTATAGATCTTAATACAGGATTCAAAGTGATTTATACTTGTGAAAGACAAATTGAATGTAAAGCAACTCATGAAGGTGTTCAACATAGGCAAAACTCAAATTTACTACAAAATTTACGAAATTCTAATGAAGAAAATGGAAATTCTGAAGTGGTGGGAAAATTGTTCTAATGGGAAAATAAAGAGAACTTAAGAAAACTGAAAACCAGGACATTAATGAAATAGTAGAAGTGGGTACAAAATTGAATCGAGAATATATTGACACATTGCTTCACTCACACTGTTTATTCACAGGACATGTTTCAAGAGCTCTTGCTCCTATCCTCAGCTGATACTCGACTAGTGCAGGTTGTAGTGGTTTCTTCTTTCTCCGTATTGTCAATAGATGGCGTGATGTACTTGTCAAAGATGTCCGGTGGTGGAGTTTCAAAATTCATGACTCTATGACGATTTTTGTTCATGAAGATTTTTTCCCATACGGAAAGGTCTATGGGGTGATTAACGTATTTTATTAGAGATGTTTCCAAATTGATGTCATGTCTAGTATTCAAAAAATGAAAAGCCACTGCTGATTTTTCTGTTTCACCATTTTTAATGTTTCTCATATGAACTAAAGAACATATGAGAAACATTAAAAATGGTGAAACAGAAAAATCAGCAGTGGCTTTTCATTTTTTGAATACTAGACATGACATCAATTTGGAAACATCTCTAATAAAATATGTTAATCACCCCATAGACCTTTCCGTATGGGAAAAAATCTTCATTAACAAAAATCGTCATAGAGTCATGAATTTTGAAACTCCACCACCGGACATCTTTGACAAGTACATCACGCCATCTATTGACAATATGGAGAAAGAAGAAACCACTACAACTTGCACTAGTCGAGTATCAGCTGATGATAGGAGCAAGAGCTCTTGAAACATGTCCTGTGAATAAACAGTGTGAGTGAAGCAATGTGTCAATATATTCTCGATTCAATTTTGTACTAATTTGTGCTTCACTGTCCCTACGCTTCTTTCAAGTTTATACTTTGAGTAGAGAAGTGGTTTGTTAGTGTTAGGGCAAAAAATCACCGCACGTCAGGACCTATGTTAGTTGAATATTGTGACTGCATGGGTTACATCGATTCAGAAATCTGGTTTGCAGAAATTTAGAACTTTTACTACAGTAGAAAGATGTGACATTGACAATCAACTGTCTTCGAGGCTGACTCTGTATTTTGCTGCACGGAAACAAATGAAAGAAATCACTGTGGTACATTTCAATCGTCGACTGTCGCAATAACCAACAAAAAAACTGCCGCTTGTAACACCTTGCGGGTATTTATAACTCCCCTGCCCTTGTTTCTAGAAAGCTGCAGACCTTTCAAGAATAGCGGGAGCAGCAATGGGCAGAACATTCTGGTGTCTGTCTTTTTCTCTCCTGTCACACACCCGGCTCTGGCCTGTGGCAGCAGCACAACAATGCCACACAATGACAGTATGTTAAAAAGGTAGCTGAAAGACTGGGCAAGACCGAATTCAATGCATCTAATCGATAGTAGCAGAGTTTCCGGAAAAGACATCATATACATTTTAACTTTGCAGTGAATCAAATGATGTTAACACTGAAACCATCGCTGACTGGATTGCTAAATTACCTTTAATAAATCAAAGGATACAAACCTGAAAACATAGGAAACAGTAATGATACAAGATTAATCTTCAACACGTTACCGTATAAGTCACTGTGTTTAAAAGGTGAGAAATGTTTGGGAGGAAAATTATCGAAGTAAAGATTGACTATTTTCCTATGTGATTTTATGTCAGGTGAAATGGAAAGACCCCTTCATTAAACAGAAATCTGTCTTTAACAGACATTTTCGTGAGTCCTGTTTGATTCTGCTGAAGAGAGGTTTAACTGTATTGCAAAACTGTGACAGTGTTAAAAACTGACTACAAGTAGTTTTTCAACTAATTTGGACATCACTGACGTCATTCCTCCAGTCACACAGAACTATAAAAAAATTGGAAGCACATTCACCTAATGGATTATTTATTTCATTAACTTTAAAGGGAGTCGATTAAAGACACTAGACAACACTAACTTTTAAATTTTTCCGGAACATGTTTCTGAGGCTTTGCCTCTATCATCGGCCGGCTCTCGACTGGTTCTTGTTGGTGTAGCTGACGATATTTTGTCACAGGTCTCCTCTGGTGGCGGTTCAAGGAACTTGCTGAACAAATCTTTCTGGGGGATGTCGAAATTGAATACTTTGTTCCTATTTTTTGAAATGAAGATTTCTTCCCATGTGGATAGTTCTTGTTTTCCTGATGTATGTTTTAGTAGTTTTGGTTCTGGATTTATGTTGTGGTTTTTTTCCCAAAAATGTGTGGCAACTGCTGATTTTTCTAATTGTTTATATTTTATGTTTCTAAAGTGTTCCTTTGCTCTTGTTTCTAAATTTCTTTTTGTTTTTCCAATATTGGAAAAACAAAAAGAAATTTAGAATATTGGAAAAACAAAAAGAAATTTAGAAACAAGAGCAAAGGAACACTTTAGAAACATAAAATATAAACAATTAGAAAAATCAGCAGTTGCCACACATTTTTGGAAAAAAAAACACAACATAAATCCAGAACCAAAACTACTAAAACATACAACAGGAAAACAAGAACTATCCACATGGGAACAAATCTTCATTTCAAAAAATAGGAACAAAGTATTCAATTTTGACATCCCCCAGAAAGATTTGTTCAGCAAGTTCCTTGAACCGCCACCAGAGGAGACCTGTGACAAAATATCGTCAGCTACACCAACGAGAACCAGTTGAGAGCCGGCCGATGATAGAGGCAAAGCCTCAGAAACATGTTCCGGAAAAATTTAAAAGTTAGTGTTGTCTAGTGTCTTTAATCGACTCTCTTTAAAGTTAATTTATCATACCAACACTGTTTTCAACACTTCCAAGAAAGGAATTATTTATTTCATGTTTTAAAATTATGAAATAAAGCGTATGCAAGTACCCAACCATAAAGTTTTGCAAGATACTGTTGGAAGACTTTTTAGTGTAAAGTTGATATTCATAAAGCATCTGAATGAAATTGTGTAAGTAGTGAGGTAAAGGCAGAATACATAAAAAACAAATGCTGCAGCATAAAATTAATATTAGAAAAATTAAGAGACATAAAGGTAAATTGCTGGAGTATGTCTAAGCTTTCTGTAAAGATATGTTGGCAGTATGTGATACTCAGGAGCATTTTTCTAAAAATGATAACGTTAAATACAAAGAAACATGTACTCAAACTTTTCTTCATCCTTCTGTTATTGTTTTCAAATGCTAGGCTTTGGCAATGAAGCCATTAGCTCTCTTGCTCTCCAATATTTCTGGCTTCATCCTTCTTACAGACTACAAAAACAAATATGATATGAGTGAATGATTTTCTTCTACATATTTATATTACACTGATTTTACAATATACTCCAATGTTGTTAGAATGTAGTTTTTACAATACTATACAGTACTCTGGTTTTTGTGTATAATATATCTTGCATCTTTTTAAATATATCTGTATTAAAAATTAGGTCATCAGTATCTGTTTCCCCCCCCCCCCCCCCTAAGTACAATGTAAGTACTTTGTGTATAATATATCTTGCATCTTTTTAAATATATTTGTATTAAAAATTAGGTCATCAGTATCTGTTCCCCCCCCCCCCCCCCCTAAGAGATGTTATTACAAAATGTACTTAAATGATCTACATGCCTGTTCTCCTTAACAATGTATGCAGTAAGACCTTGCAGAAGCTGATGATTCTCTTGCAACAAACCCTGATGTTCTTCCGTGGGGCTATGGGCACTGCTGTTGGATTCAGAGCTGGCAATCTGTATACTGGACTCTGACTTTCCATTTGCCACTGCTACAGCAGGTGGTGGCGGAGCAGCAGCACCAGCTGTAGGTGTAGCTGCTGCAGTAGAGGAATCAGACTGTTGGGGTGATGCTGGTACAAGTGTTGTGGTGGGTGTTGGTAAACTTGCTCCTGCTGGGGATGGACTACCCAGGATCACATGTCTTAACCAGTTTTGTAGGGTGGCAGAGTCCACGGATGCCAGTCGTGACAAGGAACCACAAAGATGTTCCAGGTTGGTATCTCCAGGTGTTTTCTCAGCTGCAATTTCAATATATGTGTTTCAGTGAGCTTGCAGCAAATTAATGTCAAATGTATCATCTAATATAAAAGATTAACTTAGGCAAAGGATTTCTTTTGTAAACCTAGGTGACATTCTTGCGAAAATTACAGATCCTAAAGTAAAATTTCACAACATAGCTGAAGAAGAAATTGGCAAAACATGTGTTTATGTTAACTTAAAGTAAGAAGCAAAGATTGGTGAGAACATACAGTTTGCTTTCATTTTAAAGATTGGCTAGAAAATTTCCAAATGAACTATGATACCTTTAAATTTGTATTCCAGCTACTTGAACCATATTTATAACATAGCAAAATCTTTTTAGAAGTTTTAATGACTGTAGCAAAAAGAAAACACAAGTGATCAGTATATCACAATGAGTACAGTACTCTAAGAGGACTGAATTTAAGATTCAGTTTTATTTCAATCCACATTTCCATACATATTCAGTAGAAAATGTCACCTCAATATTGACTTCAGTTCTCTGCTGAAAAGTTGCAAATATTAATTGAATACAGAATGAACATGTATCGTACTCAAAAAGTTTTCCGATACCTTCTGGTACTTTCAAATGATTTAGTTCCACATCACAAAGTGATCATGCAATCAGACAATACTAGGATTATTCATCAATGCTTAGTGTAGGTATTGTCACCCAATTATCGGAAGGTACGACCAACTGACAGCTGAGTGGGGGACAGGAGGCATTCAGCACACGCCTACCCATTTATCTTGTGGTGTTAACTGAGGGGATGGTTGGCGGGGTATCGCGGACCACTGTGCCATCTTTTTCCCCTCCCCCTGACATCTGGAACAATCGGGATGATTGTTCGAGCCGCGAAGCTTCGAGATGCAGCGATCTGGCTATATAAGTGGCGCATTAGACAACTCAGGCAGTTCTCAGTTCTCGGTTCTTGACGAGCAGCCATGAAGAGCGCAGTGCTAGCAAACAGACTGGAAGACTGCGTACGTGTATCAGAGGAGTTCTTAGTCAGCTCTAGAGAGTGGTACGTAACTGTGAGTGTTGCGTAATAGTGTGGAATGGACCTGTGACATACGAACTGGTGGATTGTAATTGTGTACGCTACGTAATTCTATGTAATTGGCAAGTGTACCAACTGTAATTCGGCAGAAATAAAGAACATTTTGAGTTTGTGCAACTGGACTTTTAATTTCACGAACCCACAAAGTCACAGTATGTTTTTACAAAATACATATATTAATATAATTTTGAGTCAAACTAGTAATCCAAACTCGACATATTGCTAATGTTTACCTAGAAGGCATTTAGTTAGTACCTTTCTAACATCCTTAGCTGAGACATTAGCTGATGTTAGGAAGGTCCTAATGAAATGTATTCTAGGTAAGCACTAGCAATATATTGTGACTTTGTGGGTTCGTGAAATAAAAAGTCGAGGTTACAAACACAAAAACTGCACTTTATTCTCGTAGCAATACACTCTTCACAATTACAATTTGCTAGATAACCTAAAACTGTTTATTTTTAAAAACACTTCGCTCAACTGTCTGTCACTTCCGGTAACGATCGGCCCCGAAGTTTCCCGAATCTCCACCGGCCATCATTTATTGATCAGCATCGCGAGTCTGCCGCCAGGGTAACACTGCTCCCTCCTCAAGGCTGGTCGTCCCGAACAGCGCCTTCGTAGCGGGCCAGGCGATCCAGGTGTACCACCAACATCTTTCCTCGGGGCACCTTCTGGATGCGGTAGACCACATCGTTAATCCTCTTCACCACACGGTACGGTCCTTGCCATGGCTGCTGAAGCTTCGGGCAGCGTCCCTTGGTCCGGGTCGGACGGTACAACCAGACCACGTCACCTTGCCGGAACCCTTGGCTGTTGGCTTGCCTGTCGTATCGGGTTTTCATGCGGTCGCTCGCCTTCTGGATTTTCTGGCGAGCCATCTCATGCATGTCGTGGAGGTGGTCCACCAGGTTCTCCACATACTCGGTCGCTGGCTGTTTCACCCCCGGAGGGCTACCAAAAGCCAGGTCACAGGGGAGGTGTAACTCTCGGCCAAACATTAAGCTGGCTGGCGTGATCCCCGTGGTGTCGTGTGTTGATGAGCGGTAGGCCAGCAAGAACAGTGGCACCTTGACGTCCCAGTCTCGCTGATGGCTGGCCACGACCTTCCTCAAGTGTTCCTCTAAGGTCTTGATGTACCTCTCGACCATGCCATCCGACTGGGGATGTAGAGATGTTGTGTGGGTCTTGTTAACCCCAAGTCTCTCTAGTGCCTCCCTCATCAGGTTGGACTCAAAATTGGTGCCTTGATCACTGTGCAGCTCTAATGGCACCCCAAATCAGCAAAACACTTGCTCAATGAGGCAGTCTGTGATTGACCTTGCCTCTTGGTTCGGGATGGCATATACCTCCGGCCACTTAGTGAAGTAATCCACGACCACCACCAGGTACTTGTTGCCTCGGTCGGATATTGGGAATGGTCCAGCAATGTCAACGGCGATCCGTTCGAATGGCGCTCCGACGTTGTACTGTTGCATGCGACCCCGGCTCCTAGTCTGGGGGCCACGACTCGCCGTGCACACGTGACACTGACAGCACCATCTCTCAGCGTCTGCTCGGAGCCTCAGCCAGTAGTAGCGCTGCCGTAGATTGTCAATCGTCCGGTTCGCTCCCAGGTGTCCTCCTGAAGTACCGGTGTGCACTTCTTCCAAGACTTCCGGAACCTTACTCCGGGGAAGTACCAACTGTTCTCTCTGCGTCTTCCCATCGGGTGATTCCCATACCCAGAACAGCACACCCTCTCTGGTCTTCAACGAGTCCCAGTGGGCCAAGTAAGACTTGTAGGTGGCATTCCTCGGAGCGACGTCCGCCCAGGTTGGTCTCGTCCTCGCCTCCACTTCCCTCAAGAGTGGCCCCAAGTCTGCGTCCGCCAGCTGCTCCCTCCTCAGGCCTGCGCTATCCCAGCCATCCGCAGGCACTGCCGTGACTACTCGAACTGCTGCGGCATGCTCCTTCTCCTCCACTCTTGTGCATTGGCCGCACTCTTCTGGACAGGGTCTTCGGGACATAGCGTCCGCGTTACCGTGGCTCTTCCCTCTGCGATGTTCCGAGGTGAAGTCGTACTCCTGCGGCCTCTGAATCAAACCTGCTGTCTGGTCTTCCGGTCGCGCCGTCACCATCACCTCGCTCCTCGTGGGGACAACCACGTCTTCGTTCAAGATGACCCTACCGATTCCAAGGCGCTCTTCAGTTTGACGGAGTATAACCTCTTCTCCGTTGAGCCGTAGGACCTTCCTGCCGACGTCGACCGTCGCCTCGTGGCTCCTGAGGGCATCCAGTCCCAGAATCACCTCCTCAGCCACCTTCGTGACGAACACCCACAGACGCACGGCACTCCGTCACAAGGTCAGCTCCAGCAGGGCCTCCTCCACAGGCATGGTGTCACCCGATGCCGTCACAAGCTCGTATGGTCGGCTCGGCTTCCTCGTCGGCAAACCCTTCGCCACGTCAGGTCTGATGATGGTCACGGCCGCCCCGGTGTCCACCAGCACGCGGCACGGCTTTCCTCTTACCCAGCCGTCCGCGATGAGGTTGTCATCCATCCCCGGCTGACGGCGCGGATTGTCACTCGAGGGGATGGTGGTAATGTCGCCGACGTACCCCTCTCCACGACGGCCCTTACTCGTTTTCCGGCTGCTCTTCCTGGTGTGGGCAGTCTCTCCGCAGGTGCCCGGGCTGTCCGCACCCCCAACGCAGGCCACTAGGTGTTCGCCGGCGTCCCTCAGCTGGTCTTCTGTCTCCGGCGTAGCGGGCACTCCTCGGTCTCGACGTCTGGATAGATGTTACTTTGGCCGCCTCCATCCTTAATGCCGCTGTCAGCGCCTCGTGGATGGTTTTATAATCGCCGAGCATTAGGCGCTGACGAATCTCCGTGTCCCGTACCCCGTCGACAAAGTTGTAGGCGGCTTCCCGGGATACGAACTCCAGTGGCAGGACAACCAAGGCCTTGCTAGCCAGCTGCTCAATCGCTATGGCGAACTCCTGCAGCATCTCCCCCGGCTGCTGTGACCTTGCCTTTAGTTGGCTGTGGTACGCTGCGGCTAAGCAGTGGTTCCCGAAACGATTCTCCAGGGCCTCCCAGATGTCCTTGGGCGCCGCCGTTGTCTGCACCGCATTTAGGACTTCCGCGGCCCGTCCCTGGAGGCTGGCTATTAGCTGTGTGGCCTCCTCCTCCGGTGACCATCTGTTGTGCTTGGCCACTGTGTCGAACTGGCGGCGGAGGACCTCAAATGTTGATGCGCCGTCACATTTCGGCGGTTTGACGCACGCAGATGTTGTGTCGCGTCCCGGCGCGCGGCCTTCAAATCCTTCAGTTTCCTGCCGACGATGTCCTCTACTATGGCATTCAGGGGCTTGACGCTGCTGTCGGCCTTTCCCTCAAGGTCGTCAACGCAGCTCGCCAGGTCCTCGACGCGCTCGTCCACTTGGCCCATCCGCTTGCCCAGCTCCGTCACGTTATCCCTCACGCCGGCCAACTGTTCTTCAAACTTCACGGCAAGGGCCTCGTTTGCCGCTTTCATCTCCGTGGCCAGGCTGTCGTTCGCTGCCCTCATTTCTGTGGTCAGTTCGACCTTCAGTTCTTGCATCTTCTCGGCGATGTTGTCGTTGGCCATCTTCATTACTTCCATTTTGTATAAAATCTTTTTCAGTGCCGATTCCATGGCCATGATCCCACTTCTGACGCCAGTTGTGACTTTGTGGGTTCGTGAAATAAAAAGTCGAGGTTACAAACACAAAAACTGCACTTTATTCTCGTAGCAATACACTCTTCACAATTACAATTTGCTAGATAACCTAAAACTGTTTATTTTTAAAAACACTTCGCTCAACTGTCTGTCGCTTCCGGTAACGATCGGCCCTGAAGTTTCCCGAATCTCCACCGGCCATCATTTATTGATCGGCATCGCGAGTCTGCCGCCAGGGTAACAATATGGAGCATAGAGTACTACGCAGTTTAACTCATCATTACATTAATTTTGTGTTTCATTGTACCACAGTCTGTATTCATTAAGAACACATTAATGTAATGCGTGTTTGGAGGAATTTAGTAACAGTGATGTCAAAATTAATTGAAGAAACTATTTTTAGTCAATTTTTAACCTGTCACTTTCTTTAACTGCCCTCTTATACAACTATATAGTGTCAGGGTATTCTTGCTCCTCTTAGCCCTTATGCCCATAGACGGCGGGTTGAGGAACAGAATGTTTAAATCAGTGAGAGAGAATCCAGGATGTGTGATCAGCCCAATGCCTGGTATGAGTGAGGGAAGTGGATGACAGAATGAGTGCGATATGAAATGATAGGAAAGATGGAGCAATTGGTGGAATGCTCGCAGGGGAAACTGGAGACCCTGGAGAAAGCCCGCCCTAGTGCCGTATTGTCTACCACAAATCTCACTTTGCGGTAGCCTGGAATCGAACCTGGGCCAAGCGGTGAGAGCCAAGCGGTCCAACCACTTGACCATGGTGCGGCCCACTTCTGTCATATTTTTATATTATTGACGGACTAGTTTCAGAAGACACTGCTTCCATTTTCAACCTTGAAGGTCTGACTATCATCTGTTGTGTGTTAGAAACAGAGTAGCTTTTTCAAATACTAATACATATCTTGTAATAACAAGCATTATGCAAACAATTCAATGGATCAATAGTTTATAATTAGTATGAGTACTATTAATAATAGCTGGAAGTCGCAGTAAGTGACGTCCACAACTTTAAATGAGACCCACATCACATTGGGGATACTTTGATAGTCACAGATGAAGCCTAGGGCAACTTGAATCTACCACCCCAGACTCATAAATAAACTTAAGACCCTCACTATTATAACCAAAAATAAAACCACAGAGATACCCCTGTCATGTCCTTTCTGTAAATTGGCAATTTAATAGAAGTTGTTATGCTTAAATTTAAGGGTCAAACCTTAGCTTACTGTAAATCCTTAAATTTCAAGCAATCTTTATGCCATATCAGTCTCACCTGTGCTGAAGAGCTTGTTAAAGAAGTGAAGAACTTTGGTGCTGTACTGTGTGGACAGTGAGCCTTGTGGGGTTGCCACAGACAACAACACTGTTACCAAGTCACGTCCTGCCTCCTGATTGAAGAACTGACACAACGCCTGACGTCCTGCTGGTTTGTCTAGAAGAGTCTCCATGAATTTGATGCATTCCAAAAGAACCTTTTCATCCACTGCAACACTGCACAGAAAAACAAAACAAAAACTCACACTTATCAAACTCATTTTGATCTAATAAATACGACTCATCTATAAATTAATAATCATTTTGATCTATTTTTACTTTTCTAAATATTTTAATTCATAGGGTTTTTACAGTAAAAGAGGAATATATTGCTAATACACATTCATCTCATAAACTAAAAAGAGTATCTGAATTAGGATTTAAGTAACAGAAACACTTGAAATCATTTTCAAACAAGCTTCTGTTTTTTCTTGTTAAACATACATAGCCAGAGAGGTGAATCTGATTCTAGAGTCTTGGCTGTGATTTTAACACAGAAAACCAAAAGAGGTAGAGAAAGCAACTTATAAAACACAGACAAAATACTGCAGCAGCACATCATGTCAGCATTCAAATTGTAACAAATATTAAACTACTAAAACTAATCAGGTATGCAAATAAGCTTGACCACAAGAGAAAATTCTACTGATAAAAAATAAAACATACGCTTTGCTGTACACACAGCTAATGTGGAAGAACAATTAATTGCCATCAATTACCTAATAGTTTGAATAGTTGTAAATAAAAGTGTTGTTAACAGTGAAGCTAATTTCATGTCTAGGCATGTCTCATAGTATATGAGAACTCCTAGTGTTCTACCAGGAAACACACGAGTCTCTTGGAGAATTTAATGTCATGTCGGCATGTTGGTCATAGTAGCTCAGTGGTTTAGAGCAACCGCATGGAGAGTGGGGGATGCAAGGTTCAAATCCCGGCTATGGCATTGAAATTTTCAGTGTGACTACTCTCCCCTAGGGGAGGGGATCCGTCCCCTTCAGCTGCCGTGGTGCAGGCGCTGTGGACCCTTAGCACTCGTGGTACCTCTGACGTTACTAGAGGAAGCTTCGGCCGAACTGTCAAGCCCCTCCCGTAGGGGAGTTATTCAGATTGGGTTGGACTTGAGAGGGCAGCGTGTTCCCGACACCCACGGGAAATTGGGTACCTCTGGCCAGGCTACGGCTGCCCAGAGGGGTAGAGGGTTGCCTAATAAGTCCCAGGTACTAGCCTGCAGAGCTAGCAGAAGGTGTGCTAGACCACCAGGCAGCCCCACCGAGGTTATTGGTAGTCTTCCCTGCGGGGTTGATGCGCGTAAGTGGCATATCCACTTCCATCCCGTCTTGAGTTGTTGTCAACGGGGGGGAATTTTTAAGAAATCAGGTATTGCCCTATGGAAAGAGCCCCGGAGTATCCATTGCTCCCGGATTGAAGGAGGCCAGGGTCTTTGGACCTATGGGTCCAGGACTGATTGGATAGAACCTCTGCACATAACTGTGGCTCTACTCATTCAAACCTTAGCCTACACACAGCTAGTGTGAAAGGAAATGATTATTTCCATCAATTTACCTACAATAAACATAGTGGTTTATTTCATAGATTTTTCTTGCAAAAGTATTTGCATTGACTCTTTTTTATATGTTTGAATGTTTCTTTTACTTTTATAATGTATTTCATGTTACAATCTAGGCATTCTATACTATATATTCCTGACTTTTTCCCTAGGAGATTTTAATACTGTGTTTGTTCTGGGGAGCAAGTTATTAATTCTCTGAAAAAGTGTTCAAATTTGTCAGCAGCTGATGAGAGCAGTAGCCACTCAAAACATGTCCAAGTACTGTCTATTGCAGCGATGTGAATAACTAAGTTTTCCTACTCATTTATTTTCATTTTATATACTTCACTGTTAACTGCTTCCATACTATTACTTACAATCTGTCTTGATTTCAACTATACTTACAAGAACTGTGCTGACGACTGTGCTGTAAAGCTGCGAAGCAAGTAATATGTGTGTTCCAAAACAATATAGTATACTCGTTTCTGATGATCTTCGGTTTCAGGATCCCCTATCACTCGTTCAAGTGTGCGAAGTACAGTATCATGTAAGTGTTCTGTGCAAGCATCTAGGGTGAGTGGAACCAATACATCCACTGCTCGTTGTCGCACCTCGCTGCCTTCTGGACATTTTCTGGAAACAATCACAACTAATATGAGAACTGAATCAGAAAATTCTTGCATAGTCTGCCCTCTAATTATTTAATATTTCTTGAATAAAAACTGAACCTACTAGTTGAGTTTTATAACAGAGATATAAACTATCTGTAAACATTAATCATGAGTTCCAATTTAAAACTATGGTAACACTGGTTTCTTATGGAGTATTCTGTAGCTAAAGAGTATTTAAAATATTTAAAGTTACAATACATAGTATTGTCACCGATTGCATTGTTGTGTTGGAGCTGCTGCAAAGCCAGAGCTGTGTGCATGGACAGCAGGAAAGAAAGAGACAGAGAGAAGCACACAGAGCTGAAAACTTGTCGAGAGAGAAAGAGACAGAGAAGTCTGAATTTTCCGCTTTTCTGATGCTGTCGTGATTGTTATCGAATGGTCTACTATGTTCTAAATGACTGGGAGGTATAAACAGTGGCAAAGTGTGAGAAACAGTTGTAATTGTGGGAATTGTGTGATGCTGGACATTTGAACTGTACCGCAGTGATTCGTTTGTTTGTTTACATGTGGCAGAGCAACAAAATGACCTTGAAGACTGCTGTTTGTCAATGTCACGTCTTTTTATTGCTGCAAGGTTGTACAAAGCTTCTGTTTACTACAATAGTGTTTTTAAAGTTCTGCTAACATGACTTTTGATTCTCCGGAACCCAAGAAGTCACAGTATTCAAGGGGTTAATACTGTTTAACACTTTCAAAACAACAATTTTTTTAAAAATATTACTATTTTATAAAGTGATCATTTTATTACGATTATTTTAATTAAAACACTATAATTTAAGAAATTTACCTGACAAGAATGAATATTTTAGATTTTCTGGGAAAAGTCTGTGAAGTCAACATTATTTGAAAGGAAGTTTTATGCCATACACCTGATACACATATGCACTAGACAAACTGTACTACACAAAATATGCAATTTCTTTGAAATACACAATTTCTTCTAAATGACTTTTGACCTGTGATAAGCCATTTCCAAGATATCCATTATTACTGGTTTGCACTGCTCAACATTATGTCATTCTTTCAAAATCTTGTCAATGTTTGCTAATGCTTTGGATTTTGGACTTCATTCGTCTGGCATCCCAATAATAAGATGTTAGTTGCGTGTAAAATCACCTAGTTTTGGGACTGCTAGGGTTGCAAGGGTAGTGATGTGCAACCTATAACCTCTCCTACCCAAATCTCATCCTCTCACCTGCTCATGATGTTTGTAAAGTGCTCATAAAAATGAAACAAGCCTATAAACGGCTAGTGTGGAGAAATTATTAATTTCCATCAATTATTTAATGAAACAAGAAGATAAGTCAACAGTAGCATTTCAGTTTTGGAACAAAAACCATGATGTTGATCCAAATCAAAAATTACTAAGCAGAGTGATAAACCAAAATAAACTGACATGGGAGAACATATTCATATGGAAAAATAAGGACCGAGTAATGAACTTTGAAATCCCACCAGCAGATAATTTGACAAAGAAGTTCATAGTTCCACCACCAGAGAGAGGAGAGCAGACAACAACAGACAGTTGGAAAGAGATTGTAATGGAGGCTTCTGAAACTACTCCCTCAATAATATAAAATGTAAATGGCGAAATGTTTAGTTTTTTTTTTCAATTAATTTTGACATTACTGTTACTAAATTCCTCCCATCATGCATAACAGTTTATTCTACATGTTATATGCAGTTAAGGCCATACTGCAGGCAGTTTTTTAATGCCAGTTTCAAAGAAAGTATGAGGACGTGTGCAGAGCAGTTGCGCACAAAGTCTTTCACCTCCTCATTGGTTGAGAAACGATGTCCTCCAAGAGCTTCTTTGAGTGGGCCAAACATGAAGTCACATGGTGAGAGGTCTGGGCTGTAGAGTGGATGTGGAAGAGCACTCCAGTGCATTTTAGCCAATTTTTGCTGTGTTGCTGCTGCGGTGTGTGGTCTGGCATTATCCTGCAGAATCAGCACATTTCTGATCGGGCTACTGCAACGTTTTGATAGGAAAGCAACTCGAACTTGACTGAGGTCACAGTAGTAGCCAGTATTAATGGTCTGTCATCTTTGTCCTTGTTGTTTGAGGAAATCAATGAGAACACCTTTCGAGTCCCAGAACACTGGCCAAAGCTTTCCCTGCTGACAGTCGTGACTTGGCTTTCACCGGCAGTTGCTCTCCACTCCTCCTCCAGACTGGCCCTCTTTGATATGGGTATGTAATGATGCACCCATGTCTCATCACAAGTGATGATTCTGTTCAGAAAAGCATCACCTTCCTCTTCGTAGTGTGTGAGAAGCATGCGACATTCAAACTCTCACTGCTTTCTGTTCTGAGAGAGATACCGTGAGATACTGTGGAACCCAACGAGCTGATACTTTTATCAATTTCAGCTCCCTTCAAATGATTGATTGGACACTCCCATAGCTTATGGGAAGTTGTTGACAAATCTCAAGCACTGTGATGTGGCAATCCCCTTCAATGATGTCTTGAACAGCTTGGATGTTTTCTGGATTGATGCTGGTGCATGGGCGGTGACGTTCACGTCCTTCGTTAAACTCATGGCACCAATGTTTAACTCTCGACCATGAAAGGGTTGTTTCCCCAAACTGTGGGAGTAACCGACATTTTCATTGACAAGAAACTTGATTATTACTCGTTGCGCAACAGCTGGATGCACCTCTCTCTCAGACATCTCGGCAGTAGCTGAGGGACGGAGAGGGACCTCACTGCATGTGCTGTAAAAGCCTTGAACCCATACGGCACTCCATGTGTGCACAGTAAACAAAGACCTGTAAATATTTGATTGCCCCTTGTACAAGCTAAGAGAAAAGTGGATTAGGGCAAAAGAAGTGAAGGTCAAGAAGAAATGACAACAAGCTGCTTATGGCCAGGGGACCTGAGTCAGCAAGTAAATCTTAGGGAAAGCAATTTCATGTATTTGTCCAGGATGTATAATACAGCATGTTCTATGTTAAAGTCACTGTAGTGAAACTGTACAAATAAATAAATTAATTAATATATACATAAATCATTTAACTCTTCTAATTCTGAAATTCAAATACATTGGAAATGCGTTGTCCAGTAATGCAGTTAAATGACAAAATAGATAATCAAAATCTCTTAACTTCACTTTAGGTAGGTATTTACTTAATACATCTACCCCATATTTGAAATTTGGATGGTCCTGCAATTTCATTCTCAAATTGATATATTAGACAAAAGTTAAACCTTTTACTTATACATTTTTTGGATGCTAATGGCATATGTATGTGTTTCATGCACACTAATATTATGAATAGCTATACTTACGTGATATGCTCCCCAATGAAAGTGACTAGGGAATGTAGCAAGTACTTCAATGAAGGATTGATGCTAAATGAACCATATTTTGAAAGTGAAGAGATATGGGTATCAATGACAGCAAGAATATAGCTTTCAGCTGGTATCACATCATTTGCATACGTATTCTGTAAAATGAAACAGACTTAATTTTAGTATTAAAAAAAGTATACCTAGGTTAAATTTATAAATAATCATAGAAAAAACATATTCTTTGTGTATTTTGATTTTGTCAACTCTACTAATTTCCACACAGTGTTTCCCCTTCCAGTGCTAATGATCACACTTTTAGGAGACATAGATTTTGGTCTTTGAAAATTAAAGGAATCATATTTCACATAGAACAATTGTTTTCTTTCTGCCATTAGTTTAAGTTAAAAGCTTTCTCAAAAGCCCCTCATTCACATGAAATGATGTTCTTCACTGGAGTCAGTCTTTATGTAAAATTTCATTATACAAAACCATTTTTCTATTGAAAACTGCACCATTTCTCTCAATATTTTTCAGTAATCACAATTACTATTAAACTGTACAACTCTTCAACAGATAATGTAGATGCAGTTTAGGAAGATATGAATAAAGTGAGGTCAATATTATTAATGAACACAAGAACAGTATCAAATGTGAACAAAATGCAGGTAGGCACAGTGAGACTGTCTGTACCAGTTTTATGTGTATACCCAGAAGTAAACTAATATGTACATAAAGGAAACTTGTAGAATAGAGAAAAATAAAACCAAAAAAAGCTAGGGCTGCAGTGATACATACCCAAGGGAAGTCTGCCACACGATTGTCATTCCATTTCTCCAAAACAGTTCTTACACCTGCAGGAAGTAATGTCATTAGTGCTGTGGCTAGACTGTTGGTCTTGTTACACTGGCTTGATGAAATAGCCAATATCTCTTTAAAAGCTTGAAAGTCTTGAAGCGAGTATTTTCCAACTGGTTCCGAGCTTTCATTCATTTGATATAACAAACTAGACCTGGGGAATAAACAGATTGGCAGCTGTTAATTTTTATCCGTAGAATAGCAATAATAACTATCTGGATTTATATCCCTGTCACAAAGTTCACTTTAAGCAATTTTAAAAAAAGTGTTCTTGTTACCTGCTGCAAGCTATGATTGTTTCTGTGAGCTGCAGCACATGTGGTAGAAGCTCCTGAGCTAGTTCACTGGCAGATGGCGTGGGCTCTGCTGGCTGTACATTTCTGAAATTAAACAAATAGCATCATTATACATAATGATTATACTGTTAGGTTTAATTTGTCTCCTAATTATTCTATTATGTCAAACCACTTTTGTGGAGCGAGGTGTACACTGGGTATTCATTTTTGTTTGCTGTCCGATGAGACTTTAATTAACATCTGTCCAGAAAATCATCAAAGCAGTGCTCTATACTGGGGTTGTTTGATATGTCTAGTAAATTTCCATGAAGGGATCGACACTTTTTGTTGAAATTTTGTGGGCAGTAAGCTTGATTATTCAAGATTGTACAGAAAATTTGAATGTGCTATAATATACTGTCACGAACCCGTTGTCGTAATTGGCACTGATGCACACAAAGGAGCACATAGTGCAGCGCAGAGATAAAAAGCTTGTCGAAACAGATAAAGTTAGATGACTGAAAGGTTCAGGTTTCGTCTGGTAATTTCTGGAACAGTGAATAGAGAACATTCTACAAACATCTAGAAATGCGAGTGAGCTATAGAAAAAAAGGAGCCGCGATTGCCAGTCAGTGTCACAGTCAAAATGGAAATTGATAATCGAGCGTGTGTGGCTGTTTTGAAAGTGAACTCTTTGTTTGTGGTCAACGACCTTGGAAGATTGTATTTGTGTATGTTACGTAATTCTGCTACTGTAAGGGTTGACCAAAGAGTATTTCTACGGAAATAAAGAACATTTTGAATTTCTGCAAATTGGAATTTTAATTCTATGAACCCACAAAGTCACAATACATTCATTGTTGACAGCTATCTCAACTGGTATGATAGCTGTGATTGAAAATGGAAAAAACAGTGTTTCATGCCGTTATTAAACATTTTCATTTGAAGGGCTGGATTGCCACACAAGTCAAAACTGAATTGGATGAAGCTCACACGGACTCTGCACCAACATTGAAGACCATTTACTTTTGGATCAATGAATTTAAGCATGGTCGTAGAAGCACCGAAGATGAATCATGCTCTGGTCGACCATTTGTCACCACACAGGACACCTTGAAAAAAGTCCATGATCTGGTTATGCAAGACCATCAAATCAAAATTCGTGAGATTAATGAGGCTGTAGGCATCTCAATGGAATGAAAGCACAATATCCTCCATGAAAAATGGGAAATGGAAAAACTGTGTGCAAGATGGGTGCCATGATTGCTCACAGTCAACCTAAAGCGCATCTGGAAGAATTCTTCTACCAAGTGTCTGGCAATGTTTAATCACACTGCAAGACTTTTTACATTGATTTGTGACCATGGATGAAACTTGGATACATCACCACACACCAGAGTCAAAACAATGGACAAAGACTGGTGAAAGTGCACCTAAGGAGGCAAAGACCATTTTGTCAGCTGGGTAAAATGGCCACTGTTTTTTTGGGATTCTCAAGGAATAATCTTCAGACTACTTGGAAAAAGGCAGAACCATAAACTGGAGCCTATTATGCTTCATTGTTGGATCGTTTGCAACATGAGTTGACTGAAAAGAGACCAAGATTGAAACACAAATACGTGCTTTCACCGGGATAATAGACCATCAGACATATCAGCAATCACAATAGCAAAAGTGCATGAGTTGGGCTTTGAATTGATTCCTCATCCACCTTTTTCATCAGACTTAGCCCCAAGTGACTTCTTCCTATTCCCAAACTTGAAAATTTTGCTTGGTGGTAAGAAATCTTCGCTCTTCTTTCTAATATGCGACGCTGCAATTTTTTTCTAATTCCTTCACACTTTTTGATGTTTTTATACACAACCCTGATTTTTAATATAATTTCTTTACTTTTTAGTGCAATTTTCTGTTGGATGGCATTCTTCTAACATTATTGTTTATTTACTTACTGTATAATGTAGCCATATTGAACAATTTGGTGCAGCCAAATTATGCTTGTTTCTCCACTGAATGTAATGCTGCCAACAGTCTTAATTGTCCCGAAGTTACACTATCTAGCAGACTAATACAAAGTAGTACCTAAATTGCACCACATAGCTAACTAAACACTAACATGGTTTGAGCAGGCTAAGTTATCACCCGGTCAAATTTTGTTACTCATGCACTGCTTTGCACATAAACAATCCTATGACACAACGATAATGGAGCGCTCCATAGGAAATACATGTATGAGCTCACGGACTGGTTCAGCTACTGCCGCGAAGTGTGCATGATGTCAAATGACACCAAGTATACCGCAAGGGAGAAATTGGCGGTCCCGGCCACGTCATTCAAATCGACGAATGCAAAATAGGACGATGCAAGTTTCATTGTGGGCGCTGCAATTAGACTGTAGAGCGTATTTGCATCCCTCCTGTTGTTGGGGCATATCGTCATCCACACCTCATTTGTTTCCATGTCAATCATTCTCAAGATCCAGTTGCCCTCTACGATGCGCCCATGATGAAACTTGGGTGGTCCTATTTTGCATTCGTTGATTTGAACGACTTGGCCGGGAGCGCCAATTTCCCCCTTGCGGTATACTTGGTGTCATTTGACATGCACACTTCGCGGTAGTAGCCGAACCAGTCTGATACAGCCCATGAGCTCATACATGCCTACGGAGTACTCCATTATCGTCGTGCCGTATTTGCAAAGCAGTGCATGAGTAACAAAATTTGACCGGGCAATAACTTAGTTTGCTCAAACCATGTTCCTTTGTACTCGGACTGCGTCACCTATGTCTGGGGCATTTTTGTAGAGGTTGGCTACATATTTTACATATCTTTCTCATATTGACTGCAACATGAGAATCGGCTGGTTGTCTGCTTGCGCATGCGTATACATGCACCTTTGGACTTAGAAAATATACTTGTGTCGCACAAAAGAAAGTCTCTACAAAATTTTAAATGAAGAAGTGATAGTGTAGACCTTGACAGAATCTATTTTTCCGACGGGATGAAAAAGCTGGAACATAGCTGGACCATCAATGAATACTATGTCGAGAAATAAGGTGAGATGTAAAAAAAAAATCTTGGTTTTTTACCAGACTTATCAAACAACCCTTGTATGTATTGCCTTTGGCATTCCAGTTTCACAATTTTATTCTAACATGAGGGAAAGGTGCTGCATTGTCATGTTCATATTGCAGCAGTTCACCAGCGATAAAATGCTGCATCATATTCAAAGATCAGACTTGTTTCCATATCATGCGGGAAGGTTAAAAGGATATCCTCATGGAACAGTCTTGTGAATTCTACATACAATCCCTAGGAAGCAACTCGAAGTGAAAAATGCTCTAAAAGGCTCTCCAGATATGAACCATCGATTCAGCTATTGATACTGATTCAACCATACTTAGATGGGGCCACTCATAGAAGCATTTCTAGCTAACCATAGACTTGCTTCAAAGAATGACATATATTGGAAAACAAAAACAGACTAAAAATGAACACAGTGCATATAAACATTTGTTACAAATATTTATTATAACTTTTATATTTGTGTTGCTTCACTGTCAATAGCCTCAGTTTTCCTTTTTATTTATATCAGAGCTAAATTCCAGCAACATACTCTTTAAAAATCTATCATTTTACATACTGTCTTGTACAATAAGGTCTGCAATTGAATAAAAAATAAAAACTGAAGCTCTCAACAGTGAAGCAATACAACAAATATTTGTCAGAAACTTACACTTATCTTGTATAATTGTAGATTCTCCAGGACTATTAAGTTAATTGATGGAAAGATAGAGTCTAACAAAAATTTAATGCCATGGCTGGGATGTGAACCATGGATCTCCCAGTTTCCGTCCAGTCACTCTTACCCATTGAGCTACAATGGCCAACGTGCCGTCCTGACATTAAATTCTCCAACTGACTCATATATTATCCCGTGAACCTCTGGGAGCTCTTGTATTCGAGATACACTGTTTGTGGCGACTTACTATTGTAAGTACTTAAGACCCAGGCTTCATCATTAAACTCTTATTACTTAAGTTAATTGATGGAAATTAATCGTTCCTCCATACTCGCCATGTATAGGCTAAGGTTTTGGATAGTCAACCTGAAAAAGTCAATGCCATGGCCGGGATTTGAACCATGGATCTCCCAGTTTCCGTCCAGTCTCTCTTACCCATTGAGCTACAATGGCCAACGTGCCGTCCTGACATTAAATTCTCCAACTGACTCATATATTATCCCATGAACCTCTAGGAGCTCTTGTATTCAAGATACACTGTTTGTGGCGACTTACTATTGTAAGTACTTAAGACCCAGGCTTCATCATTAAACTCTTATTACTTAAGTTAATTGATGGAAATTAATCGTTCCTCCATACTCGCCATGTATAGGCTAAGGTTTTGGATAGTCAACCTGAAAAAGTCAATACCATGGCCAGGATTTGAACCATGGATCTCCTAGTTTCTATTCAGGTGCTCTTACGCATTGAGCTACCATGGCCAACGTGTTCTCATGACAAATTCTCCAACTGACTCATATGTTTTCCTGGACAGAAACCAGGAGATCTGTGGTTCAAATTCAGGAGGAGAAGGCTCCCCAGAAGGAGCCTGTGATGATCAACCGATGATGACAACTTTGGATACTGAGAACAGCATACATTATTAATGGGATAAGTGGACCACCAACAACTGAGGATGTGAGAAAGATTGAGGCAGAATGGTAACTTAATGGACTAGTGGAAGAGCAGTCGTTTCTAGCCTCAGATGACAACCTACATCAGGACAAGGAGGAGCCTGTGATGATCAACCTATGATGACAACTTTGGACACCCATGGAAGGATAGAGGCTGGCAGGAGATGTAGAATGGAACTCGTGATCAACAGGAAGAAATATGATAAACCCAGTTTAGGTTAGGTCAGATATCTTATTGAAGAATAAAAATAAGAATAAAGTTAAAAGAAATAGCTTCTAGAAGCCAAAGTCTTGGTAGTGAAGGTTCCCCCCCCCCCCCCTTGCCAAATCCCAGACATGGCATTGAATTTTTCAGTTTGACTCCATCTATATAAAGAGTAGGTGTTTATTCTAAGTAATTTGCTGTGGCTTCCTGGTTAAAGAGGGATAGATTTGATTCCCAGGTAGACCTTGATGCTGAACTGCTCATTAGGATGTCTAAACCAGTTCTAGTACTGATGAATTTGTAATTATACAACATGTATGCAAAGTTTGTTACAAAGTATTTATTATAATTGTAGTATTTGTATTGCTTCACTTCAGTTTTTGTGTTGTTTTATATTGTTTGTTTACTTACTTTGTAGCCTCTGTAGTCTCTGGTGATGGTTTAGGAACTCCTTCATCCATCAATACTTGTATCTTTGCTATTACAGCATCCAGGAGATACATGTCAGACAACTGTGGTAGACTAGCCTTGGGCACCAGCGAGTCTAGAAGAGAGAAGTCTGTTAAAACAGTGTAATAGCAGAGTAACAGAGAACAAAACTTTGAGTGTCACGCTGTATTGTAAACTGCAAGTTACCTGACTTTTGCACCTGCGGACAAAGCCTCGTAATGCAGTTTTTGGCTACCTGGACATCATACTTAAGGTTGTTCACTATTTTTGCTACATTTTTCAGCAGAGTTTCTGCATACTGTGTGTACATTCCTTGCTTCACTAGACAATCCTGAAAGAAAAAAAAAAAAAAAAAGTCCTCTTTATTTGGAGGTATATTTATTAACCTGAAAACTAAACTATTAAAAGGGCAAGTTTATGTGAAAAAGGTTCAAACATTTCTTTTTTATGTAATTAATAACAAGAGTAGATTTTCTATAAATGCCAAAGTTCAGTTCATTGTTATTTCTTATTATCTTTAGATGTAGAAAAGATAGACAACCATTAATTTCAGTTTCTAATCTGAATTTTATAGCTTTATCTCGCAAATTTAGAGGTTTTAAAGCATAATTTATGTGTTTATTAGGTACAATAGCAAAAATGTCATCTAAGTGTCTATACCAAGCTTTAATGGTAATACTTTAAATAGATAACAGCTTTAATTAATGATTTTAATAAAGATTTTATACATAATAAGATTGAAGAATTTAAATATCAAAAAATCAAAGTGATGTTTCTACACTTAAAAAATAAGAGATGATCATAATTCTAAAATATTTACCTATCATCCTTGGGCTTTAAACAGTTACAAATTTTTTTTGAAGAACTTGGTATAATTTTGGTTCCCCAAAATAAATATCATAAAATTTAAATTTAAAGGGAGTTGATTAATGACCCTAAACACTTTTACATTTTTCCGAAACATGTTTCAGAGGCTATTTCCTCCACTGTCAACCGGACATTGACAACACTGTTTTCAACACTTCCATGAAAGGAATTATATCAAAGTTTGCTATATGTTTCTAAAAGAAAAGATAACATTTCCCATAATAAAATATCTGGCATTTATCAATTTAATTGTTTAGATTGCGACCACGTTTAATTGGAAGGACCAAACATAACTTAGAAACCAGAAATAAGGAACATTTTAGAAAGACTAGGTATAAACAGACTGACAAATCAGCCACGGCAGATCATTTTTGGTCATTTAAGCATTAAATAAATCCAGAAGTTTAATTATTAAATTAGTCTGACAGATTTAATGGTTTGGGAGAAAATATTTATCTTAAAAAATAGAAATCATGTAACTAATTCTGAAATACCAAGTTTGTTTTATTTTCAGAATTTATTATACAAAAATAATATGTTCCTTAGCAGCAGTAATGATGACAACAGGAATAAACAAAATGACTGATGATGCGGAAAAGTTTTCGTGAAGCTAGTCACCTGAAATTAGGCAAGTGAGTCAACCTTGTATATACTTTTCTCCACTTACAAGTTTTTTATGAAGACTAGTTTCTGGGGACTTCTCCCCTATCGTCAGCTCTGTGGTAGAACTTGTAAGTGGAGAAAAGTATATACAAGGTTGACTCACTTGC
Organism: Mantis religiosa; assembly: GCA_030765055.1. NCBI lineage: Eukaryota > Metazoa > Arthropoda > Insecta > Mantodea > Mantidae > Mantis > Mantis religiosa. Next base: position 31,769,810 of record CM060947.1, read on the forward strand.
CTAATTTTAGTAACAATGGCACTCCACTTTCTGAAATACTTCTTTTTATTCTATATAGTCACCTGAATTCTGTGGAAAGTTCAATTTTCTTATAAAGATAAGTGACCTTTGTGACAAATATATTTTATTGTAATAAACATAGTGTTTCTTCTATTTCTTTACTGATAATGCAACTGAAATGTTTTACATATGATTTTAATGTTTCTTTTTCTTTTACTTACATACACCAGGTTGCAGTTTTTGTTGTCGATTACGTAGATGGTTAATTTTTATTCAGGTGGTATTATGTCTTGTAAAAGAAAAGCCATCAAATTTTGATTTTTATTATTACTTATTTTGTGGAGACAAAGTTATGTTCTATTTCTTTAAAATTTCTCAAGATACATTGAGAATGGTCAGTGAAGTCAAAGCTTACCTTCATCCAGCCAGTGAAAGTCTTGTAAGCAGATCTGGGTCCCCAAACTAGGGAATGGAGAAGCACTGATGGTGATGTAATCTCCTGACCCAAAGCAAGCTTGTCCATGTAAGGAGTGGAAGGTGGCAGTAACAATAGCAACCTACCAAAATACAAATATGAACTGTGTTTAGTAATTACCATTTTGTGGGACTACAATTACATCTTTTAAGAGATTGTAATTACAGACATCTCTTATGGCAGTAACGAAAATATGATCAGAAATCTAACATGTTATAATTATTACTACAGATCCCTAGAATTTTTATACTATAACAATATGAAATTTCATTTATCCAATTGTATTATTATAATTTTTAAATTCCTGATATTTAAACCAGTAAAATTCTCACTTGTCCACTAAAGTGTATTGATTTTGCAAAGAAGTGAAAGAATTCATAACATTCACACCCGATTTCACAAACAGATGTTAAGACTTAACACAAGTTTAGCAATAGTTATAACAAAGTTGCATTTCACCCACAAGTGTTAGCTTAACACTCGTGTTAAGTCTCTTGTTAAACTTACAAGCCATATTTCTGTTGTTAAATCCTTAACAATTGTAAATAGTCAAGATGGCGGGCATGAACTCAGCTGTTGATGTCGATTTGCTATATTTACAACCATCTAAATGGCATTCGTAATAGAGTACGGCCTATGAGGAGAAATTATTTTGAGGAGGTATCAGAAGAACATTTTCTACAGAAGTATAGACTGTCAAACCAAGTTGCTATGAAGGTTACTGTGGAAGTACAAGAGAGGTTAGAACATGCATCAAAAAGAATATGCTGATCTCGTCTTTGCTTCAAGTATTAATAACTTTGCAATTTTATAATTACTGAATTATGTGGATAATACACTGTCCACCTCCCGCCTAGAAACGTTCAAGTCACTCGTCACTTTTCCTTCTTCGCTCCTATTTTTAAATTTAAGTAATACTGAGTTAGAACATGCATCGAAAGGAATATGCCGATCTCACCTTTGCTTAAGTATTAATAACTTTGCGATTTTATAATTCACTGAATTATGTGGATAATACACTGTCCACCTCCCATCTTGAAACGTTCAAGTCACTCGTCACTTGTCCTCCTTCGCCCCTCGTTTTAAATTTATGTAATTCTGACAAAGTTGTTATATGCTTGAAGTAGTGACACAGACATTTGAATTAAATTAGTTTCCAATCTTTTCCCATGTGACATCTTTCTCTTTTACATTCACCGCATCCATCCTCTTATTTTCCACGATATCCGCTATACTTTGTCACCAATTCAATTAACGTTTCTTTCTCCATCAGTGAGAAATTTGTACCACGGCTTCTCTTACGATTTTGTTCACCTGCCACTTTTTCAGCTTTGTGCAGACGAAAATGAAAACAAAAGTGAATCGCAGTATGTTCAAAAAATAATACAACTCATCCATACCCTTCTATAGCTGTAATATTTACAAGTGTTTTGGCATTAACACGTGTTTGTTTACATTTTGAGAAAACAGATTGGTGAAATGTAAGAAATTTAACAGCTTTGTTAGCGCTGTGACATTGTTGCATTACATTTGTTAACGTCGATTTTAATATCTGTTGGTGAAATTGGGCATCAGTGCAGTAAATGTACAAAAATATCTAAAATAAAATGGGAACTCTGTTTTTTAAAACCCTTGAAGACTTCGTACTACTACTGCTTTCTGTCACAGTTACTAAATTAATCATGGTACCATAAATAAATATTAAAGCAATTAATACCACTTCCTAAATTATCCAAATATCCAGAGCCCATATTTTATACTTCATAATCTGAGCTATAAAGAAAAACCTTTATAAAAATGGTATTTTGCGACAAAGAATATGAGTAAGATAGGATAATTAGCATGAGGAAGTTGACTTTATAGCTCATGTTATCCATTACTGAATGTCCACATTTACTGCTGGTTACTAAAGGTCACTAATGGTATAGTCGCCCTGTTCGAACGGTTACCATGGATTTATCTTGGGTAATAGATACCTTTCAGATAACGCACTGATTATTCTTGTAAGAGTGAGAGAGGAACTGACGCGCCTTCCGGTCGTGTGCTAAGCACCAATGAACGCATCACTTCAACCAATGGAATTCGCAGAAATCACAAATGACAGATATACGTTTACTCCACGTGGAGTAATCAGTGCGTTATCTGAGAGGTATCTATTACCCAAGATAAATCCATGGTAAGCGTTCCAGCAGGGCGATTATACAATCAAATTTTAATCTTTGATTGCACAATTTGTTCCAGCCAATTACCATGGTACTTTCAGTTTGTAAGTTTAAATTGCTATATAATGCAATAAATTAATGCTATGGCATGTATGTAGTGAAAAAATGAAACACGTGAACCTCACATTGAAACGCAAAAATTTCTCTTTTTACAAAGTCATAAAAACACCTTCACTCTCATATATTTTACGGTCAAACTGTAACAGTTGGTAAACAAAAAATGCAATAAAATAAGGGAAAAGCACATCTTTTATAATTTTAAATGTTACTTCCTTTTTCCAGCATGGAATGTTAGCAATGCTGTACTTTTAAGCAATGTTTTCTTAGCAGTTATTGTTTTTAATGACACTACCACTTTGCACGACATGCACACAATAATTTAGTAGAGCTTCTCGGGTTACCAGCTGTGCGATATTTATAAAGTTGCTTGAGCTTCGGCCATGTTTACATGTTTACTCTATGGCCGAAAGCCTTAGCAACTTTATAAATATCGCACAGCTGGTAACCCGAGAAGCTCTACTTTTTTTTGCTTGTTCCATTTATACCCCTCCTTTAACTACTATGGTCATATCGGCGGCCGTTCTCCTTTGGAACATACCGAAGATGTTAACTCGTTATCTTTGGTTTTTAATCATTACATCACACACACATTCACGCCCTCATTCATACTTCCAGACTCTGGGGAAGATGGGGAATTATCTTGGTCGGAGAAAAATCCTCACCCTCACCGCCAGGAATCGAACCAGGGACCCCTAGCACGGTAGGCAGGTGTTCTACCGACTGAGCTACAGGGCCAGCCGAAGCTCTACTTAATGATCATTACTGTGAAAGCTTCAAATCTTACAGCACACAATAATTCTTATCTGCTATATTCCGTCATTTGTAAAACAAGTGGGCATTTAAAACAAATTGCAATAATGTAAATATTATATAATATGGTTGTCAAACTGCATACTGACAAGAAAACACTAACTTTTTATTAAAACAGTCAGAATCCAACCCCACCTGAGACTTGTTGCTCTTTGTCATTGAAGAATTCATTTGAATATAATTTTGAGTTTAACTAGTACTCGATGCTCCATATATTTCTACGTTTACCTACAACACATTTTGTTAGAACCTTCCTAACATATTGTGACTTTGTGGGTTCGTGGAATAAAAAGTCCAATTACACAAACTCAACAATGTTCTTTATTTCCACCGACTTACAGTTTAACACTTGCCAATTACGCAAAATTGCGTACTACACACAATTACAATTCACCAGTTCGTCCGTTACAATTTCCTTGTACTCGCGATTACATCAACTCCGATACTCATAAACGGTTACGTACAGTCTTCCGTTGCACAATCCTTTCGTTCATTAACACGTCACTGACGAACACTGCCTTCTTACACCAAGAACTGTCCTCACTCACACCCTAACCAACTGACTGACCAACAACTCTGTCCGTCTGTAGCCCTCTTTATAGGCATCTCGCCGTCTTCTAGACGTTTCCAGATGATGAAAGATCCCGTAATTTCTGGAACCAGGTGGAAGAGAAACAGACCGCACAATTATGTTTCTTTCCCCAGTCGTCCCTGTCACCACTATAAGACAAACGAGGGGAGGGCGTAGCTAACATTGACCTCCCTCGTCTCCCGCTCTCAGCTGCTTTCATAGGGTGTTCCAACGCCCGCGTTACAATATTCAGCTAACGTTGATCATGGATGTTAGGAAGGTCCTCATGAAATGCACTCTAGGTAAACACTAGCAACATAATGGAGCATGGAGTACTAGTTCAACTCAAAATTATATTAATTTTGTCCTTCATTGTATCATAGTCCTTACTCATTAAGAATATTTATTTAAATATTACACAAATACAAATATTTGTTACAAATGCTTCACTAATCTTAAGAAATTGGTGTTAATACATCTTTCTATCTAATGGAGATCAATTTCACAAACAATTCGTTTGCATCTTCAGTCCACACACTTCGTTGTCAAGGATACAGATTACTATGATATTATGTTTCTTCAGTATTGCCAAAATCTGAAAACGAAACAAACCTAAAAAAGGATTTTTTTATTTTCTACGCGTAATGAATTTTGAAATACCAGCAGTTGATTCTGATTTTAGGTTTGTTTCGTTTTCAGATTTTGGCAATACTGAAGAAACAAAGTGTGTGGATTGAAGACGCAAACAAATTGTTTGTGAAATCGATCTCCATTAGACAGAAAGAAGTATTATAGTCTGTGAGGTTTAACTAGTCGTGTGCCTTTTAGAAAGAGAAAGGAATACTCACCGCCTCACTATGACAGGCAAAGCAGACACCCCAGCCAAGCATGCATCAGTGGTGGAGCGCCCCTTCTCCTCTTGGTCCGATTGTTGCTCATCTCCCGATTCACAGTCAGAAATTTCAAACGAATCTTCGTTTTCTTCTTCCAAGTCCGAGTCTTCTAAATTTATAACTAACCTGTCTGTAATTTCATCTATCAGACCATCTTTCTCCCAGTAAAACTGTTCACATGCCCACACGCCCTTTTCCAGTTTTCTGGGGTAACTTTTGTAATCGCACTATGAAACAAGGCTCTTACATCGACACTTTTAAATGAAATATTATGTTTGGCAACATCATTCTTCACTTGCGCCCATATAAGTTCTATAGCATTAAAATCGCAATGATAAGGTGGCAATCTTACTACGGTATGACCGTGTACCTCTGCGAGACTATTTCATACACTTTGAAATTATCTTTTGTTTAATTAATTCGTATAGCACTGGTTTTGTTGCTCGTGGGTCAAAATATTCCTATTATGAAGCCATTCCTGCATATGGGATTTGAGTGAAGATGACATGGGTGCTTTATTAATTTCTATGGAATGATAAGAGGCATTGTCCATAATGATGACACCATTAGACGGGATGTTAGGTAGTAATTTATTAACAAACCAATCCTTGAAAATGTTACTATCCATTTCTTGGTTGAATTTGACTTAAAAGTTAGCAAGGCATTAGGAATAAATCCTGTAGAACATCCAGCATGTACAACTATAAATCGCTGTCCTTGGCCGATTGGTGTTTTAAGAGGGAAATCGCTTTCATTTTCATCGGCGATGCACTTCCACACCGTACTTCTCGTATGGTTTATATTTACCCACGTTTCGTCAAGGTACACTATAGGCCTACCTGTAGATCTGAGTTCTTTCGTTTGTCTTAAAAATTTAAATCTTTTAGAAACAATATCCATTCGTTCCATTAAAAAGTGTCTTCCTTGCAAATTTTTACTGTAAGTGAAATTAAGCTTTTTAAGAATTTTTCTTAAGGACCACACGCTTCCTTTAAGTAAGTCTTTAGCTCTTAAAGCCTTATATATGTCCAGAAAACTAGGCAGAAAGTCTGTACGATACAGCGAATAGATTGTTCGCTTAATAGCAGCAACTGTAAATGAATCAATTTCTGTTTTTCGCGGTCTTCTATTAGGGCGCCTTTGCCTGGTGTTTGCAGTCTACCGCCGCTAGCTTCTGCATTTTTGTGTTCTTTTAAAATTCGTTTGACAGAACGAGAAGAAATACCTGTAGCAGCAGCAGTTCTCTCAACGATACTCGTCACTGAAATAGTTGGCTTTCCACATTTTAAAACTTCACATTCATCACTGAAGAAACTGTGAACTTTGACTACAATTTCCCTAGAATCTGATTTTAGAACTTTCCGTCGAGATCCAACTTGAAACAACACAAACACAACCAAAACTACAAGAAAATAATTCAACATTATATCCATATGTTGCAACACTGAAAACATTTTGTGTAACGTGTAAATCCACAAAACAATAAATTCACAGTTCTATAGCTTATACGTCACTGACACCCTTCAAACAACACAACGGAATGGGGGTTGGGACAATCTACATTCCACGAATCACGACAAAGCAGGGTTGCTGTTCCGCCCACGTGTGCTAGACAAGGACAGCATTCTGTCTTAGACAAGGACAGTAGAGAATACGCCAAGTTAAACCTCACAGACTCTATCACTAATTTCTTAAGATGAGTGAAGCATTTGTAGCAAATATTTGTATTTGTGTAGTGTTTGTTGCTTCACTGTAGCTAGCTTCATTTTCTACATAATTTATTTAAATGTTTACAGATAACACTAAGATTAGACAATGAACATTCATAGTGTGATTCCAACATTTCTGCTTTATTATGAGGTGGTACAGAGTTCTTTCTTCAAAATCTTTATAGATGAACGTAAGTACTTCACCTCTGCATCAAAACAGCAGACTTACCTCCAACAGATAGTGAAGCAATACTGGATGGTGCAGAGTCCAGTAAAAGTCAGCTTCTCACCTCGCTTTATGCTGGGACTGCACTGGTTGGTGATGTTGAGAATTTCTATTAAAGCATCCACCAGAAGTGGATACTTCAGTTTGTCTGGGGTGCCCAGAATGAAGTTACATGCCTATACCAAAATATTTCACTATTAATTATAGATAGAATCAAGATTTCTCAAATACATCAGTAGGGCCAAATTCTCATGTCTTTATAAAATAGTTTTCTTTTTCCCTTCAATACATATTTGCAGACTGCACTAAATGGCTTTTATGAAAATACTACTGAAATTCCAATTTTTGTTTTAGCTTTATGCATAATGCTGATTACCCATGAAGTAATAACACTTGCCTTAAAAGCTTCAAATCATACTTTATATACAATATTTTAAAGAAATTTGACCGCAGGGGTTCTGAAACCATCTTTAACAAGATGCACATTGCAATATCTTGATATCTAACTGACCCATTATCTTAATGTTATTTTCTGTTTTATTGACTGTAAACAATATGGGATTTCTATTAAAAAGAATATAAGTTTATATGGAACAACATATTTTCTAAATATTAGACAGTGAGATGCTATTAGTTATTTTGCATCTGAGCAAGGAAGATGTGTTCTGGAAAATTTGTGGAAAGTTGCATTTTTTAAATTTATTATTGTTTGTGTTTTTGAAGTTAAATATTAAATAATCTTTATAATATAAAAATTATTTGTGGTTGGTTTATTGACACTCGTCACTTACTTTTTCATATATTTATGAGAGACTAGTTTCAAAGGCCCTGGCCTCCATTTTCAATCTCTTCCCAACTGGCAAATGTTGTTATCTGCTCTCTCTGGTGGTGGAACTATGAACTTTTTTGTCAAATTATCTGCTGGCGGGATTTCAAAGTTCATTACGCGATCCTTATTTTTCCAGATGAATATGTTCTCCCATGTTGTCAATCTATTTTGGTTTATCACTGCTTTTAATAATTTTGGATTTGGATCAATGTCATGGTTTTCATTCCAAAAATGAAATGCTACTGCTGACTTGTCTTCTTGCTTCAATCTGATGTTTCTAAAGTGTTCTTTGACTCTGGTTTTTAAATTTCTTTTTGTTTGACCTATGTAGCATTTTTCACAATTCTTGCAATTTATTTGGTATATTCCAGATTTGTTACCTGAAGGAATTTCATCTTTTGTTTTTGAATTTAGTAATTTTAAAATTGAGTATCTATTAGTAGGTGCCAAGATGATATTTTGTTCCTTGAATATCTTTTTAAATTTATTAAATGTTTTTGGATGATATGTGAATGAACTGAATATGCTGTTGCTTTCTTTTTCTTTAATAAATGTGGTTGTTTCCTTAATGGTTTTCTTTAGTTTAGATTTTCTAATTTTCTTCAACACCAAACTTTTGTTGTATCCGTTTTCTTCTGCTATGTGTATTATTGCTTTTTGTTCCTTGAAATATTCTTCTTTTTCCATGGGTATGTTGACTAGTCTGTGTGTAAGGCTGTTTATTATTGCATGTTTATGTGTAATTGGGTTGTGGCTATTATTTTTTATATAATTTTCTGAATGTGTTGGCTTCCTGTAAATTCCAAATTTTATTTTTGTATCATTCCTGATGATATTTAGATCCAAGAAAGGTAGTTGTCCATTGATTTCCTTTTCTATTGTGAATTTGATAGTCCTTTCTTGCAGATTGAGTAATTTTAATGCATCATCTAAATGTTTACTTGGTACAATTGCAAAGATGTCATCAACATATCTATACCAAACCTTGAAGATCAATGGGAAGGACTTTTTAATTTGTGTTTCAAATGCACTCATAAATAAGTTAGCCAAAAAAGGTGAAAGTGGATTGCCCATTGATAGTCCTGATTTCTGCTTGTAGTGTTTTCCATTAAAGCTAAAGAAGTTTTGTTCAATGCATATTTTTGTTAGAGAAATATATTCTTCTGCTTCTATTGCTTCCATATCAATTGTAGCTAGCCATTTTTTTTTTTAACACAGTCTGCAATTTTTCTGTTGGTATGCTTGGAAATAAAGATGTGACATCAAATGAAACCAGTCTGTCATTTTTGTCCAAATTTATATCTTTGATTTTTTCTACTAAATCTAAAGAGTTTCTTAAATTTGCACTTTCAAATTTTGGAAAACTATTAAATTTACTTAGTAACCATTTGGCCAAATTATATGTGGGGGCATTTATGCTACTAGTAATAGGTCTCATGCCTTTCCCTGTTTTATGAATTTTTGGCAGCCCATATACTCTTGGTAATGTTGGATTATCTACTTTAATTTTGTGCAATTCTTTTTTGTTGATTATTTTGCTCTCTTTTAGCATTTTATTTGTGGTTTCAATGCAGTACTTTAATGGATTAGTTTCTACTTTTTGGTAATTACTGTCTTCTAACAAATCTTCCATCTTCTTTGTGTATTCTTCTTTTTCCAGAATTACTAGTTTATTTCCCTTGTCTGCTTTAGTATAAATAACCGGTTTCTTTTTAAGAGCTTTTATGATTTGGTTACTAAAATTCTTTTTCTTTTCATTTTTAATCTCTTCTACTATTTTGGAGCATTTGTTTTTTACTGTGTTTTTACTTTCTTCATTAAGTGTTTGTGTAGCAATTTGGATGTCAGCAATGTAATCTTCAATTTGGTTGGAATAATCTACACATGTCTTTAAACCTAGATTCAGCATATTCAGTTCTGTTTTTGTAAAATTTTGGTTTGATAGGTTTACCACATTGTTTAGATGATCTTTTAGGTTATGTTTGTCTTTTTGATATATCTTTTTAAAAGTGCCTGCTTTCTGGCATAAATTTTAAAAAAAAAAAAAAAAAAAAAATTTATGCCAGAAAGCAGGCACTTTTAAAAAGATATATCAAAAAGACAAACATAACCTAAAAGATCATCTAAACAATGTGGTAAACCTATCAAACCAAAATTTTACAAAAACAGAACTGAATATGCTGAATCTAGGTTTAAAGACATGTGTAGATTATTCCAACCAAATTGAAGATTACATTGCTGACATCCAAATTGCTACACAAACACTTAATGAAGAAAGTAAAAACACAGTAAAAAACAAATGCTCCAAAATAGTAGAAGAGATTAAAAATGAAAAGAAAAAGAATTTTAGTAACCAAATCATAAAAGCTCTTAAAAAGAAACCGGTTATTTATACTAAAGCAGACAAGGGAAATAAACTAGTAATTCTGGAAAAAGAAGAATACACAAAGAAGATGGAAGATTTGTTAGAAGACAGTAATTACCAAAAAGTAGAAACTAATCCATTAAAGTACTGCATTGAAACCACAAATAAAACGCTAAAAGAGAGCAAAATAATCAACAAAAAAGAATTGCACAAAATTAAAGTAGATAATCCAACATTACCAAGAGTATATGGGCTGCCAAAAATTCATAAAACAGGGAAAGGCATGAGACCTATTACTAGTAGCATAAATGCCCCCACATATAATTTGGCCAAATGGTTACTAAGTAAATTTAATAGTTTTCCAAAATTTGAAAGTGCAAATTTAAGAAACTCTTTAGATTTAGTAGAAAAAATCAAAGATATAAATTTGGACAAAAATGACAGACTGGTTTCATTTGATGTCACATCTTTATTTCCAAGCATACCAACAGAAAAATTGCAGACTGTGTTAAAAAAAAAAATGGCTAGCTACAATTGATATGGAAGCAATAGAAGCAGAAGAATATATTTCTCTAACAAAAATATGCATTGAACAAAACTTCTTTAGCTTTAATGGAAAACACTACAAGCAGAAATCAGGACTATCAATGGGCAATCCACTTTCACCTTTTTTGGCTAACTTATTTATGAGTGCATTTGAAACACAAATTAAAAAGTCCTTCCCATTGATCTTCAAGGTTTGGTATAGATATGTTGATGACATCTTTGCAATTGTACCAAGTAAACATTTAGATGATGCATTAAAATTACTCAATCTGCAAGAAAGGACTATCAAATTCACAATAGAAAAGGAAATCAATGGACAACTACCTTTCTTGGATCTAAATATCATCAGGAATGATACAAAAATAAAATTTGGAATTTACAGGAAGCCAACACATTCAGAAAATTATATAAAAAATAATAGCCACAACCCAATTACACATAAACATGCAATAATAAACAGCCTTACACACAGACTAGTCAACATACCCATGGAAAAAGAAGAATATTTCAAGGAACAAAAAGCAATAATACACATAGCAGAAGAAAACGGATACAACAAAAGTTTGGTGTTGAAGAAAATTAGAAAATCTAAACTAAAGAAAACCATTAAGGAAACAACCACATTTATTAAAGAAAAAGAAAGCAACAGCATATTCAGTTCATTCACATATCATCCAAAAACATTTAATAAATTTAAAAAGATATTCAAGGAACAAAATATCATCTTGGCACCTACTAATAGATACTCAATTTTAAAATTACTAAATTCAAAAACAAAAGATGAAATTCCTTCAGGTAACAAATCTGGAATATACCAAATAAATTGCAAGAATTGTGAAAAATGCTACATAGGTCAAACAAAAAGAAATTTAAAAACCAGAGTCAAAGAACACTTTAGAAACATCAGATTGAAACAAGAAGACAAGTCAGCAGTAGCATTTCATTTTTGGAATGAAAACCATGACATTGATCCAAATCCAAAATTATTAAAAGCAGTGATAAACCAAAATAGATTGACAACATGGGAGAACATATTCATCTGGAAAAATAAGGATCGCGTAATGAACTTTGAAATCCCGCCAGCAGATAATTTGACAAAAAAGTTCATAGTTCCACCACCAGAGAGAGCAGATAACAACATTTGCCAGTTGGGAAGAGATTGAAAATGGAGGCCAGGGCCTTTGAAACTAGTCTCTCATAAATATATGAAAAAGTAAGTGACGAGTGTCAATAAACCAACCACAAATAATTTTTATATTAATTTTGACGTCACTGTTACTAAATTCCTCCAAACACACATCAAATCTTTATAATATTCAAATTGTTATCATATTTGAGTTTGATTTATGAGTCACTTTGTTTACACTCAAACTTTACTTACTTGTATAATTGAAACGTTTTCAAGAACACTCGATCTCATCCTCAGCTGTTTGGTGACTAAATGAACATTCTTCTTCCTCCACTACTACGGTGCTCCGATCCCTCTGCCATCTGGTGTTAGGGGCACTAAGTTTTAATACTTCATTTAATGCCGGGATTTCAAAATTTATAACTTTATCACAGTTTTTGGTTATGAATATTTTTCCCCAAATATCCAATTCTATGGGTGTACTTAAAGATTTTAACAGTTTTATGTTATGGCCAATGTTGTGGATTTCTGTTCAAAAATGGTGTGACACTGCAGATTTTTCTGTTTTTTTCAACTTTATGTTTGTGTCACACCATGAATAAATATTCATAACCAAAAACCGTGATAAAGTTATAAATTTTGAAATCCCGGCATTAAATGAAGTATTAAAACTTAGTGCCGCTAACACCAGATGGCAGAAGGATCGGAGCACCGTAGTAGTGGAGGAAAAAGAATGTTCATTTAGTCACCAAACAGCTGAGGATGAGATCAAATGATCTTGAAAACGTTTCAATTATACAAGTAAGTGAAGTTTGAGTGTAAACAAAGTGACTCATAAATCAAACCCAAATATGAAGAATACTTCACTGTTAATAATGCTTCTGCTTTTAATATTTATGTTATTTTGTTAATGTATGAGAAACAAAATCATCGATGCAAGACCACGTCCATGAGATTACTATTTTGTAAAAACTATGTAGTCGGTTTATTGACACTCATCACTTAGTTTTTTATATTATCAAGGGACTAGTTTCAAAGGCCATTGCCTCCATTTTCAACCTTTCCCCAACATCTGTTGTCTGCTCTCCTCTCTCTGGTGGTGGAACTATGAACTTCTTTGTCAAATTATCTACTGGTGGCATAGATAATATCAAGTTAATAGTTCCACGACCAGAGAGAGAAGAGCAGACGACAACATATGCTAGTTGGAGAAAGGTTGAAAATGGAGGAAATGGCCTTTGAAACTAGTCCCTTGATAACAAAGTAAGTGAAGAGTGTCAATAAACCGACTACAAATAGTTTTTACGATTAATTTTGACATCACTGTTACTAAATTCCTCCAAACAGACACAATTAATATTTTGTGTTTGCCACTGCAGTTATGCTGGGGGAAAAGAAGTTTAAGTTGATCATCAAATTGTTGTATATTACAAAATGGTCACAATATAACACAACCTGGAGCAAATCATAAAACATATTACATAAAAATAAAATACTACAAACTGGCATTCCAATATGGCAAATTGTAAAATGCAAAATTAAATAATATTTCAAATTCGTATTTTTATGTTTAGAGATATTTGCTGTGATAGTTTTAAGCAAGTCATCCTGTAGATTAAGGGTGTTCTTAGTTGATGAGACTGCTGAATTCCACCAAATAGGTCATTTGAGTTAGTTTAGCTTTACAGACTCCATTAAATGTTTACTATTTAGCTATGAAAAATAAAATTTGGTTACGTTACATTGCTACAAAATATTCAACTACTATTTATATGTAATATTTGGAGTTTTTTTTATTACTGTAACTACATTTTCTACACCAGAACTTGCTGGAACATGTTTTGAAGACTAATCGTCAATCTGGATTCACAACAACTTTTGCTGTGCGTACACTGAATGTGAAATCAACGCCCACCCCACCTCAATTAAAGAAGGCTCTATTGCCCTTCTACATGTATTTTGCTGATGTTAAAATAATGAAACACAATGCTAAACCTACCAATCCATCTAGTTTTGGTGTATCCTGATTGTTGAACTCTGTTGCTGTAAGGCTGTAGAATCTGGGTTTCATGGAGAACTCATCTTGTGGTCCAAATTTACGATAGTTATCCTCTATCTCTTTCCAAGGACAGTAAATTCGAGAAGCTACACGTACACCATCTTTGTTTTCTGAAGTGTCCCCAACCATGCTAGTAGCACTGAACAAATTCCATTGCACCTACAACACAGTAATTGAATTATATATTTTCTTGGAAATGTAAGTTACATTTCAATCAAATGACTTTTTTTTATAAAAGTCTTGCAATCTGGGTAAATACTTTTTACCTATATATATATATATATATATATATATATATATATATATATATATAAGCCACTATAACAAATATGCTCATAATTTTCTTTTTTGTTGTTTTGAAATATGTCATAATTTTTCGAAATCAGGTGTTTCATAGGAAGCTGTGCAAGGAAAAGTGTGGTATGGGGTTGTTAACGTAACCAGGCTTTTTGATTCTTGGAAATATGCTATTCCTTCAGATTCAGATTTATTCTGCCATTTGCAACATTTTTTTACAAAGCATAGTCAAAAAATAGCACTAAAATTACATTTTTACAGTTCAAAATAAAAACAAGTAAATCTATTTGCAGATTACACTGGGCAACAAAATAATAATTTTTGAATGTTTCGAGCACTTCATGAGGCAATTCCTGCTAATTTTGGGTTGAGAAAAACAAATATGACAAAGAAAAATTTTTATTAGCTCTAGTTTCTGTGATATACACAAGGTGAAAGTATTACATATTAACGGATTGAGAGAAAAGGATACATTTTAATTACATACATGCTAACAACAATGAAAGTGCATTTGATTTTTTTTAACTGGTAATTACGTGCTAAGAGTTCTAAATTGCTGGAAAAATACTTCGCAGATAGTTGTGTCTGAAGAGAATCATGTGGTGGCCTATTGACTTTGTTGTCTTTTAGCTTGCCTCTTGTGATGGAGTTCCGCAGAATCCCTATACAAAGACCAACAGTAATCTGCAAGCATTACTTCATTCCAATGGCCCTGATATCTTTGTTCCATAACAGAAATGTCCTGATGGAATCTCTCCCCATGTTCATCACTAACAGCTCCACAACTAGGAGGGAAAAAGTCTAGGTGGGAGTGGAGAAAATGGATCTTTAGGGACATTTTTGAGTTTGATTTATGAGTCACCATGTTTACACTCAAACTTCACTTACTTGTTGTATAATTGAAACATTTTCAAGATCATTCGATCTCATCCTCAGCTGTTTGGTGACTAAATGAACATTCCTCTTCTTCCACTACTATGGTGCTCCGATCCCTCTGTCATCTGGTGTTAGGGGCACTAAGTTTTAATACCTCATTTAATGCTGGAATTTCAAAATTTATAACATTATCACAGTTTTTGGTTATGAATATTTTTTCCCCAAATATCCAATTCTATGGGTGTACTTAAAGATTTTAACAGTTTAATGTTATGACCAATGTTGTGGTTTTCTGTCCAAAAATGGTGTGACACTGCAGTTTTTTTCGGTTTGTTTCAACTTTATGTTCCTCTGGTGGTTGAAACAAACAGAAAACCACAACATTGGCCATAACATTAAACTGTTAAAATCTTTAAGTACACCCATAGAATTATATATTTGGGAAAAAATATCCATAACCAAAAACCATCATAAAGTTATAAATTTTGAAATCCCAGCATTAAATGAAGTATTAAAACTTAGTGCCCCTAACACCAGATAGCAGAGGGATCGGAGCACCGTAGAAGTGGAGGAAGAAGAATGTTCATTTAGTCACCAAACAGCTGAGGATGAGATCGAATGATCTTGAAAACGTTTCAATTATACAACAACAAGTGAAGTTTGAGTGTAAACATAGTGACTCATAAATCAAACTCAAAAATGAAGAATACTTCACTGTTAATAATGCTTCTGCTTTTAATATTTATGACTTAAGGGACATTAATTAATTAGAGCCAACTGAAAAATTCAATGCCATGACCGGGATTTGAACCACGGATCTACTGGTTTCCATCCAGTTGCTCTACCCCTTGAGCTACCATGGTCAACGTGCCTTCCTGACATTAAATTCCCCAATTGACTCATTATATTTCCCGGTAAACCACTTAGGGTTCTCATATTTGAGACAACCACTTTTGGCGACTTACCGGGATTTTTATCGCTGATTATTTTTAATGTAAATTTATACTGAGGAATTAATCAGTTAATTTTTCAGTTGGCTCTAATTAATTAAAAATCACCCATATACTGGAATAATGTATTTAAGAGGATTAATTCTTTAAGGATTAATTCCTCAATATAAATTTACATTAAGGGACATGTTGCATCCAAGTTTACGGTATTATTACAGGAGCACTGTCACTAAATGCTTGTAGTTGTCATCTCTTTTGTTGCCTAAAACTCCATGAACAACACCCTTGAAGGCTTCCCAAGTTTCCTTTTCTTTCCCCTCCAAAATTTGGTCAAATGCACGATCCTTTACAAGTTCTCTTATTTGTGGTCCGACAAAAATGCCTTCCTTAACTTTTGCATCACTTAGTTTCCAAAATTTCTGATTGTGTTTTGTTATTTGAAAGGTGTGCCAACTCCCCAAAAAAGTTCCCCCAAATTTAAAATCTTCACTCTAAAAAATGAAATGTTACTTTATCTTCAAAACAAGAGCTAATCTATCACTTTTATGGAGATTTTTGAATTCAGCAGATGCAAATACATGTAAATTCACTATTTTTAAGCCCGAAACATTTTAGTAGATGGAAATACATGTAAATTCACTATTTTTAACTCCGAAACATTTTCACTGCTGCCCAGTGTTATTAGCAATTTTAGGTTTATAAAATAGATTCATAACAAATTTAAGCACAATACTAACAAATTTTAATAAACTAAGTCACTCTTCCATTTTTGTATTCATCAAATGAGTAGAAAGCGTTTTTCACTAAGTAAGTCTTTATTGCGGAAATGTTCTTTACTTCTCCATTTCCTGAGCGGTTGCTGGGACAAGTGGATATTTTCATGGCCCAGGTACAGTTAAAACCGCTCCAATAGAAACACCTCTTTGCAATATATAATAACCCAATAAACCTAGAATTTAAAGAACCAGCTCTAATAATTTATGAAAAACTTGCAAGAACTTCAAATTTCAATAAAGAAGTCGAACATCAGGGCTTGAAATATACACTAAAACCCCCACAAAAAAAAAAAACCTGTGCAAGAAGTAAAAAAGTTAAATGAAAAACTACACATACCAATTGCAAAAGAAAATGTATTACATCCCATTAATCCAAAAGAAAGCTTCAAAATAGAATATAATTTAGACCTCTGTGAAATCTTCAAGAAACAAACAAGCAGATCAGATATTGCAAAACTGACAGCATTAGTAACATTACAAACCAAATACCCTAAAGAAGAATGGACGTGTGATGATGTAGTTGCAGCAGGTGGCACACGTCTCCTTTTATAAAAATGTGGTGGAAAAACACTAAATTTTGATGGAGAATTTGATGCAATCTACACTTCTCTAAAATATCAGTTAATATGGCTACAAAAATGCAAAAACATTGTTATTTTATCAATCCAAACAGCAGTTTTAACTCTGAATCCAAAAACAGAAAAAATAAGAGAAATTCATTGTTTGGTTAAACAGATACAACATTCAAGTAAGAATATAGTCTTCCAGTGAATTTCTACACATTGTGGATTGAGTAACAATGAGAAGGCAAACATCCTAGCAAAAAAGCAAACCAAAATGCGCCTGCCTCGGTAGCGTAGATGGTAGTTTGTCTGCCTCACGTTTAAGGTCCCGAGTTCGAATCTTGGTCAGGATGAGTTACCTGGGTAAGGTTTTTTCTGGGGTTTTCCCTTATCCTAAAAGACGAATGTCGGGTAGCTCTAAGCTCTATGGACCTTGGACTCATTTGAGCATCATTTCACCCATTTCATTCATCATCCAATATGACTTAACGTTGGAGGACATAAATTAAAAATCAAAATAAGATGCAATCAAAAGTACCACTGGAATCAGTTCAACGTATCAAGAAGAAAATGAATTACGATTATAAAACTAAATTAACCAGAAATATTGTCACCATGTAGCATTGCTGTGCTGCTGCCACAAGCCGGAGCTGGGCGCATGGACAGGAAAGAAAGAGACAAGAGAGAGGCTCCAGAGTGTTCTGTCCATTGTTGTTGCGGTAAAATTTCTTGGAAGGTCTGCAGCTCTCTAGAAACAATGACTGAGGGGTATAAATACCCTGCAAGGTGTTACAAGCGGCAGTTTTTTTGTTGGTTGTTGCAACAGTTGATGATTGAAGTGTACCACAGTGATTTCTTTCATTTGTTTTTGTGCAGCAAAACACAGTGTCAGCCTTGAAGACAGCCAATTGTCAATTTCACATCTTTTTACTGCAGTAAAAGTCGTTCTAGATTTCTGCAAACCAGATTTCCAAATGTACGTAACCCTCGCAGTCACAATATATTAAATTCCAAAGGAGAAAAATTCTTAGAAAACTTAAAAATAATTCCTGAACTACCTCAAAAAACAGCCGTTGCCACGTTCAACTTACCACTAGACATGACTGTCTCAGTCATGTCATAAAATTGGATTGTTATCTCCAAATTGTCTCCTATGCAACAAGGAAGAGGAAATGAATTTGGAACATCTATCTGTGAACTCAAAAAATATCCAGACTTGACCTCAAAATATTGAGAGACAAGAAGGAGAATGGCTTTGTTGGTAAATACCTGAGTGTTAACTGCATTCATATTTATATATGGAAGAATTAAAATAAAATGATGGGTTACTATTGCCGATTCATCTTAAATAAATAAATAACAGCTATGCAGGTCAAATATCACGATAATTAGGTGTTCTTTCACACAAGTTGTATGTAGGACAAGATTGAAAAGGTAGAATAATCAGTCTGATGATTATATACAAATATAATGATTTGTAACTTAAAACTTCACTTATCTTATAAGAAATAATTACACTTTTCTTATAAATTGTTTGGGATTGCGATTTCATGGAAATTCTTCCACATCGCCAGCCGAAACTACAAACAAAACTGTCGTCATCGCTACAAACGCTAGATGTTATTATGTTCTTGTTAGTACTACCAAAATCTGAAAATAAAACAAATTTAAAAACAGAATCAACTGCCGGTATTTCCAAATTCATTATGGGATTTTTTTTAAACTTTTATTTAAAAAGAAAAACACACACACATCGTGTAATGAATTTTGAAATACCGGCAGTTGATTCTGTTTTTAAATTTGTTTTATTTTGGTAGTACTAACAAGAACATAATAACATCTAGCATTTGTAGCGAAGACGACAGTTTTATTTGTAGTTCCAGTTGACAATGTGGAAGAATTTCCATGAAATCGTGTTCCCAAATAATTTATAAGAAAAGTGTCATCATTTCTTATCAGATAAGTGAAGATTTAAGTTACAAATAATGATATTTGTTTGCTTCGCTGTTAATAGCTTCATATTTTACGTATTTATTAGTCTAATAATTACTTATATAACTGAATATGCTATATTTAATAATGACATAATAATTACATTAATTATGTGACATAAGGAAAATACATCCAATTGCCATAATTAGATGTATTTTATTATAACAGCCGCAAGTCTCATTCTACCTTTCCAAGTCCAATACCTTTAATTATTAATTCCTTGAATACTTTATGGGCCCCATTTCCATGCCACTGTTTGGTGCAAAAAATACATATGATACTATGTTAACTTTGGGCACAGGAAAAAGCAAAGAATATGGCATTAAGAACCAAATTTGTGTATTGATGATGCAAAAGGACACAATACCTGTTCCAGCAGAGCAGGAGGTGCATCGTAAAGGTGCTTCATGAGGTATTCCAACAGCAGCAATAGTCGAGACAGATGCAGTAGCTGAGAGTCTCTCATTGGTTGGCTTACTATTTCTGAACATTTTATCACACCACTAGCGGTCAATAAGAGAACAGATTTCTTCTGCATGAGATTCAGTGCATGGAATAGGAAGAGCAGAAGCTGTGCATGTTCCACGTTCAAATCTGAAACAGAATAATGGACATGAGCATTATCAGCTCTGTAGAAGCCACACAGGAATTTATGTTCCATTATTAAAATAAAGCGTAACTGAAAGTTTAAGTGTTAAAAGTTTGATTAATTTATTTTAACTCATTTTACATATTTCAAAAGCAGGTTTAATTATTTCTCAAATCCTACTAAATTATACAATTCTTACATTAATTTTATGAAATTAAGAAAAAGAGACTGTATAAATTTTACATACCTTCGTTTTCCACTTCAAATGTGTTTGGAGGATTGCTTACATTTTCTACCAGAGTGTTAACTAGACGATGCCAGATGCTGATACAAGCTGCTTCTTTTTCTTGTTGTGGTTTTAACAACAATACCTACAAAAATATATTGTATTTAATGATTATAGTGCTTATTTATTACTTTTATTAACAGATTGCATATATCTTCCTCACTAAATTTTCATTAGGTTCATTAGGTTTTATGAATTCATTAGCTCAATAATGTTAAGGGGAAAAAAATGATTCTTAAAAAATGTGATTTTAACCCCTAATGGACCAATTTTCAGAGTAGGGGAATAAAAACTGTCTGACTATGAGGAAATGCTTGGTTTATTTCTTGGTTAGGGTGAGAGATTTCTTTTTAAATAATTTTCTATCCTCTACTAAAACTGAAAGAATGAATAAAAGTGAATGGAGTACATTTCGCAGTAAAAGAGGAATTTAACAACTAAAAATACATACTGATAAGAGAGGTTTATATTTAAAGATAAAACCAAAGGCATTAAAAGTGGTATCAATAAAACTGAAATTGATCTTGGAAGTAATTCAGAAATTATACAGCTTTTTTTTTTTTCATGAGAAGATACCAAACAATTTATTTATTCATATACAAAGTGAGACAAGAAAAACAACTTTAAGAAAATAAACCTAAATATTTCTATGAGGTTTACCAAATATTGCTCTGCTTTACTATACAGTGAAAGGTATATTTTAACATTTAAATACTATATGTGCGCGATAAGTTGAGTGCTCTGGTTCCAAGTCCTCATTCGGTAAGTTTCATCTAATTCTGAAAACACAGATGACAACTTTGAAACTTAAAATGCGCTATACACTGACATCTAGTGGTTAATGCGCTAAGCTTTATCATGTATGCCATATTTCGAGGTTAATTAGCTAAC